>CM070035.1:33238590-33249974 GCA_036250615.1 Ptychadena robeensis
CCCCCCCCCCCCAGTATTATATCCCTTTTTGTTAAAACGTACCACATATAGCTAGTCCTATTTTACAGTTTTGTTTACTAAATCCTAATATATATAATGTTCCTGATTCACCTTGGTGTGGTGAATCCGTTTTGATATAAATGCAACTATTATTTTATGTCATTAATGTTTATATTTTCAGTATACTGATGTTTCGAAGAAAATTCTTTCTCTTTACACCATAACTTGATGTTTGTAAATGTGAGATACTGTTTAAATGTTCATTTCGTGCTTTTCATTTATTTGTAACTGCGGAGAGCAATCTCCAATACCTAAACTTCAATAAAGCTTATTTTGGGGGGAAAAAAACATGCAAACATTTGAGGTCAGATTACGATTAGATTTAAAATAGCCATACACACAAAATTTTGATTTGATTTTAGACTCCATCCCCTTCAACAACTGAAATATTGCCCGTCAGTCTAACATCGATCGATTGCACAAACGCACAGTGATGGGTTCAAATCCAATCAATTCCTTTCCTAAGCCCTGTGTGCATGCTTTATATTTCAATTACCAATATGTACCAATATTTCATTGGTACAAATCGAAATACCAGGAAACCCGTCATATACTTGAATGACCTAATAAGATTTGCCAACATGTTTGATCACTGCTTGATGGATTTTCTGTTCCATTCTAATCACTTTTTTGCGATGGTTTCAGGTAAAAATGTTTAGATTAATCAACTGAGCTAAACAAGCTTAAAGTCAATCATACCGAAAACGTTAACTGTGTATGGCCTTAACATACATTTTAAAGGTCAATAAAACTGCACATTCTAAAAATTAACCTACTGGGTGTTACACACATGGCGCTCTTTTTTATTAAAACCGTGCCACATTTACATTGATGGCGCCACCTGGCGCCACCTAGCCCCGCACCCTTGGCATCACCGGTGATGTGATTGGGGACAGACCCGGAAGCATAGGGAATCCAGCGGACAGGTAAGTTTCTCCTGAGTTAACTCAGGCTGAGTTTCATGATGGATGAAACTCAGCCGGAGTTAACTCGGACCAAACGCCCAGAAGGTTAAACCTCTCATGCTGGATTTTTGACTTGGAAGGGCCACTATTTGGTGTCACAGATGATATTCTCTTGCCATACACAATTTTGGTGTGGATTGAGCTGCCAAAGAGGTGAGCATGCTGCTATTAGAGAAGAATTTTTCAGTTCATTGCAAAGCCCCTGAGCATATCCTCACCAAATGTGCATTTGATGTAGAGAAGATTTTAGTTTTCACATAAATTCAGCTTAATCTCAAGTCAATGTCAAAACTGCATATGCTAGAGCAGACATGGGAAAACTACGGTCCATGGGCCCTTTTATTCTTTTCATTCGGCCACCTTGACTCTTTGGGTCCTCTCATATTTAGACATGAACGGAGGCGTTTTGTCACTTCTTCTAAAGCCAGAAATAAGCCCTAGTTAAATTTATATAGCTAGCCATACACATGTCGGATTCCATGTCCAATCGATTCATCATCCGATCGATTCCGGCGATTCTGCCGGGAATCGCAGGTGTGATCAATCGGCCAATTAAGAGTATCCATCGAAGCATATCACCTTGTCCAACGGATTCCTGGACAGATCCGTGTCCGATTGTCCACCTCACAAATGGCAACTCCCCCTGATCCGGACAGAATCGCATGAGAAAGACCAACATGTTGGTTCTCCGTCGGATCCGATTCTGAGCCCCTGATCAATCGCATTGCGATTCCGGCACGATCGTTTGGCGTGCACGCGTCCGGAATCCGGTGCGAATCCGACACATGTATGGGGGCCTTATAAGACAGCATATTCAGGGGCTTTGCAATTATGAAGTCAGCTAGTAGAAAACATTCGACCATCTCCAGCTGCTATTGCCTTATTCTGATAAATATATTCACCTGAAATTGTATCAGAGGGTGATCACCAAACACGTATTCCAGCCTGCCAATTATCTGCAGCACGTAATCCTCAGGATCTACGTCTTCCTCCTCACGGCCATGAATAGTAAGGCGCTTACGAATAGCCAGCTCAGTCAGCTTTAGAGGGGTCATGTTTGGCGAAACTTGGAAGCTAAATACATCCTGAAGACAAAAAATTTAAATCCAAAAAAATAAATAAAACAGAAATAGATTTTAATAAAAGTACAAATGGAAAGTGCATAATCAAAATGATTAACAACAAGCAGTCATATCATGAATATATTACTGTCTAAACTAATTCTGATTAAGTACTTTTCCAAAACATAACAAATCCCTTTTACTAGGCCCAACTGTTCCAAAATGAGCTTCTGCCAAGCTAAGCTGCTAAACCATCTATAAACATGTGTCATGTATAAAGAGAGAGAAAGGAACATGGGCAAAGTACCATTACTCAGTCAATCAACACCTCCTCCCATCTCCACACATGACATAAACCATGAAGGCTTCATGTATCAATACACAAACATTGTTTGCTGTGTAATAGAGATTAAAGTCTAAACCCTGACCAATATGTAAGGGTCCTTCAGATCTCCTTTTGTTTTACCAAAGCCATGTAATGAGGGACTTTCTAAACATTCAAGTCTACCTGTGTTCAATCGCAGAGGACCCGGCACTACATAGTTGTTGGTGGATCTAATGGATATCTGACAGAGATCTAAAGGTGTATGGCCAGCATTAATAATATTGGACTTAAGTTACAATTTGTCACATTCCTATTCCTGTCACATAATTAATAAAAGTTTCGGCCGACTTTATATCCTATTATGTCCACAAGACAATGCAACTGTGGCTGTCATCAGTGGGAGGGGGTACAGAAGCTAATGAAAGCCAAGTCAGAAGTTTGAACCCTTTTCACACAATAATAATTTCTTTGTATGAATCCCCACTGGAGATAGTTTAATATCTGTATTGGCAGAACAAAATAAGGAGAAATCCCCCTGTGTCACAGTGGATGATAGACCTCCGTTAAAGCAGACCTATCACCAGGAATTGATAATTTTATGAATGGCACTAAAAAGCACTCATAATAGGAAGAAATGCATTTAAAAAAATAAAAATAAATAAAAAAAACTTACCTTAAAGCAGTGATTCAGCAAGACCCCTCCTTTCTACCTGGCTCTGATGACCAGCTGCTGTGCCCCCCCCCCCCCCCCCCCCCCCCCCCCCCCCCCCCCCCCCCCCCCCCCCCCGGAACTCACCGCATAGACGGGTAAATCTCTAACCTCGGCTCTCCATTAAACTTAATAGAATGTATTTTCCCCATAGAAAGCCATTATAAACACTCCCAAGTGGAATCTCTCATATGATTTCAGGCAACAGCAGGTAAGGCTGCCCAGTAGATGAGCACACCACTAGACCTACACAGCATGGTTTGTTTTATTGAAACATTTAACTTATTCATGTAAAGTATATTAAGAAGTAGGTCAGTGGAGTGTTGGTGAATGTTTTCATACCTGGCAGTTCTCAAAGTGGATAGCCACTACAAGGTTTCCCCCATACAGCCGGTCCTGAATATTGTCCTGAATAGATGGCTCTAGTTCAGGAGGAAAGGTACATTTGAGCCATTCCACCCAGCTGAGATTCAGCATAGATTGCATCTTTTCCTCGCTGATCTTCCTCATCTTACTACGGAAATCTTTGACTTCATTATCTTGAAGAGCATCAAATTCATGGAGACCTGAAAACAAAACCAAGAACCAAAATGTTACAGTGCTTCCATGTATTACGGCTCAGCATACACAGGAAAGGCTCATCTACCATGAGATGTTAGGACTAAAGTGATTATCAGGAGGTAAAGCATGGGTGGGCAAACTTTTTGACTTGTGGGCTACAATGTATTTCTTAACTTTACCATGTCCCCGCATGGGTGCAGTAGGTGGGAAATTTCAACAGATTACATTGCAATATGTTAAAATGTCCTGTATAAGTTTAAGGGGAAAAATATTAATTTATAAAAAAATTATTATTTAATAAAAAAAAGATACTGACACAATCTAACACAAAGTAAGTGCGGGGCATGGAATAGCAGATCTGGAGGGCATATCACGGATACACAGGTACAGCACTGCAGGTACCTGGTTCCAGATGGCTGCCTTTGTCCATGAACCCCAACATCTGGGACCTGATCCATGCATTCCTACATGCGATCCTGCTTCCCCAGAGTCCTGACAGCTCTGTGGCATAGTTCTAGAATAAACCAAACCCAGAGCTACAGATAACCAGCACCATATCTCTTGCAGGCCAACAGAGCAATCACAAACTCATTTCCATGAAACTTGTTTTAAGTGATTTCAAACATTTGACAGCACCCTGAAGGTAGAAATGGGGTGGGGGGGGGGGGGCTAGGTTCGAGGGGCCAAGCGTTCATTGAAAACAAATGAACATATTAAGCACAGGGAGTCTTGGCTATGCTCTTGATCTACAGAGCTGTCTATAGGTTTCTGCTAATAAACATACAACACAACACATATCAAATAAATTTCTTGAGTCTTTGCCACAATATTTATTTTTCACTTACAATAGGTATTTGGAATAACCAGAAGTACCCAAAAAAAGTTTCCTCACGTGTATTTAGCCTACAGCCAATATATACTCTTTTTATAAATTTATGATTGGCTTAACATATAAAATAAAGTGAGAAGGTGGTTGGCAGTGACTTGTCAACATCTCTCTTTTACTACATTTTATTTTTTTGTGCTTTTCTTGTCTCCTTTTTTTCTGGATAGAGTGTGAAATTATTCTATGGTTTATTGATTTCTTGCAATAAGTTACCATACAAGTTGCTCATCATGTTAATGAATTCCTTCAAAGTGTTACAACCACTTCGCTCAAATTAAAGTTCATATAGAGAAGAATGAAAAAAATGTTGAAGATGTAAAAAAAGCCAGAAAACCATAAAACGCTCTCATAAGGACTTGGTTTGGAGTATTCATTAGACTTTTCCTTGTTTTCATTAACATAAAGCCTCCATGAGGCTCGATGTGAGATCCAAAGCCAGGTTCCACAGCGGGCTCCGGAGGAGAGCAGGATCTGAGTCAATACAGAAAGGGAGGCAATCTGCAGGGACAGGAGGTTTGGGAGAGGATCATGCTGAGGCTTGGAAGTCAAATGTTCTGTTCTCAATTCCTCTGCCAAAGTCAAGTCAAAGCCTGTCATTCAAGGCAGGGCCTGCAGATCTTGGGGAGTTGGTGGGAAAAGAGCCAATGTTTTCTCATTCTATTCTACTAACCCGAGGACTTGCTGGAGCTAGAACGATCACATATGACACAACTCTACGTTTATGGCACCAAGCTATCTAGACAAAATCATTCATTTGTCAGACGTTATTGGGGAATTTATTATCATGAAGCAACATCGCAAGATTTAAAAAGTTATCCTAGTGGAGGTCAATCATAAGGAACCCAGAGGAGAACCTAATGTATATGTTTCATAAAATGCATATTAGAAATTCCACTACTTTGGTATCCCAAGATTTTCTGCATCACAATAATAAAAATGGAGAAGTAGCAATGCCCCCCACCTATTGTATACCTTGTTCCCTAACCTATTAAATTGTAAGCCTGTCCGGGCAGGGTCCTCTATTCCTCCTGTGTCATAACCTGTACCTGTGTGTTATCTTGTTTTTGTATCTTCACTCTAATGTATTGTACAGCGCTGTGTAATATGTTGGCGCTATATAAAAAAACGATATTAATAATGCTTTGGGGCAACTGAATGAAACACTTTTAGGGCATGTTCCCACTTACGTGATCAGCTGCAACGATCGCGTGATTGCTGACACGATGGGGCACGATTGATCAGGCGATGTTTACATGAATTTTTTTATTGAGACATTCATTGAGAATAATTGTCTATGGGTGCGATCAGGGCTGATAAATCACGTCTGTCATCTAAATGCGGGGAGCCGCGATTCTGATCGCAGGTTCCACCGTGTCCGATCGACATCTGATTATCCAATGGGGACAAGTCCATTCAATTAAATGGAAGCGATCAGACGAAATTTAAATCGCGTCCGCACCGCGGCTGATTGCGGAAGTGAGAACATAGCCTTACTTCATAAACAACAGTGAACTGTTAAAAGATTTCAACAAAGTCTGGTAAAACTGTAACATTGACTTCCAGAACTTCTAACTTGCTACGGAGCAAATAAACTTTGAAAGCAAAGCAGCACAAGTTACTAAACAGTGTTGCATCCAAAAGGTCAACACAGTTAAACTTTAACTTTGCTCATGTATTTATAGAGAAGATCTAAAAATAGAGAGTAATATTGTGACAAGATCCAGCCTAATCCTAAGGATATGTGGTATGTGCGCCGACCAAGAATAATGGACCATTGTCCCTAGTTCCTGACCATGACCTCACCCTGCTGTGTTCCTTGGAAAATTGGCTTAGGTCTTGCCTGAATTACGTGCACGTGGCTAAATCAACTTAGCCTGCACTTTAGCCATTCAGAAGAAAACTAGTTATCTTAATATTTTACCCCTGAAGCTCTTGTATTTATTATTTAAAAATTCCCTTCTGCATCATTTCCTCTTTTTTTAGCTTCTTCTAAGAGGTACAAGCAATGGTCCCCTTTATACCATATGCAGGAATGAGTTGCTGAGCAGCCTTTATGGGTGTCATTTATCTTATATAAGTTTCCACTGGGTTCTATATATTGGGTATATTCACAATGGGCCACTGAGAATACGTATAACTACCGTGTTTCCCAGATAATAAGACATCCCCATTTTGCATCCAGACACTCCCGATTTTGCAGAAAACTTTAAATAAGGCACCCCCCACAAATCAGACACTCACCACAAATAAGACACCCACCGTTCCATGCCCAAATCTTCCATTCGGGTGGTACAATGGGTAGCTGTGTGCCTCTGCCAGGGCTGGCTGCAGTGCAGAGCGGAGCAGGAAGTGACTGCAAAGGCACGTGCCCGAGCCAAGAAGGGCAAGCTGCTGATCCCTGCCTTACCGTAACAGAGTGTGTTACCCGTCGGTAAAACTCATGAAAAAGTGAGTCTGCGCCATTCATTGTCGCCTTCCCCTTCACTAAATGAGTAGATTAAGACATCCCCCTGAAAATAGGACCTATTTTGGCTTTTAAAAAATATAAGACTTGTCTTATCATCGGGGAAACACGGTAGCAGAGCAAGTAGGCTATCAGGTAAAACTGTTACTTTTGAAAAACTATATGTTGATGCGTAAATAGTACTGACAATTGCCACAGTCCGCACACACCACTGGTAATTGTAAAGTGCTTTACCTTTTCTACTAGGATGATGTATACAAGATATACGTTATGATCATGTTACCTTTCCCTATCAGAACCCCTATTCTGGAATCTAGCTTCTCTGCAGGGTTGCAACTTCTGGAAACCAATTTGAGGACAGGCAGGAAAGGTCGGACATCGCAGAGTCGTCTGGTCTCATCCTCCAGTTCCTCATGAACGGCTGTCTGATTGACACATTGGAACATGTAGGAGTCAATCTCCAGGAGCAAGTGGAAGAGGGGGTACCGTTGTGCATTTTTCCATGCAAGCTGCAAGTATATAAAAGCGAAGAAGTATCACTGACAAAATATCTACTGGATAATAAAAAAAGAGAAAGAAATGCAAATCTGTCCAACAAACATGGCATTTGTATCTGGTGGTTGGGCTTATTTAGTGCGCCAACACTGGTTGATACCCGTTTGATTGACCCGCGATCAAGCCCAGTGTGGTGGCCACACTGGGCTTGATTGCGGGTCAATCGAACAGGAATCGTTGTGCACCACTTTGCAGATCTATTCCCGTTCGATGGGGACCCTGGTCTTGTGTACAACTGGTGTTGAGAGATATTTCTGCTGACAGGCAGAGTTGAGAGCGGGACACAGGATGGCAGCAAAGGATGGGGGCTCCCCCCACACAGCAGCCCATGCTCAGCTCCGCCCCCTTTCCTTCATCTCGGCTCTCAGCTGACAGCTGAGAGCCAGCAGCCCGGCTGCGCTGCGGGAGCCTCCTCCTTTGCAGCCATCCTGTGTCCCGCTCTCAGCAGCCCAGACGGTATTGTGAGATATTTTCCAGTGGGTGTACACAGCACTGGCTGAGATGGGGCTGTGTCGTCCCCATCCACGATCAACCAGGATTTATGGATATGTCAGTTCCCGGTTCGATTGACCGTTTTTGAGCTGGATCGATCAAAGGAAGGAGGGTTTTGTTTGATTTTCCATTTGATCGATTAACAATCGATCGCCATGTGGACTGGAATCGTGTATGGCCACCTTAAGCTGCAACAGCTTGACTTCAACAATGTAGTGGAGGCGTACCAGGTGGCCTTATATTTCATTGTGTCACCAGCCGGGCCTGGGAAATGTAAAACTGGAGAGGCCTTCTATATGTAGGTAACATCACCAGAAGGTGTTAGTCAAATTACCAGTTCTCAGTATTATTTATACAAGTTCAGGCCCCATTATGTCATCGTGTAGCACAATACAGTGACTACTACAGAAGAATCTGTATGGGGAAAAACTGGCCAGGAAATACAGTATATAAAAGAGAACAGAAATATTAAAACATCTTTTCTTTAGTGAAAGGATTGAAAAAAAGTATTTACTAAAAAGCACAAAATGTGTGATCAGTGGACCTTGGTTGGAACTCACCTGTTTAATTTGTGATATGGATGCATCCCGAGGTACCACCATCTGAACATAGATTCCAGTGGGGAGGAGAATGTCCACAGTCACATCTAGAGGGAGGTGTGTATCGGCCGCCCAGATGTCCATTGGATCCAACACAGCGGGAGGCATCTTGCAGGATGAGCTACTACCGGTGAAACATGGCCCTGGAGGAACAGAAAACATGCTCAAGTCATCATCTGAAGAACTACCTCCAAAAATAACTCTGCGGAAGACGGAGTACTAGATGGAGAGACAGCATCATTTCATCACTCCCTCCTATGAGATATATACTGAGGGGTACCATCCTCTTTCCACATATTGAGGAGATATCCATGGTAACTAAAATCACAGGGAATGTTAAGAAACCTTGCGCTTTACAAAGCCTGAAGCTCCAATGCCTGGAAAACGTGAAGTTACACTGCAACTAAATGACTAAAGTAACAGTTCTACCTAAAATTGGATTCATTAAATTGTCAACGCTGGCACTGTGCCCACGATCTGGGTCTGTACAAAACACAGGGCCAGTTATAGAGGTGCATTTAAAGGCACATTCGTTCACAACCATCATAGTAACTGGTGTGCAGGAAGCCCAAGTAGATTACAGATAACACTGGCTCAGAGGCTGAGGCTTCACTAGGGCGATTTGGGAGATGCTGCGTAATGTGCCTGCACCGCTCCCATTGATCTCTACATTTACGGATTAGCCGCAAAAAAAACTGCAGTTTACCAAGTTTTCTGCAGTATTGAATGAAAAAAAGTTGTAGTTCTGACCATTAAAAAAGAAGGAAAAGAAAAAAAGTTACAATCCCTTTAAAAATGATATTCATATACCACATTCAAAAGTGTCTCCACCCCATTAGAAGTAAATGCCATATTAGTATAATCTTATTGGCCTGAGCAGACGTTGACGTACTATGTTTATACAGAGATTAGATTAGTCAGACTAGGGATTTGTAGCCATCACAAGGATCAGGAACCACCATCCCCAAGCCTAGCCAAATATGCCCACAGACCGAGAATTTGTTTTATATCTGGCCATATACACTTCAGCTAGCCATACATGTATAGATTTTTGCACGATCATCAATCGATACAATCAGGATGTTTGATATTTTGATCGAATGTATACACTCGATTTTCGTTCGACCAAACACGATGCTGCATGAAAACTTGATCGTATCTACGTATCTACCAAAAACACGTCTGGTCATTCGGTATATGAACGGCCATAGCACGAACGGCCATGTGCGCAATCTAACGCTACACATTAAACCGGAAGTAGCTTAATACAAAATCGATCAAATGACATTATGATACATTCGATGTTTAACAGATGGATCAAAATTTACCAACCCGTTTGATCACCTTACAATAATTTTTTGTTCAATATCAATAACTTTTGACCGATCAAAGAAGTTGTACAGTTCTCAATTTTCGTTCGATTGATTGAAAAAAAAAATCAATAGTTTAACGTTGATTGAAGGACAATATCGAACTGTGTATGGCCACCTTAATAATTGTCTGGCAGATTTTTAACTTCTTCTCCAGTACAATCAAAAGATCATATCTGGAATAAGAGAGAGAGAGACAGAGAGCATTGACACTGGGGCTTTCCTAGACTGTCAGCTGTGTATAGGCACTTGCCTATAGGAGCTCGGGGTCATTCCAAACATCCCCATAGTATATCTATTGGACACAAGCCGAAAAGCAACCAGTAAGGTGCCTAAAGGCCCCATATACCTTACAAGCTTTCCATACAATTTCTGTACAATCAAATTTTGTTCTACCAAAACCATGTAATATGAGGACCTTTCTAATCCTTCCAATCACTATGTATTCTATCAGGGAGGACCCGGCACTACATAGCAGTGATATATACCTTTCAATCACTATGTATTCTATCAGGGAGGCCACTATACTACACAGTTGTTGGTAGATAATCTAATGGAGATTGTATGGATCGATCCTAAGGTGTATGGGGGGGTTTGGGCTATGTTCCCACTTACTGGCGCTCACGATTTTCAATTGCCTGCGGAATTGCTGGCGGTTGATCGTCCATTCATGTCTATGGGAGCAATCATAAAAAAACAAAAAAAACAAAAACACATGCAATCTTATCAATGGGGATAAGCCCATTTAAAATAATGTAGGCGACTGACAGCAATTCTGCAGGTGATTGAAAATCGCAAGCGCCAGGCAATTAATCGCCTTAGTGGGAGCATAGCCTAATGTGGGCACCTAATGTTGCGCCTTACAGGCTGCAGTGCCTGGGTGCTGGAAAAACAGGTTTAACACATTCTCTAGAGTGCCGCAGCCTGGAAGACTCTACAAATGCTCCCAAAGTGAACGATTTTCTGGTCTGAAGTGGTGCACTGTTGGTAAAGATTGATCAATACTAGTAAACAGATATCATAATCAATCTTCCAATTACTTTCTAATAAGGTGAAAAACAGTACCAATGTGTGTGCTGTGCCTTGAGACTTCTGATCAATCTGGTGAGAATAGAAAGTGTAAAGGAGAAAAAACACTTTACAAAGTGTGCCTGCAATGTTTCTTCAACCCCTTAAGCCCCCCCCCCTCTAAACCTTTATATCACTCCATACAGTTTCCTTTAGATCTACCAACAACTTTGTAGTGCAGGGTCCTCCCTTATGGAATACATAGTGAATGGGATGTATATATCACTGCTATGTAGTGCCGGGTCCTCCCTGATAGAATACATAGTGAT
>CM070035.1:33250074-33276769 GCA_036250615.1 Ptychadena robeensis
GGGTGAACTTTTGTTTTCCTTTAGCAGGAGAAGGGAGACTCTTGGTGACTATTATGGACAGGAAGAATTGGAGATATATTTTTCTCCAAAAGAATCTCAATCACCTGTGTGGAGTAAACTTTGTAACCTGTATGTTCTGATGACCATAATTATCTGTAGGTATGCTATGAAATTTACATTCCATGGCACGTCACAATACATGGTAACTATACAACAGTACATAGAGATAACAATACACAAACAACCTACAATCACAAGAGAAAACCTCCTCTATAATGGTATAAAGAAAAGTGGAAGGACGCCAAACCCTAGCCAATAAATTCTTTGTGTAAAGCCCCCCATACACCTTACAATCTTACCATACAATGTCTGTACAATCACCTTTTCTTCAAAACCATGTAATAGGAGGAGCTTTCTAAACCTTCCAATCACTATGTATTCTATCAGGGAGGACCCAGCACTACATAGCAGTGACATATACCTTGCAATCACTATGTATTCTATCAGTGAGGACCCGGCACTACATAGTTGTTGGTAGATCTAAAGGAAATTGTATTGAGTGATTGAAAGTGGGATGGGGGGGGCTTTACTTTAATTAAGAATATTTATTTACATTGAGCAATACATTATTACATTATACATTACATTAATAAACACTATCCCATTTAACAAACCTCCATTACAAAGTAAGTTAATGTCGCAATAAATTGTACTTGCACACAACCTAACAAAACGCGAACTCTACAAATAATAACATAAGGGGAAAAAAAATCGCTGAGTCCCCCCATCCCAGTGTGAAAGGGGTTAACATGTCACGCGGTCATGAGGCAACACTAATAATATCACTTCCCTTAATTGTGCACAACAAACAAACATCATCATGTCTGATGAACAGAGCTGGCATTGTCCCTCAGACGAGGAGTGAACCTGGGCCCCTGCCAATGCACCATAAAGACGGAGCTCACACAATCAGAGTAGGCAGTAACCGAATATTCAAGTCTCGGAAGAGACGGGTGACAGAGCGACGCAGCTGTACAGAAAAACAGGATCCTGAAGATGAAGCATGAGACGCACAACTCATCAGGAAAGATCATCAAACATGTCAACATCTACAGTATGTCTACCTCAATCCTTCACCCCTCAACCGTCAATGAAGATCTTACCACCGAGAGATTATGTATAGAACACATAACACGGTGTAATAGCTTCCTTCTTACATTAAATCCCGTCACATCTCAGGAGATCCCACATGTACAACTGTCAGGAAATCACCTCACAATCCATTCTCCTCCGGGCAGGGGATGGCCATGGCTGTTGTCTCAGAGGTAAACATCTGTAAGACTATTACACCCATAAAGCAGGATGCCATCCAGATCGCCCGCACTGACTCACCTCCCTGGTTCCAGCTCTGCGTGATCACAGTGCCCTCCTACCCACGCTCACAGGCACCGTACCTGATGCCTGTTATATAACTCTCACCGAGATGGCCAAGTGTGAGGATTCGTGTCAAGGCTCTGGCGTCATACAGCTGCAGATACAAAAACTCAACATTGTTATAAGCTCGTCCAAGCTAGGCCTAATAAAAGTGTATAGCATTCTGCATTGCGACTCTGGAAGACTACAGAGATAATTCCTTATACATACACATACCCCACTGAATCCAGCCTCGGCTGGTCGAGTGAAGGGGTGGCTCGCCCCAAGAGATTTGGGTGGCAGAGAAGGATGAAACCCCACAGAATATTGCACAGGTATCTTTATTATATTTTTTTAAATTCATATCCACATTATTGTCACAGTCACTGCTCTATATATGGGTGAGATAAAGTCCGTCAGGGACACAAGTCCACAATCAGGTAATCACTACTTACCCTAACCCCCCCCCCCCCCACCTATTGTATACCTTGTTCCCCAACCAATTAGATTGTAAGACCGTCCCGGGCAGGGTCCTCTTCTCCTTAGTCATACCTGTACCTGTGTGTTATTGTGTGTTTGTATCTCCACTCAAATGTACTGTACAGCACTGCGTAATATGTTGGCGCTATATAAATAAATTATAATAATAAATAAAAGCAGAGTACGCAAGGCTCATTCCACCAATTATGACTTGATCCTCATGGTGTAAGATGTAAGCATCTCAGCTGGAAGCAAGATGGTGCGTCCCGATGGGGTGCGAGTCTGTCCTCGACGAGTTTCGGCTCCCCATATGGGCCTCATCAGGAGGAATGCACACCCACCGGCTTGGGTTTAGATATTATCTGCACAGGTTATCGCTTGCTGTCTATTGCGTCCACCAGGGTCCATGGTCCATTGCATCCACCAGGGTCCATGGTCCAGTTCGTCCTCCAACTCCACCAAAAGCGTACTTATTCAGGTCACCAGGAACTGGTGAGGTAAACTTCAAGATAAATTTGCAATATTCTGTAGGGTTTCATCCTTCTCTGCCACCCAAATCTCTTGGGGTTAGCCACCCCTTCACTCGACCAGCCGAGGCTGGATTCAGTGGGGTATGTGTATGTAAATTGTTTTGAGATGGTGGCTTAGCTACTATATGTGTTTGTCCCTACACCTATTAGCTCCATGTCCTGTAGGAATGTAAGTTGATAACTCCTTATACAAATAAAACCACTGCAGAGTTCCATGCACCCCGAGTGCCAGGGATCATGGGTGGCAGGGGGATTTTAGTCGCACTCAAGAATTGGTATATGATAGTAGAGAAATATTTATTTATTAATTAGGTTGCATTTGATAATCAACTGTATGAAATTCAATACAATACATGCTTAGAGTATGTAAATATCCATCATTTTCAATCGATATGTAAAATGCGTTTTGCACAAACTTTCCTCGGGTTGTTTACATTAGGAAATATCTACAAATAAATCAGACTATTATCAATACTATGGTTATTATATCAGAACACATCGTCACAAAGCATGTCAAATAGGTTACCATACCTTTACAAACATTGCATTGTTCTGTCTGCCTGCAGGTGTGCTACGTGCCACTAGTGGAGCGGGTGGGGGGCATGAGTTTGTGTATAGACATTGTATGTCCTATACATGTCACAACACTGATGCATAAGAACTAAAAAAATAGATCAGGGTAAAGGACCCCATACATGTTTCAATTTCCTTAGAATCGATGTCAGATCCAATCATAATTTATGATCGGCGTTGGTTCGATCAAACAAAGTACGATCGAACTACCTCCCACATGGAGAAACCAATATTTGATAGATGTTTATTCGATCGATCAGAATAATTGAAGGAAGTCGATTGTAAACACACCAAAATGTCTGCCAATGGATGTATAAGAGCCCCCATACACCTTTAGATTTCTTTGTCAGATTTCCTTTTGATCATCTTTTGTTTTACCAAAACCATGTTATATGAGGGACTTTCTAAACCATCAAGTCTACCTGTGTTCAATCGCAGAGGACCCGGCACTACATAGTTGTTGGTAGATCTAAAGGTGTATGGCCAGCTTAAGTATGCTTATTTTTTAATCGAACCAAAATTGGACGGGCACAACAAAATAACAAATCGATGAACATTCAATCGATCAAAATTTTTCGACATGTCCGATCATTTTTAGATGGAACTTTTGTCCAATTTTGATCGAACTAGGTAGATCGAACCATGTGGGCAGGCATCGATTTTTGGTCGATCGACCTTAAAATCGATCGGTTTAGGACGATCGATCAGGAAAATCGAAATGTATATGGGGGGGCTAAGTGATTAAGGTAAGATCAGAGTAAGGCCCACCATGCACGTCTAGATTTTTCATCCAATTAACTTAACTCAATCAATTTTTTGGTTGATTGATTGAAAATCTATGGCAGCCCACATGGTTAGATCAACCTAAAGCTAGCCATACACGTGTCGGATTCCATGGCCAATTGATCACTCAACATGTTGGTTCTCGGTCGGATCCAATTCTGAGCCCCCGATCAATTGGACGCGATCACTCGGACAAGGTGGTATGCAGCGATAGGATCCTCTTAAGTGGCTGATTGATTGCAGCTCCCATTCCCGCTGAGATCGCCGGAATCAATTGGGTGAGTAATCAATTGGCCATGGAATCCGACACGTGTATGGCTAGCTTAAAACAATTAAAATTGGGGGATAAAATTATAAAAAATTGATTGGACGTGCTGGTAAATTTTAATTGGTTGTATTGAAATTGATGACACCAAAAAGTTGATCAAATATCTGTTACTACAGTTGGCAAACATACAATCAATTACCGATTTCCCTGACCCCAAAACATTTATCTTTTTAAGTTGATTGAACAGAAAATCTAGACGTGGCTTTAGTGATCAGTACTTGGGTTCATGAAATGAACAAAACATTCGCACCCCCACACTCTCAAATGATGTCTTGAAAACATGGACCCAATGGCTCTGGGCTCCTTTGGAGATATGTCCTTAAAATAAAAACCAAGAATTTGTTTCAAGGACTCGTCAAACAATGCCAAAACACACCCTCCACCTGCCGTGTGAGCGCTGCATGCAGCATCCCCCCACTACATGGGCATAAAGGGGTCAGATATGGCACGGACATCCAGTGTTTTGTCCAATCACATGACTTCATATGCACACTCTTATAAGGAGTTCAAAGAGAGCCCAGCAAATACATAATGCACAAGGCATGTTATCTTCATCGAAGAAAACCCACATCAAAGACTATTACATTCTAAGATATATATTGTCCTATAACCTGGAGTACAAGTGCAGCTTACACCTGTCAGCTTCAACTTTATTAAAAAAACAAAAACTGTTCTGGCGTTTTAGAGAATGGAACTTTTTCATTAGTTATATGTTCCCATTTTAAGAATAAACATGTAGGGACATTTTCGAAAAGCGTGCCCAGTTCAGGTGGCTACTATTAAAGGATTTATCTTATTTTGGAGCGATTTACCAAACTCTGAAGAGATTTCCTCTCACTTCCTGATGGTTGTACAGGGAAATCTCCCAAATTGAACATAGGTGGTTTTAACTGTTTGAAATTCAATTTGGGGAAAACAATGGCTGTAACTCTTTTAAACTTTTCTATGTCTCTGCTTCGAGCACATCACAGAACTGCTACATATGTATATCCCAACCCTTGGCAGATGCCATTGTAACAAGATAATCAAAGATTTTTATGTTTTTGTTGATCACATGTAATAAACGAATTGGCAAAACATTTCAGTCCTGTATTTTCCAGGTAACAATGAAACAGATGTCCACTGTGCTCCATGCTGGTAGAGCCCTGCCTTTCTAAGGAAGTAGTGAAGTACGATATGTCACATCGGCAAGGCTGAACTAGATTTCCTTCTGCAGATCCGGCGCTGCGCCAGACAGAACTCTGACGTTCTGAGATCTCCATTTCTACACAAAGCCAGAAGAGACGGGGGAAACCGCTCAGACCACAAGATCCACGTCCTTTGTTACAGCATCAAAGCGCAGACATCAAACGGCACAATGATTTCTCAATTTGGACATAGTTTGTCAGCGGAGCTAATTGGTTGCAGGAGAACGCAGCAAATCATAGCCCAAATGATGATTAGATGAGATATAGAATACGGCTTTGTAACTGCCCATTTCCTATCTATTGTGTACTCTCTATTTATAGCTGCAAAGTGCTCGTGGAGAACACAATGCTCTTATTTCATTAGCAAACTACCTACTTACAGCAATGATTAAAAGATACTCAAGTGCATGTCAGGTGGGTGCTAAGAGAAAGTCTAAAAATATGGAGAACGTATCCATTCATAAGGGTGAAAGACGGCTTGTCGGCGTGAGGAAACTTAGGTCCTGGGACAATAATGGGACTTTATGGAGATACACAGCTGCTGACTGTTAAGCAGATCTAAGAGGGAAAATAAATAGATAATTATTATCAATACCTACTCTTTCCATCTCATCGATGTAATTCACATATATTTGTATTTACATACAAACAATATGGACCCTTTTACCTGTTGATTAGAGCCACATAGCCTTAGGGGATGTTTCCACTGCATTTTGTTATCCGTTGGGACCCCTACGTTAAGCGCAGTGCTTGGCGATGGAGCACATACACATAACCTGCCTGGCGGAAGCAGGGGTTAATGTACAGCACTAATGTTTATGTGCTCTGGGCAGGTAAGTGTATGTGTCTGGATGGATCACAAAACGCCGTGGAGACATAGCCTTAGGGTCCATTATGCATTAAGGATGCACTGTGTTAACAGATCCAATAAATGCAACCCATGCGTTAGGGATGCGTTTGTGAAGTATTCATTTTTCTTTTTGCGTTTGTTTTTTACTATAAAGGAATTGATGAACGCATCGGTCAACGCATACAATTGCGTTTCAATGGACTCAATTCATTTTCTACGGGTGCGTCAACACACCCATACTTACTTTGGTTTACACTGCGTTAATGTCAACGCAGTGCTCTGCAATGATTTTAACACAATGCAAGCTGACAGGTCACACCAACGGATGTGTAGACACATCCATCGACTTTCAATGGATGCATTAACATCCCTGCGTTTGATGTACGTCATCAAAGCAGAGTCAAGGCCTTAGGCTACATTTTTAGTCCGTCAGTTCGCAACAGCTCGGAAAACGACCGGGCGCTCCAATATATGTGTAGGCACTCAGGGGTCGTTAAGATCTCGACCTCACGACAGGTCTATCGGGCGACAGCCCAAAATCGACTGGCGGACGCCTCATGACGCTTTCCCTGGTCGGTTGCAGTAATTGCCCTTAATGTGCAATTCGTCAAACTCAAAACCCTCACAAATATACTGACAGCCTGGAATACAGCGAGGGCTCTAAAGCAATTCAATCTCTTACTGAAAGATTTTAACTGCTTGCTGCCAGTAACCACAATGTTCTGCAAGTAAGTTAATAGCAAACAAATTTCTAAGATGGTTCACATCTTTCTGCTTTTCCATTATTTCCAAGTTCAGCTAATTCTCACATGATACAGTATAAAAAACATGACTACAATGTAAAAACTTAAGAGAAAAACAAGACTGAATTCCTAGAATTAGGCTTTGTTTGCATTGTGTTGGGACCCTTCCACTAAGCGTACACCAGTGGTGGGCAACTGAGTTGATATGTAGGGCCACAAGTGTGCATCACTAAAGGGCCGCACATAACATCAATCCAAACCCTCCCCCTGTTGGCATATCTCAGCAGGTGGTGGACCAGATCCCGTTAGGCAGTCAAAACCCAACAGCACCCCCCCCCCTCCTGCCCCTGGGTGCAGCGCTTATATGTAGATCTGGTTTCCCTGATCAACATTGCTAATTTTACTGATGTAGGACCGCCAAAGTTAATTAGGAAAGCTGGGTCAGGTGCTATGCCCTATGCATTAACAGTTCGGTTTTGGAGGGCCACATGTGGAGGACCAAGGGGGGCCGCCGAACAATGGCCAAAGGGCTGCATGTGGCCCCCGGGCCTCAGGTTGGGCACCTAGGGCGTACAGGCTTAGCGGGAGGTCCCAACGTAACAGATAGACTTACCTTCTCGGCGGAGACTCTGTCTTCATTGCGCCGAGGCGATCTGCCGG
This sequence comes from Ptychadena robeensis, assembly GCA_036250615.1. Taxonomy (NCBI): domain Eukaryota; kingdom Metazoa; phylum Chordata; class Amphibia; order Anura; family Ptychadenidae; genus Ptychadena; species Ptychadena robeensis. The sequence continues at coordinate 33,257,622 of CM070035.1, forward strand.
TGTAAGGCTAAACGTAGTCGAGTACGTTCAGCCTTTACAGCGGCGGATGTGTAAACAGACCATCTGCCGGCAGGCAATGTCTGTGGGATACGTCGGGACCCCTGCTAAGCGTATACGCTTAGCGGAGAGGGTCCCGACGTATGTGGAAACAAGCCCTTAGCTCACCACGAAGTCTTGTTTTTTTTTTTTTTGTGCACAAGTATCCTATGGGATGAGGCCGCTTCTGAGTATAGTGCCGTATGTGGATGTTTTGGCAAACACTCGCCCACTTACCGTACAAATTGAGATATTAGTGTAATAAATAAATATGTGTTGTAATATGTCGTATTTAACAAGGAAATGATATCAGGGTGCATTTTGGATGCATTTATTTATGTAAAAGCAAGGGGTACCTCCTGCCCATATTTATACCTGGATGTCGCAGATTAACAGGGTGTCGGCAGGGGATTTACACTGCTCCACGTCAGCCAACCACAGCAGTTGTGTAAATCAGATCCCTTTCATTTAAAAGCATAATTAGCAATTCTTTTGTGTGATGAATGTTGTATACTTATAAAGGGATTTAAAATCTTGGGTATCTATACAAGAAGGAAACAATACATGTAAGATAAATGGTTTGATTGATGTGGTCTTCCCACGTCTTTCCATTCTTATACAAAACACTATCTAGGGACCTGGATCATACTGCTTACCACACGACTGTGGTATGAATTTGCTGCGTTTTCATACTAAATGTTGTCAGTGTTCCATGTAGGCCTAAACTTGCCTATTTTTCCTGATTCAGACACATCACCTACAAGAACTGGATCGTTTAATGTCCAGTGTATCCCACCACTTCACAAAAAAAAACACAATAGTTTCATATTGGCCGTTTAAAACAAAGGAATGTAAAAGGGTAACAGACTGGAAAGAAACTGGTAAACGACAAAATACATGAACTACCACAAGAGGGAAATAGAGGAAAACAAGACAGAAATGTTCTCATTAAACTGATGTTATGTAGACTCGTCTATACAGAATCTCACAGGCGTCATTTTGTAATGAATGTGTAAAATCTGAGATTCTACCCCCTTTGCCATCTGTCTGTACAGCACCTTGGACAGCTGCCACTGCGGCCCCCATACTGTTACCAACTCTCCTCCACATCTATGGAAGACACCAGGGTGCTGCTCTGGGTTGTGGATATTCTCTGTAGGGTGCTCTTAAAATGCACTGGAAGATAAGACCTCATCTTGGACACGACAATGAAAAACTTACACTGATCCATCAGCAGTGCATTCTCGAGTCAGAATTTTAAGTTCCCATAAGGAAGTTAAGTCGCACGAACCTTCTAGAAGATTGCAAAAATGTTTGATGTTTTTGTAAACATCCATGGTGGATGAGGGCTAGCAAACCATTAAAGGTCAATGTGTCTAAAAGGACTGCAATATCTCTACATGCCATAGTGTTCTGTGATGCGATTGTTTACTGCTCGGCAATGCAACATGGCCAACTTCTTTTCAGCACACAATAAAGCACCTTGGTGGGTGGCGAGTACGAAGAACTTTGTTATTGGCAAAAGGCTTTCTGTGTTGGAAATGTTGCCCCTTGATGATGGTATGAAATGGCCCTTGACTTACTAGTACTACTAACCTTACACTGTAACATTAAAGGGCTATATTGAATTGGACAATCCCCTGTTTTTGGCAAAAACATTGCTCTATAGACTACGCTCTAGGATCATTTCTAGGAGTAATAATAAGATTCTTAAGCATGCATCTGGTAAAGCACAAATAGGAATGCCTGGATATTGGACGTCAATATAGGTTTAAGATGTAAATAGATCATGATCATCCCCTCTTAAAGTGCAAGCCATCCTTTATCTTTAGTACTATTAAGCAGCTATTGCAAACTAGATATTTTAGCAGATGAACCTCTGCTGTCTAAGTGATGCTACCAACTTTCCAGGATATTTGACCTATATAAAGCCATGCTGGCTTATAATACAAATAATGTTGTACAATATAGAAAAGAAAATTGACAAACAACATGAGGCCACTAGGTCAGTATGACGGGAATGATGACTAGAAGAAAGGAGACACTTAGTGCCACTATGATTCACTGCGGTCTAACCTTTGGATATTACCACATGTTGTGGATCATACCAGTCTGTTATTAATAAGAGTTATAATAATAAATAAATAAACATGGCATTACAGAGCAACTTAATCCATAATTTACACTTGCAAGGAAGGCCAGATGCAGGAGGTTATGTAAATATTTACTGGATGTGTAATCAATATATACCTTTATGTGTTCATATATATCTACCAGTAATCAATATATGCATGTATCTGTCCATATCAGTAACCAAAAATATAAATTTATGTAATCAATATATACCTGTATGTGTCAACATATACCTACCAGTAATCAATACACACCTTTATGTGTTCATATATGCCTACCAGTAATCAATACACCTCTTTATGTGTTCATATATACCTACCAGTAATCAATATATACAATTATTTGTTAATATATACCCATTAGTAATCAATATATATCTTTATGTGTCAATATATGCCTAGCAGTAATCAATATATACCTGTACAGTATGTGTCAATATCAGTAGTCAATATATATCTTTGTGCGTTAATATATAAATTTATGTAATCAATGTATACCTGTATGTGTTAATATATACCTACCAGTAATCAATATAAACATATCAGTATTCAATATATATACTATGTGTCAATTTATTGATGTGTGGTAACAAAAACACCTAAACAATGCAAATCGTCCAGAAATGTAAAAGAATAAAAAGGTCTTTATTTAGTATATGACCAACTTGCTTGAGACAAAATAACCTATGTATTTAATATATCATGTTATGTAAAAAATTATCCCCCATGTGGGAGATCCAGGTTCCTGTTGCAAGCCATCACGTTTTGCTTCCTCAGGGGGGCAAAAAACATTATAGTAAATATGACTGAAGGTTCTCATTCACCCAGTTCATTGTATATCTGTAGTGTTTGTTTCAAATCAACTGTACTTGCTGTGTTTATTTCTTCAAGCAACAAAACACAGCTAGTCTAATTGATTTGAATAAAATCTATGAAAAAGGAGAAATACACCGACATCAACACCAAGTCATCAGTACACATCTTACTTCTACTAACACACAACAAAGAGGCTGTAATGCTGCGGCTGAATAAAGCCATAAATATTCCCAGGAAGCAGACTATTTACAATGGGAATATTTCTTCCTGGTACTGCGACACTAATGGTAGGAAGTAGGTGTCGCATTTACACTAGGAAAACAACATGTTGGAGTCCTGTGGAGTAAATCATTTGTAACTTGATCAATGGATAGGATATGGCACAAGTTCCGATATGGAATAAGACCATGAGCCGGTTACAATAGCGGCTGTATACAATGGCGGACGCTACTTTTATAGTGTTCCTGTTGACAGCTTGTCAGCAGAAGGGAGAGGAAGAGAATGGTTTTAGAATAACAATGGCAGCTGGGCGCCAAAATGGGGAGTGCCCAATAGGAGGAAAAGGAGCATCCGAGCAGTGGTAAACGTGTAAAAAAAAATAAAAAAATTATATATATATATATATATATATTACACACACACGAGCGGCCCTAAGGAGATGGGCGCCCTGGGTGAGCATGCCCTCTGTGGTGGGGAGTGTGCTGGCAAGTAACCTCTACTCCTTTCTCTCCCCCGGGCAATGCCCAGATGCCGCCCCATGCCTGGATGTTTTTGGGCTCTTGGTGGGGGCCGGCAGTTTTGCTGACACAGGGTGGATAAGCTTATTGCCACAGCAGCATCCATACACAACCTCCGACCAACCTGCCCATTCCCTCCTCCCCCAGGTGTGGAGAAGATGGGTGGTCTTACTTATGTGCGAATGCGCCCCCTCCCCCCCCACGGTACCACCCATACTGCCCATATGGCCACAGGAGGTTTTCTAGAACAGCAATCTATGAAGACTGCAGACTTATTCCATCCAACCAGTGGTGGTTGGATGGAAACTTGGACGCTCCCCGTGGGCCTATTGGAAACTGGAAATCACTGGTAGCTGGAACCGTACTTCTGGTGGTGAATACGAGACATAAAAAAAAGGCTCAGGTGGAAGCGCCTGTATCAAAGAATTGGAAAACTTTATTGGAGATCAGTTTTTGGAAGGTATTCTTTTATATGGGCGCCTCCATCTGAGCTTTTCTTATGTCGCTACCCACTATTGTCTCTCAGTTTCAGAATAATGTACTTGGCTGATTACCGTACATACGTGTGTGCGTTTCCAGTGCCCAGAAAACAGGCATGGCAAGAAAACAAAGTGTCCGTGCCCTCTAAGACGATAAGCTTGTTTAAGGATTCTAATTCCCAATCGTTAGTGTATTTCATCCAGTATTCCTGTCCCTGGCTGACCTCACCTTGTCCAGTATCCGGTTATATGTTCAAGCGTCACAAAGGAGTACACATCATGAACATATATGTCAGACATGTTATTTAAGCCCCCCATACACACTTCGATTTTATGGCCGACCCATTGCCGAGCGCACACTCGCCAATCAGTTGGTGACCGGTCAGCCAAAAAATTGGGTGCCGATTATGGCGCTTTAGATCGGCACCTGATTTTTTGGCTGACCGGCCTCCAACCGATCAGCGAACGGTCGGCCATAAAATCTAAGAGTGTATGGGGGGCTTTACAGATGTCATGTAAAAATAGTACGGAGACTTACGGCACAACAAGTGTTTGCCGTTTCTAGAAGAAATGAACATATATGAATATGATTGATAAATATGGCCACACACAACACACCATTTATCAGTTTATCACTGAGCTGTTCCCTTGTTCACTGTCCAGTCACAGGCTGCGAGGTTTCCATGATGTTCTGGGCACTGAACAAATCTATTCAAAAATGCTGGTCATTGAACTGGTGACAACTAGTGGCAGAGAGAAGTATTGCATTAGAAATTTCTGTAATAAAAAGGTAGTTATAGTGAAAAGTTGTTGCCATTTTTATCATTTAATTTGCCATTAACCATTTACCATATTCTTTATGGTTCTGCTTTAAAAATCATTCAAGTTCCAAAAAATACCTGGTGCTCCGGTAGTTGCAGTCTTTACTGTATATGAGGAAAGGAGTATAAGCAGAATCTATTTTTCCTCCAGTTAGGGTCAGGTTTTTATGCCACTTGTGGAGACCTGGATTTATACACAGTGTGCCGTCAACCTTTATAGGTAATAGTAATTGATGGGATGGAGTCACTAAACCCACCCAACATGCTCAGTCACAGATCTCCCAAGAAACAGTCTACATCTTTGAGACTTCCTTATACCAGAGGTAGTCTGGCAAGAGTTTAAAAAAATATAAACCATTAACTTTTTTGAGTTTGCTATGAAATAATATACTGTACATACACAAGTATAAGCAGACTCAAATTATAAAGCCGAGGTACCTAATTATATCTACAAAAACTGTAAAAACTTATTGACTCGATTATAAGCCTGGGGTGGGAAATGAAGCAGCTACTTGCAAAGTCAGTGGAGTTTTCTAAATAAAATTCCACCATCACCACTATAAAAAATAAAAGTCCACAAGATGGCGCTGCCGCCCAAGTTTGTTTATAAGCCTAGTCCAGCTCGGGAATGTCACATATAGAACACCAAATAAAGAAGAAAGATCCGTCATAGGATCATGGACAGAGTTTGCAGACGCCCACAAGGAGACCAGCAAACACCCAGATAAGCAAGTGGGACCCTGACTTTGACACAGGTATAAGCAGAAGGGGACTTTTTCAGCACATTCTTTTGTACTTCTACTCAAGTATATACGGTAATTTATTTGTTTACATAAATTTCAGGTAAAAATATTAGATTTGAAAATCTGAAAATTTGAAAGTTTAAAAAAAGGACAATTAATACCTGAACCCGGGTTGTCACTTCTTATGTGCTAGATCAGAGGTCAATAGCTTTTCATACACCCCCCCCCCCCCCCCCCCCCTCCAGGAAATAGTCTGGCACAACAGAAGATGACACATTCACACTTGTTCACAACTACTTGCTTGCAACCATGCAGCGTGTATAGTGTGAAAGAGCCTAAAGACAGTGTTTATTGTGTTTCCTGACACACACAGCCCCCATTTTTTTTCTTTACTGGGAGTTTCTGCATGGTCCCGGCTCCCCCTCTCCTGTTCCAGACAAGTGTCCCAAGGTTTTTGGTGATGGGGCAGTCTGGGAGGGGGATGTGTGGTCGAAATCTCCCTTTATGTTAACTCAACCTCACACCTACCGTGCTGCTGGCTAGCTTACTTTCATCTTGGCTTGGCACACACTCTCTACATACCCTCCTGCTCTCTTCCTTCCAGCCTCTATGTGGTTGAAGGGAGAAGGTTGCTGGCAGCCAGAGAGCCACAACAAGGAGGCTAAAGAGCCACAGGCTGCAGACTCCTGAGCTAGACAGTAAAACCCTTGTTTTGTATTTGGTTTCGAATTGGTAGCCATAGACACATCAACTACTGAATACATTTTCAATTCCATGGCATTGTGTACCCGTGTATGGGCAGTGGATGTCATATGGGCGCACAATAACCAAAAGGCAGACATTGTGGAAAAACTTTGGCTACTTAAAACATACAGTAGACATGAATAACAGATAGTATTTTTTATTTAGCAGGAAAATATGGAAACTGATGCAATCACTGATATTTTAAGGATCATATACTAAAGTGTATTCCTTGCAATGTATGAGTTCTGAAGATGCGATGCCGATCCAAGGTCGTCACACTGGAATTTACAAACAAATGATCCGTGCGCTTCCTTTCCTAATTGAGCAAGGTGCCAGGAAACCCATGTGACCATAGTGCCGCGGTGCCCTCTTTATTCTACAGGGGCATGAGTTTTGATTCCAGGAACTAAAAATAGCGGTGACTCAGTGAGAAGGTTTTCGGATGGGGAAAAGCTGAGTGATTTAGCGAACACACTGTCTACCCACAGCTTCTCAGCCCTCAATATAGAATGCAGGCAGTCACGAGCCGGCACTGTGAATCTGAGTCACTGGAAGCCCAGAACACCAGAATCACTAAGCCCCAACCGGTACTATTCACCCAGATCGCTTCCTCATTACAGGTCAGCAAATAACACTTGTTCCTTCAAGAGGAAGTTAACCGTTTCACACTCTGAGCCTCTAAACATGATTCATTACGAATAGAAAATCGGTAAGGTCCCCATACACGGGTCAATACCCGTGTGATAGGTCAATCGCAGTGTGATGACGTCACGTTTGCTGATCGAGCAGCAAATCTATGCGCACCACTTGCACGATCAATTCCCGTCCGATACTACTCTGGTCCCCATCCATAGAAAAGGCGATCAACCGGAACTTATGGACATGTCTATTCCCTGTTCAATCAACAGGGTTTTATGTTCGATTACCGATCGATTGATGAAATGCAAATTCACACGCCTATTGATTGTTCGGGAATCAAACAAAAATTCAATACGTACACAGGCCAATTCCAGCTCGATCACTGAACGCTCGAGTAGGATGTGGCGACGTCATCATGACATCACCACACGCTAAGCTTGAACGTTCGTCAATTAAACAGTGAACCAATGCACACCATTTTGCGCAACCGATACAGCTTCGATACTTTGGATAGGGACTCATCGATTGATCCCACTCGAAGAAAGGGTAGCTGTGTTCGATTCCTAAACAATCGCCACAAACATGCACGGCGGTCGATTGTTTGAGAATCTAAGAAATCGACCCGTGTATAGCCAAGGTTCATGTTTCCGCGCAATCGATGGATGCTCGAGCGTAGCTAACCAAAAATCGACCGTGTATGGGTACCTTTAAGCAGGGTACAGACGTGAAGATATGGGCCAGATCGGTGGCCGATTCGAGCACCGTGCGCACTCACGGCCATCTGTCTGGCCGATATAATATGCACCCACCGCTGTTTTCGAGCAGGACCATCAATCACGCTTGAAAAGAGCCATATTGGACATGACCGTAAATACGACCGCGGGTCTCCAGACAAAGCATCAGCTGAGCTGGGGAGAGAGCAGAGCTGTCTCCCCAGCTCCGCCGATATCTGACAGCAGCGTGATGATGTCCTCACACTGCTGCAGGGAACATTGGACAGTTTAAATATTGACCTGTACCCTGCTTCAGTCGTACCGATGGCAAGCATTCAAGCTTTGGATTGGTTGTTTGTAGCATAAGTCAGTGAGAATTTACAGCCTGTGCTCAGAACAATTATAGGAAATGAAGGCTATTCCTTACACAATGCTAAGGCGGCCAACAATTGGCACAGTTATGGCAATGTGCCTACCGCATACCGCCTTCAATAATCCCGGTTACCGAAAACAGGCTGAAACAGAACAATAGTCCGTTAGCAGTTGAATACAGTTTGTGGTGAGATTAATCTGCAACAGTCTCTAATGCTTGATGGATCATTTTATTGTCTGAAATAAAGGACTTATTGTATATACTCGAGTATAAGCCGGATATTGTCAGCACCCAAAATGACAGAGTTGCAGTCAGGACTTTGTGAGTGAATAGCAAAGCCCCTAAACATGGAATCATCATAAGTATAACTTACAGTTTTTGCATAAATTAAGTTCAAATCCAGTTGGAGTAAAAAGGTCAAATCAACACTGAATGCTAGAGCAGTGGTTCCCAAACTGGGGGGCGCGAAGGTATTCCAGGGGGGCACTGGCCCTCATTCTTAACCTGTGTTTAATAGGGAGGGGGGGGGGGGCTCGATAATGTTCCTAAATAGAAAAGAGGGGCGCTGCAAGGAAGTTTGGGAACCACTGTGCTACAGTAATATTTTCTTTTTTTGTAATGCTCCCACAACCCTTCTAATGTTCAGGGGCTTTGTAATTTACTCGCAAAATCTGACGAAATTTCACAACCAACTTCATCCCCTCTGAATATCCTGGTCAACGCCAACACTGGGGGACTGGTCAGATAGGAACCAACATTTTGAGAATGGCCATAGCTACAAACTGGAAAAACAATTAATAATAACTTTTTTGGGGACAAATAGGCCTAGGGCTCCACTATGAGCTTGGATGCGCCGATGTCAGCGAGCACAAACCCCCTCTACTCACTATTAGGGTCATGTTATCAGCTGCGCTACATAGCCCAGCCGATTAACGAGGCCCCATCAAATGAATGGGCTGACTGATCACTAACATATCTGAGCGCGTTAGTTAATGGACATATCATAATGGCATTTGACGGTCAGTGGAAGTTTAACCCGGCAAGCCTCTGTTGTGTTAATGATGACACGGAGCTCCACGCCGTCATTAATGTGACAGAGGTTTGGACTGATGGATCAGGGGCTATGTAGACAGATTTTAGCCTAAAGGTGGTCATACATAGGTAAATTTTTCAATTGGTTCACGAACAATCATCCACACTTTCTCGATTGAACAGGAAATCAACATGTTGGTAAATCCCCATCCAAAATATCGAACAGGAATCGATTGCGCAAAGTTATGCTCATTGATTGACCATTCAATGGACAAATGCTTGAGCGCAGCATGGTGAAATCATCACGCTGCGCTTGAGGGTTCATCAGTTGAACGGGTATCGAACTGTGTATACCCACCTCATTTCTCCTTTAAAAAGACACAACAGAAAGGAAGAGGACAAGGAAATAAAAGCTGATGGGGTTTTAGCCAACTTCTAATCTATAGAAAGCCCTGACAACATGCCTCTGAACTAGAAGAAAGGTCGAGGTGAGGAGATGAGTACAGCATTCCTCCTGTATCACAGCATGCAGATATGACCAGTAAGCAGAACCCAGCAGGAAATGTAGTCAGCAAGTTAAAGTAATGAAAACACAGAGTTTAGGAAAGTTGCAGATTTAGAAATTGTTGTCCAATGGCAGTAAATATTGCACAACACTAAAGGGCCACACAAAGGGGCAACAGGTATTGTGAGCTGAACAATCTGGTAAATGGACAGGATACATCTGACCATAGAAGAGTTCATTACAGATTTAGGTCTATGTCCCAAAGGTGTGTGGAAGACGCTGTTAAATACTTACCTATTGGTTATGGTGTGCCTGTCTCCAGACATGTCCTAGCCGATGCTGCGGACGGCCGCATCTTCAAAGCAGCATCGAGCTGTCCTGTCTGGAGAGACCTCCATTGAAGATCAATGGAAGTGTCTTCAAGAAGTTGTTTGGGCACTGATTTTCTGTGTCTTTCCTCTGCTCCTATGCATCAATAGGGTGGCAAGCCCTAAGCCAGGGGCAAGCTGCCTGCAAGCCGCGGGGAATCCACAAATGTGCATCCAGCACAGGGAATCCACAGTGGACACATACCCTTACAGTAGTTCTTCACTAGGTTGGCACAGGTCTCCAGAGGGATTTTAGCTCATTCTTCCGTTATACATTGTTCTATGCAAATTGCATGGTTTTCCAGCTCACTTTGAGCATCTGTCACAGATTCTCAATAGGATTGAGGTCTGGGCTCACTCCACTCCAGGATCTTGTTTTGTATCATTGAGGAACCTTTGGACTCATTTTAACTCAAATTGCTTTGGGTTTTTGCTTTTTGGAAGACATAGCAACAACTGAAGCCTACACAATGAGCAGATTTCTTTATATTCTCCCTCAGTGTTGTCTCATCTCATAATGAGGGGGCGAATAGTATTTAGGAAATGAGAAGTCTGATCACAGAGCACCAGAACACCAATCCATCTCTTGAGGCAATATTATGTGATCAATTGTTTCTGATAAGTTTCCAAAAAATATTTAAAGGAGATGAATGAATGAATGTAAAGCAGGGTACAGATGGCTCAATATTCGAGCCATCCGATGTACCCTGCAGCAGCGTGATGACATTATCATGCTGCTGTCAGATATCGGCTCAGCCGGGCAGACAGCTTGAAGCTTTGCCTGAAGACCAGCGGTCTCTAGGTAAATCATCGGACATCGTATCGGTCATATCCGATAAGGCTGTTTTTGAGCGGGATTGATTTGTCCTGCTCAAAAACAGGAGGTGGGCGCAGATTATATGGGCCAGATAGATGCCCATGAGCACGCACGGTGCTCAAATTGCCCATCGATTTGGCCCTACCACCAGAACATTATGATTACATGAATGGCACTAGAAGTGCTGATAATAGGTAGGAAAGCATGAAAACCAAAAACAAATGATCTGTAATGAGTAATTTTTGAAGATCACTACTCTCTCCCTAGCCCTGATGAACTGCAGCCGCGGTGGCACGTCATAAGAGCGCTGTGATTGCCAGGTAATTCTGTGATGCCAGCTCTCTATTGAAAGTACACGGACAAAAATTCCCATAGAAAACCATTATAAACCCCCCCCCAGTGGCCACTCACGATATTGTGCTCTGTGTTAACCCCCAGTAGCCTGGTGAAAAAATATGGACGCTCTCATACTATTCCAGGGAACAGCAGGTAGGTATAATATTTTAGCATCATGGAGCCCTAATCCACCATCATGCCAGCTCAGAGGTAAGTCTAACTTTAATTTTACATACATATATATTTTACATATTGAGTATACATCCACTTTAACATCTGCTTTCAAAATATTGAAATAAAGAAAACTTCTGGCAGTTTATTCCACAATGCTCACCAAAAAAAAAAAAAAACCAAGAGCCATGTTTCTTGCCTTTCATCCATTATTCATCTTCCGATCTATACTGTATAAAACAAAACAGTGAAGAAATGACTGGAAAACATCAATACCGTCAATGTGCCGGGAGACCATAGAGGCTCAATCTATTCTGCTCGGGCGGCTTCCAGGCCGCGGCCGCCGCCACTTACTAGAAATTACAGCTTTCTCCGTTTCGTCTGTGTGATGTTATTTTGACATTTGTTATAATTGGAAAAGCACTTCCTCCCCTCAAAAATATATGAAAATCTTCATCGTCCCAGCATGCAGCGGTTAGTAATCATCTCCGTTTAAGAGAGCCGGGTTTAAATCTTCCAGCTGTACATACAATAACAGGACATCTTAGTAGAATTATAGAGTTGCAGGACATATTTGAGGTCATTTAAACATCTTTTTCAGTGTGTCAGGCCATAACAAAGAGGCACTGTGTGCGGGGAATAGATTCGGAAACCCGAAATGGCCATGTGAAGGATTGTATGGCTCACAAGTATGTTCTCCTAGCTGTGGAAGGGTCACGTGGCAGTCCAGAGGTCAGAACAAACAAAGAAGTCATGCAATTCCTATAGAACGTTGTTGTTGTACAGGGACAAGACAGACCTTGCTCAGCATGGGCCGTATGTCCTGCTGGGGGGACTTGGAGCAGAATGACAGACAGAACAACTCGAGCGCTCTCTGGGACCCACTACGCACACAAACACAGCAGAAGTATTAGGAGTGAGATACACAGGGGAATGTCATGGAGGAAGTATAGGAGAGGAAAGTCATATTAATGTTTCATGAAAAGTGGATGATACAATTACTACGTCTGACATTACATTACATTACTGCATTACTGTAACAAAATGACTTTGCTGGAAGCTGTTTTTGTCTTTTATATTTAGGAAGTGAGTGGCTATGAGTAGCAGGCATTAGGTTCTAGTAATGTTTTCATTCTCATTCCCTAAACCATATCAGGAATGTTAAATTGCTTGCGCTCCATTACTCATTCACCCTTTTCTGTGTCATAAATCTAATGGGTCTGATTTCACAGTGATCCTGCCTGGATTACCCAATCTCAAAATGGAATATCCTTCATACAAATTTACTTTCAGTTACTGCGTATGTGAAAGATAATATCAGATAATATCAGTAATAAGTCAAACTATTTGTGCTTGAGCAAACTTATATTCTCAAAGGCCATACCAAGTATTTTTGACCCGCAGTAGATGTAGCACATCTGATAGAGCTGCTTTGTGCGCAGCCCCTCTGCCTGATACACTCACTGAGCTTCTTTACTCCCACTCCAGCTCAGCCGCGAGCTATAGCAACATCACAGTGAGCTGCTTGAAGCGGTCATCGATCTAGCCCATATCTAGATGTGTGTTCCCTGCTTTAGATCAATTTGGCCCTTTAAGCTTTAAGGTAGGAATACACGGGGCGATTTACCCCAGATTTCTGTACAGCCGAGCGCCGTGCGTGCTCACGGCACTGGGCTGTGCAGAAATCTAGGTGGAAAAAATCTACCCGTGTATGCCGTTTTACGAGCGAGATCTAGGTTATCAACATGTTGGTAAACCTTGTTTGATAGCCTATACTTTGAAAAGGGACCCACGGTTCCCTATTCAAAGTATACAGCTGACAGCTGGCTCCCGATACGGCTGACAGCTGGCTCCCGATATAGTGGAAGCCGGGCAGTAGCTACTGCCGAGATCTCTCGGTCGGCTCAAAAATCTAGCTGTGTATTCCAGCCTTTAGACTTTCACCCGATTTTTTGGGCCGAAGGCGCACTGGTAAAAATAGGGTGAAAATCTAAACATGTATGGGGGGCATATCTGGCCAACTATGTTTTACTGCTGGTGACTACTAGATGAACTGTGTTCTGGTTTAGAAATACTTCTTTGGATGATGCAAGCCACTTTTGGGTGATCCTGAAGAAACGTAGCCATCTTGGAGAGAAACTAAAAATGCCACCAGAGCAGCACATGGTCACCAAGGATGATGGGGGGACCTACACCAGATACCAGTAATTCCTGATATAACTGGGAACAGCAGGGTCACATGCACATTGAATAAGAATTACTTAGGAGTTCAGCTTTCTTCACGGCCTCCACCGGGAAACCCAGCATTCCTAAACCATAGCAGACCTTCTACAAACCTGTATGCCACAACACAAAGGTTCTTTTAGACATGAAGTTGCACAGTTCCAACAACAGCCTTTAAAGTTTGCATCAGCTCAAATAATTCCTGCATCAAGTGCCATAGATCACATTTTACTGCCAGTAAATCTGATTTACAGAAACATTCCTTGGGCCCGTGACATTGTGACAAAGTATTCTCAAACACGACTGTATAAACACAGATTATGTAATGGTTAACCAAAGAAAAGTGGAGAAAACTACAGACGCCAGATACAGGATGACCTCTCTGTCTGAGGAACACACTTCCTCCAGACTAAAGAAGTTAATGAACCTCACTACATAAAACCTACATGTCACTTTATTGAATGCAGAAAGAAATGATAACACCTGTAAAGCAGGGAACACACGGCTTGATATAGGAGTGGTTAGAGGATCCCGGCAGCAGCATGATGCCATTGCGCTGCTGCCCGATATCGGAGGAGCTGGAGACCTGCGGCCATCCCTGTTTTCGCATGGAACCAATCAATCCCATCCAAAACCATGGTTGTTGTCCATTGCTTTGCATGGAGACCGCAGGGTCCCCATGCAAAGCAATGGACATCGGCCATGGATAGCCCTATGAAGGCTAAAATCTGTTTGGTAAAGTAAAACTCCATGCTGTCATGTCTATAAAGGTCCCCAAAACATGGCTTGATTTTGTGTTCCATTCCCGAACAATCGATCAACCGCGTGTTTGCAGTTAACTAAATGTTAATTGAACAGGGAATCCGACATGTTTAAAAAGTATTGACCAGGGTTTGATTCCCCCAGGTGGTATGCATAGATTACCGGAATGATTATTGTAAATTGGGAATGAGGGGAGCCATGGTGTCTTAACACAAAGGACCAAATTTAAAGACTGAAGCCCCCCATACACTTTTAGATCACTCCATACAATTTCCATTAGATCTACCAACAACAATGTAGTGCCGGGTCCTCCCTGATAGAATACATAGTGATTGGAAGGTATATATCACTGCTATGTAGTGCCAGGTCCTCCCTGATAAAATACATAGTGATTGGAAGGTATATATCACTGCTATGTAGTGCCGGGTCTTCCCTGATAGAATACATAGTGATTGGAAGGTTTAGAAAGTTCCTCATATTACATGGTTTTGGTAGAAGAAAAGTTGATTGTACAAAAATGTTATGGTAAGATTGTTAGGTGTATGGGGGGCCTTGTATTCAATACAGAGCAACTTTCCAAGTCCTGATCATAGCGCAAAGCCATATACAGCAGAAGCCAAACAATGAAGAACAAGGTGAACGGTCACAACTGAACGGCAACCAGTTGTATCTAGGAGGTACAGGAGAAAGGTGTATACAGTATACACATCACATGGCAGCCATTAATTAGATTAATCGTTTTACTCTGCATCTCATCTGATGCAAGATCAACTGTGAATAATCACCCTGGTTACGAGGTCAGTCTTCATCCATGCACAATCAATGTAATAAGGTTCAGACTGTTGTATAAAAATACACACTAACCTAGCAATGTATGTAAAAACAAGCACATTTTTAATGCATGGAATTACAAATTTGTCCAAACGTCCATTATAACTTCCTTATAAAATAAAATGATCATGAACAAAAAAGCAGAATATGCAAATGTTAAAAACGGAGAAATTCTACTGTTATAGTGTGCCCATATAAATTTTAATATGTAATCATTTCCAAAATGATAACGGCTAAAAAAATTTGGGAGTTGTATCATCTCTTCCTTAAACACACAACACATAAACCCTATTATTCTAGCCAGCTCTCCGATGCTTCGGTATATCCACCTCATCCTCATGTTTAATGGTTCTGGGATAGACTGTGACCAGTGCAGATACAAAGAGAAGAAACTTTGGGTGCCTAGTCATGCAAGACGCAGGAAGCTTGCAGGAGTTAGGAATAAGGTATATCTGTTTACTCCTCTAAAGGCCCCCACACATGTCATCACGCTGCTCTCCATCGCTGACAGCATCGGCGGGCACCCTTTGTGTGCCGGCTGTTAGCTTCAATGGAGACGCCGCTCTCCATTGAAACTAACGGCATCGGCCAGAGATTATTGGACATTATCGGCCGCTGGGTGCATGTGTGGGAGCCTTACACAAGAGGATTAAGAGCCTTGTGGACGGTCAGCAATACAATACACATATACACAATAGTGGAGGTGCTTGGGAGGCAACCACCACCATGTTATCCTTAGCAACCAACATATGTTGCATTCCCCAGGCAGTTTTCGGGCATCCGGCAGCGACCAGGGCAAATTTTCCAACCTTAAACTAAATTACCGTTCTTATCCTTTGCAAAGGTGGTACCCACTGCAGCTACAACTGAATCCTTTTTACGATTGCCTCTTTGGTCAGGTCATAAGTAGCAACAATGATTTTATATTTCGGGTTTTCAAATTTCCCTGCAGGGCCCTCCTTTTCTAGATAGGAATATTATCAAGCCACCCCATTCAAACTACACAGTTTCAGACTAAAGGTAGCAATACACAGGTCGATATCCCACACGATTCCTGGCCAATCGATCACTGGGCGCGTGCACGATTCCTTGACCGACCGACCCCGCTCAATCGACTTGGCCCCCAAATCGGATCGGCCAGAGAACCAACCTGTTGGTCTTTTCTGATCGATTGAGCACACATCAGGGGGAGTTGCCATTTATGAAGCGATCGATCGGGAACAGAATCGTCCAGGAATCGGTGGCCTAAGGGGGTAGGCACAGACTTGATTGGGCGATCGATCGACGCATGTGGCTTCACCGGAATCGATCGGATGGGCGATCGATCGCTCACGAGTCGACACATGTATGGCTAGCTTAAGGGCCATTTCACAATAGTCGTATTTGCTTTGCAGTATCAAATAAAAACTTTGTTTGTAATACAACTCGTACAACTTTATTTGGCTTTCGCACCAATAATGCATTCATTATTCATAAATAGCCCAGGTGCCTTTGGACATTCCTTGGCGGCCCCCTTGGTCTTCCACTTGTGGCCCACAAAATCTAACTGTTAATGCACAGAGCATAGGAACTCACCTGTCCTTGTCCAGGATCTTCTTCGGGAGGGAAGAGGAGGAGAGGGACTTGCTCTGGCTAAGCACATGAAAGCCAATCAGCAACCCACCTCACCTCTCCTCTGCTTCCTGTTCTAAGACGAGTGCCTTTGCTCCCACTATTCCACCAACAAACGGGGGACTATTGTATGTGGCATATAACCTTTGATGAAATATATGACAATGTGCATTACCATACTACAGTGTTCCCTAATGCTTGAAGTATCATTAAAAAGAAGTTTTTAAAAAAATGAAAAATAATGTCTTCTAGCTCTGCCTGTTGTCATTTCTTCATTATAAGATGCTTATACAAGTCAGTATAGATTGAAAATGTTATGTGCGGCCCTTTAGTGACGCCGAAGGGCCGCACTTGTGGCCCTCCATATCAACACAGTTGCCCACCACTGATATATAGACACACACACTACACTCATGCAGAGACATGAATCATTCACAGAGAGACAACATCACAACCATACCAGTCCTATCCCCTCTACCTTTTGTATACTTTGTTCCCCAACCAATTATTATTATTATTGATTGTAAGCTCGATCAGGAAATGTCACATCCTGTACCCGAGTGTACTACCCAGTGTTGTATATCCACTCTAATTTATTGTACAGTGCTGCATTATATGTTGGCCCTATATAAATAAATTATGATAATAATAATAATAATAATAACACAGACAGACACACAAAGATTACATGCACTTATTACATCTACTTAACCTGCAGCTAGTTCCTTAAATGGTTGGCTTCCTGCTTGTCCCTCCCTCAATCCCCTAGCTCCGCCCTCCAGAATACCTCCATGCCCCACCCCCCAGTTTGTGAACCACCGAGTTAGATAAACACATTTAATGTACTTGCTTACTAAGTCTTCTTAGAATGAAGGAAAAAAAAAACAACAATAAGAAGTCAGCATATGAAAGAAGTGGTAAGCTGCCGCATATAAAATTTTTGTTTTTGATTTTCTTTACCTGAAATATTCATTGTGTATGAGCAAGCTTGCAAACAGAGGAAATCTCTAATCTAATATAACGGGCATGTTTGTTTAAGATTAGTAATTATACATGAACAAACATTCTGCCAACGGGTTTTTGCGCTACATGCACTACCATTAAGCAGGGTAAAGACGTGGAGACATGGGTCAAATCGACCCATGTCGAAATTTACAGTGTCCAGTATGAAGGCAGCGAGGGGACACGGGACACAGGTAAACCAGAAACACATCTGTCATCTGCTTCCCTGGCTATGGAATGTGTTACAATCACAAGCTTGTCTGTACAAAGCTAAAATGCCTTGGTAGGTAAAAGTCAACATCTTTGCATGTGATTGAACCAATTACCGATTTCCTATATATTTGTTGTTAAAAGTCAACACATATGTAAAAAAACAACCATTTAAATGTGCGTCCTGGAGTTCTGAATGAAGCAAGAATACTTACAGTTTGCATTTGTCGGTTTCCTCTCTTTATGTCACAAGGTTACAAGTGTCCATTCTTCCATTCTATCTGGTGGTTAGCTCATTCTGTGAGCGCGCCTCGGCAGGAAGAAGTCCAGCTGGTAAATGACTGATCTGTAGAAGGAACCACAACAAGGACACAATGTTAGTGACATGTCATAAACCAGCAAGAAGTAGTTAAAGGGAAGAGCAAAAACCAACAACTCTACAAACTGACTCTCCTGCTTCCCTGTTCATATAAATGGCAAGATCCCCAACAATGATTTCCCTAATGTGTAGGAGACACTGCTACACGCAGATTTCCTATTCCAGTGGTTCCCAAACTAGGGGGCGGGCACAAAAGGTATTTCAGGGGGGCGCTGGCCCTCATTCTCAACCTGAGTTTGAATAGGGAGGGGGGCCCGATAATGTTCCTAAATAAAAAAGGGGGGCCCTGGAAGGAAAGTTTGGGAACCACTGACTTATACGAAGCGCGGCGGGGAGAACAGGCAAAGAACTAAATTACTGTTTATCTTTTAGTAGATAGTCCATCATCTCGTGACAAATGCACTTTTACACAAACAGAAATTATTGTTGACAATAGAAACTAAAGCTAGCCACACACGGTTTGATTTTGGTTCAATCGATGCTCGATTAGATGAAATTTTTCATCGATTGAACAAAAATCGAGAAATGCCCACATGTACGATCGACGATAATTGTTCGATGAAGGCAGAAAATCTAATTTTGATCGGACATGTTGGAAAATCATCGTTGATTGTGCCAAAATCGTTCTATAATCGTCGATGTTTGTGGTGTTTCTCCTGGATCGATTA
>CM070035.1:33318005-33329422 GCA_036250615.1 Ptychadena robeensis
AATATTGTACCTTACCTACTGACTTGATTCAACAAAAGTACAGGAATCAATTTATAGTACACATTACATACCCCTAACCGAGTTAAAGGTTCAGTCAGTCTTGTGGCGCATATTACCGGGTGTTGTTCTGGCCTCCCGTTCTCTGTCTCGCAGTTGCATGGGCTTCTGGGACCGGCCGTCCTCCCGCTTCCCTCCCAGTCAGTGAATTCAAACTACAGATACTGGTGTTTTTATATGTTATCAGAAGTTATTGTGGATAAAGATATGTCCCCTGATGAAGTGACCACACGAAACGCGCGTTGGGGCAAGTCCTGATTTAGTCAGAAACCTTATCTCAACCTTCTGTTATATTGACCATCATACATTGATCATATCAACACTCGTGATACCATGTAGAACTTTTGTGTTCACTGTCATTTTGACCAATCTGGGAATTGGTACTGCTATCATGTGCTATGTGTATTAAAATTTTCTATTTACTTTGCTGAAACGGTTACTACTCTCTATACTTCTTTGGCCGTTAAAGTCCCCTTGCTCCTGGGGTTTCCCCAGGGGGAACCAACTGAGAGGAGTGGAGACCTCTTGGATTCCATCTCCCCTCTGTTTTTCTAAATATATTATTTGGGATGTTGGCCACTTAGGAATGTAACTTTCTTGTTCACATCAAGAAGAATTATAAAAAAAAACAACAATAGCAATCGTTGTGCAACAAAGATCAGTTACATCTGCACACAGGTCCCCACTTGGTCTTTGATTCAGTCAATGGAGTAGACCTGGGGTGGGCAAACATTTAACATATAACTTAATGGCCACAATGGGTTTCTTAAATTTGTGAAAGCGGCTGGACCCAGAGCCTTTAAGGGCTGCCTAGCTTCCTTGTATCCCTGGTGCCATTGATGATGCCAGGACGTACTAATAAATTTTTTATGGAAATATAAATTAGCAAAATGTGCCCAAACATACTTAAAGCAGACCTACCACCTCCGATTCTGCCTATTATTATAACAGGGCAGATCGAAGGTCAAATGTAGAAAAAAAATACTTACCCAGTAAATCAATAAAAATTCTGCCATGCTCCACCTCCCCTATGACATCGCGCCATAGAGGCCCCAAGGAAAATGGGAAATTAGAAATCACTTTATCTGAATCGGGAGAAGCGGGGGCGGAGGGTTACCCCAATTAGTATTTCTTTTTCTTTTTATGGGTCGATGTCCCTTTTTTAGTGAGCTCCTCAGATGAGTACCAGTAGATAGTGTTTGGTACTCACCCCTTATGTGGGGTGGTCTTCCTCACTGTCTCCCTCACTGTCCTCCTGCATCAGCTTACTACATGGTAGGTTCTGCTGCAGATGGACCTCCCTGTTCCTGATTGATCCTCTGATTAGCTGTCTCCATCCACAGGCCACTAGCTGGCTTTGGGTCAAATGTAACATTCACAGTACAACACCGTTTGAACCCCCAGATCTCATACCTCAGTAGTGCAACCCCTAGATTTTCTGGGTTAGTTACTAACCCCTGAGACTACCTGCAGTCTAAATGTCAACCTTTCATAGTCATATTTTAACTGTCAACATTCAACAGTGCTTTTCTCTTGTCAGATTTTACCCATACATGTGCCTACTGTGACATTCAACCCCCAGATCTCCAACACCCTTAGAAGACCACTCTTTCATTTTGGATTAGTAATTTATATTGCCATTTTGCCTAACTGCAACCCTTCATAGTTATTAATGTTTCCCTGAGGTTATCCAAGTGACATAAATTGTATACATTAAAAATAAAAAGTGAACAAATGTTGTCCATCTAAAAATTTTACTTTTATAGTAGTGTATACATGATAAAGTGAAGTTGTTTGTACAGCTATTTACTGTGGGAGGGATGCCAATTGGGCTGCCGATCTCTCCCCTCTATGGCTGACAGCCAGACTACTCAGGTGCACCTGATAGTTATGGCCACCCACACGGAGTGCCTCCAAGTTGTTAGTACGCATATGAGCTATGTAACAATAATACAGGTACGCATAGCTAGTTGTTGGCCCTTTTTAAGTACCAGAGTACCACTTGTGTCCACCCCTGCTCATAGCAGTGATTGGGAAGAGGGTGTGTCACCAAAGTGACAAAGGTCTGGATCAAACATGTTTGGCGTAGGATCTGTAAGTGACCTCTGTATACCAGCAGCAATATGGCTGCTGCATATCTTTAGAGGATGCATACTGCACATGTCTAAAAACTATACAAACATAAAAAGAATTGTAAACCAATAAGATGCTTTAGGAATGCGGGTTAAGATGCTTACATACATTAAGCTCATGACTTTCACATGTATATGAAAACAGTTGTTGTAATGATGCCTCATCTCATCAAATAATTTACAGTTCATTGAATTGTACATGACATTCCTACTGATGCAGAAGCTAGAAATAAATCTTCCATAGAAATGCTGTACAGTAACAGAAAATAAACCACGAGTTCCATTCCAAACAACTTCCGGCACTTGTGCATTCCTTGCTTGTGTTTTTACCGCTGGCATTTCATCTTTTATCTGCAGATGTTCATAGCCACTTCTTCCATACTGAGATACTTATAGTTCTTCTATATACACATGTACACACTGCCAGAGGTACTATCATGGTGCCATATTCCATCAGATGTCCTGATATTTAGTCTACAGCCCAAACACCATCACTAAATGGGCAGAATGATCTTCATGTAAATGTTTTAAAAATCTCATTACCTATAAAAATACATATTAATGGAAGATCGCATCTTCAGCCTCCTATAGTAACATACTAATGGGACAATTCCATAACTCCAACACATACCTCTCAACTTTTCCGGTATTTGGGACGATGAAGTGCTGGACTTCCATGTTCCAAATACAGGAAGTGTTACTGACGTCACTTCCGGTATCTGGAGGTTAACCTCTCCTCCCTCCTATTTAGTAGCCGGCTAACTTAGGTGGGACGAGG
Organism: Ptychadena robeensis; assembly: GCA_036250615.1. Taxonomy (NCBI): domain Eukaryota; kingdom Metazoa; phylum Chordata; class Amphibia; order Anura; family Ptychadenidae; genus Ptychadena; species Ptychadena robeensis. The sequence continues at coordinate 33,320,973 of CM070035.1, forward strand.
CATTACTCTCCCACTAACTTCTTACCCTGCACAAACGTAGTGGAGGGAGAGTAACGCCCCCTACCTTCTTAATTATCTAAATTTCAAAATCCTGGGATTTATTGAAATCAGGATTTGGTCAGGAAAAGTGACTTTCCCTACAGATGGTTGACAGGTATGCCCCAACATATCTCTGTATCCCTCATGTCTTGTGGGGTTACATCCCTCTCCTCAGTGTTTAAATTAGTCTCTCCACGCTATATCCACTGAAGACCTTTTTCACTCTTGTTGGGCCTGCCCAACAATGGAATCTTTTAGGTTTGTTGTACTTCCTATGCAAATACCAACTTTCTAGTAACCCTTAAGTGGGCAATCTTTTGGGTGTTCCCTTAACAGACCATTACAGATATATAAGGTAATAAAATGCTGATCATTTTTTTTATATGAAGGGCTTGGAATGCTATACTCTAGAAGTGGATATATCTTGATAAGCCCCAAACATTTATATATAGCAAACTGATTGGATAGATGCTAACTTGAAAAATGAGACCAATATTCAAATATATCTTGTGAAACATGGGAATTGTTTGACACACTAGGTCAGGGGTGGGCAAACTTTTTAACTCTTGGGCCACAATGGGTTTTAAAATTTGACAGAGGGGCCGGACAATTACCATATTTTTCGGACTATAAGACGCACCGGACCATAAGACGCAGCCAGTTTTTAGAGCAGGAAATCAGAAAAAAAATGTAATTTGTTTAAATGAATGTGAAAAAATCTCATGCAGTACCCCTATTCAGCCACACCACCAAAATGGTGTCACTAGAGAGCAGACTTCAGCGTCTCTTCTTACACAGAGCTCAGAGAGGGAAGGGAGGGGGAGGAAGGGGGCATCTGCACTACGGTCTGCCTGTTACTTCTCTGCTGCATCCACACACTCTGCATTGGCTATATTTGCGAGGCTCTGCAAATATAGCCAATACAGTTCAGCTCCCCACAGTTCTCAGATGCAGATCACACAGCTGACATAGCCCATCAGCTGTGTGATCTCTCGGCACACAGCAGGTGTGCTGATTGAGATCACAGAGCTGATCTCCTCTCCCTCTGCACACAGCTGATCTATCTGCCAGGAGAGCTGTCGGGGAGCAAAGTTGCGATTCGGACCATAAGACGCAGGCATTTTTTCCCCCCCCAATTTTGGGGGTGAAAAGTGCGTGTTATGGTCCGAAAAATACGGAAACCTGTAAGGACCACCTGGTCCCAAGTCCTCCCAGCCAGGGTGGGAAATGTAAACATTGATACATTGATTAAATTGGTTACCAGGGAAGTTAAAAAAGAAATAATATATACAAAAAATTATATATATATACATTGAGGCTTTGGATAGTAAATCAATGCAAACTGCAGCATCTAGCAGGAAGCTTTTATCATCCTCTAGGCATTATCTACACTTATTGCAGGGAATGAGCCGAGGGGAGCCAGAGTGTTTTGACACAAAGATGACATAGGGCCGGATTAAAAAACTAAAGGGTCTGATATGGCCACCAGGCCTTAGTTTGCCCATACCTGCATTAGATGTTCATTAAGCTGAAACATACACAAACATTTGCATTTCCTTCATGGTATAGGTAATGACATTTATATAATGAATACTCTCACTATATATAAACTGCATACTAGAATATTTTCCATAGTAGCGCTTGAGGCTTCTGCTATTAATATTTGGGTGTGGAATGATGCAAATGACGTTGGAATACTTATAAATATACTTCTAATTAGGATGGCAGAAAGCTGTAATGAATACATGCATTTGTCATTCTACAAATGGATGACTTCATGAAATTCATTCAGTCAGATGACGAAACTAATAATTACCGTCTTACAAAACATCCTTTCTTCAGTCCTTATAGTGACATAACATTTATACGGGACATTTGTAAAACCTGCTCAGCCAAAAGCTGGGAAAGTACTGCTGATACCGTAATTCAAGAGTGTGCACATAAATTAGTTCTGAATAATAGGTTTAAAATATCCTTAAATTTTAGATGTTTAAGGGGTCATCCAAGATGTATCTGCATTGCCCCCCCCCCCCCCCTATCAGTCCGATTCAGTTTTTGTGTGCCATGAAAAAATTTACTGACGGTCCTATTGTATACTCTGTTCCCTAACCTATTACATTGTAAGCCTAGTTGGCAGGCCCTGTTCTCCTGTTGTGCCATTGTATGTACCTGTAGGTTACCTTGTGTTGCTGCCCCACCTTTATTTAACCTCCTTGGCATTTGGCCCGAGTTAACTCGGGCAGAGTTTCATCCATCATAACTGCTCGCCGGATTTCCCCCGGTGATTCATTTTTTTCTGTTTCTGCTTCCGGGTCTGCCCCCCAATCACATCACCATTGACTTGAAGGGAGCAGGGGTAGGCGGCGCCATAGACCTCCATGTAATGGAGGGGGCGTTGCCTTTTCCCAGCACATTCTGCACGGGACGTTGCCTTTTCCCAGCACATTCTTCATGGGTGGGTAGGAAATCGTGGTCGGAGCATATTGTGTGTAACGCTAAGGAGGTTAATGTATGACACTGCATAATATGTTGCCACTTTATGAATAAAAGTTAATAGAAATAATAATGAGTGATAAGCTGGTAAAATGAAATGCCTTTGTTTTTTTGAAGTATTGCTTGTATATTGGAATAGTTCTACCTGAGGGGTTAATACACTTTAACTTAAGTCTAAATCCACTGTAGGTCCCTAAAGGTCTTGCATAATGCGTAGGATGCACAACATATTATTGCACATTTAAGCAGGGTACAGACGTGGCGATATGGGTCAAATCGATGGCCGTTTGCGCGCTCACGGCCATCTATCTGACCCATATAATCTGCCCCTATCGCTGTTTTCGAGCAGGACAGATCAATCCCGCTCGAAAACAACCGTATCGGACATGACCGTTAATACGGCGATGTCCGATGCAGTTTGGCTGAGGAGGAGGAGCCAGGGAGACAGTTCTGCTCTCCCCTGCTACTCCGATACCCTGTTCCTGCAGGGTACATCGGACGCCTCGAATATCGAGCCGTCTATACCCTGCTTTAGGGTCCCCATACACCTTTAGATTTCACTGTCAGATTTTCTTCAAGTCTACCTGTGTTTAATCGCAGAGGACCCTATACTACATAGTTGTTGGTAGATCTAAAAGATATCTGACAGAGAAATCTAAAGGTGTGTGGGGGTCTTAACCCTCCAGCAATGTAGGATCCCAGCTCCACTCCATTGCTCTACCCACGTCTACTGCCATGTAGTGATGTCGCGAACTCGGAATTGCGCGTTCGCGAACGGCGAACGCGAACTAGCGCAAAAGTTCGCGAACCCGGCGAACACGCGAACCCGCCATTGACTTCAATGGGAGGCGAATTTTTAAAAAAACAAGGGACCCCTTTCTGCACAATAGTTTTGGGAAAGTTGTTTCAAGGGGTCAAACACATGGGTCAATGACATGACAAAGGGGAATCCATGGCAAAAACTCCCAAGAAAATGTTTTTTTTTCACCAATAATCCGCACAAAACGATTTCTACAATGTTAGTCCATGGGAAAAATAAAGTGCAATGAGTGATTACCTTAGACCGTGTTTGATTGGACCTATCTCCTTTGTATGACCCTGCCCACAAACCTGGACTTTGCATCTGTCACTGTTCTGAACTCCTCACTCCCTAGAGGGGTGGTCTTGGAGGATTTCACCACCGGTCTCAGTTCTCAGGTGAGGTCCTTGTGCGTTAAGTCCTGGGGGGCAACCGTAGTTGGGTATCCCAAAAAAAATAAAGGTTTTCATACGACAAATTATTCAACGATCGCTTTTGTCTGATCACTATAAAGCATCGCATTCTCATCTGGGATGTGCCCACATGGCCACCACTCATTGAGGTCAGGCCGTTTTTACTGATAGGCAGTTGAAGCAACTGACTTAGGGCGCCACATTAAAGGGGGCTCCATTACAGCTGTTATTGTTTTCTTAGGGCACCAAAATGGCTAGATAGAAACGGCCCGCTCAACACAATTCTGTGGTCTTGGAGCTCAATGTACTGCAATGCTTGAGAGAAAGCGGGGATCGATACACCAGCCTCTTCAATCTCCCAATCTGTAACATTACTCTCAGCTCAGACCGGTGCTGATTGGACGCCTGCCAACTAGTCCCCCGTGGTATTGGCTGGTTCGCCTCCATTGTCCTGACCAGCGGCTCTGACGGGCATTGGGTGACGTTTTAAACTACGTACACCCAGAGCAAAACAGCGCAACAAATACGAAATGCCATCTGTGTGTGTGTGAGGCGCTGATGAGGGGGATGCAGTTGTGAGGCAGAGTCAGGGCCACCGTAGGGGGGACAGAGGGGGACTCCTGGCCCGGGCAGCTAGGGGGGCCCGACATGATCACGTAGCTGATCGGCAGTCCTCTGCTCAACAGCCCCTCTGCTCACTCTCACTGTTCCCGGAATGCTGACAGACACTGTACACGTGGGCAGTCCGGGAACACAGGTGAGAGTGAGCAGAGGGGTGCTGTGAGCAGAGGACTGCAGATAAGGCAGCACGTCGGGTCAGAAGACTGCCGATCAGGTATGGTGATTTTTTTTTCTACTAGCTGAATGTTCCTCAGCAGCTGGGGCATATAAAGAACAGGAGAGCAGAGTGAGGGTTACTGGTGGATGGGGACTACAAATCTCAGCAAACCTCCCTCGGATCTATCAGAGACTGACAGGGTGTGCTGAGACTTATAGTTCCACACCAATCTTGTAAGCCAACTTTATGTCCTTGTCTGCAGGGATCTCTGTACACGACCCTGCTAAGAGTGAAGATGTTACATGTGTACTGATGGGAGGCGGTTAATGTCACCATGACTAACAAAATATGACATTTATTTAATATAACCGGATATTATTAATAAACTTTCACTTTACCTAGCACATCACAAAATACGTAAATCAGCACAGGCTGTGACTGGAGGATCGTTAATAAACCGAATAATGAAAACATCAGCGGATAGTCATTACTTCAAACTGTATAGTTTATTTTAGGGGAATGGGGGAGGGGGGGGGGGGAGTGGTTATGAAAGATGCCAACATGGTTGCATACATGCCCTATGTGGGAAGCAGTGGACACCTCAAAAGATCCACCTGTCTACAGGGAGTAAATCGGGAATATGTGCATACATGTTCTCCTGCGTACTGGGGGGGGGGGCACCACCAAGACAAAATTTGCTTAGGGCACCAAAATGCCTAGAAACGCCTGATTGAGGTTGATCGCTTCATAGTGATACGCAGCCCCTTCACCACGACAGGTAGCGATCACGAAGGGAGTTGGCCATGTATGTGCCTTTTTAATGCAGCCACAGCGCCAGAAAAAATTAGGCAAGTACACTTGCCATAAAAATTTGTCATCTTACATTTGGCAGAAAAAAATCGTTGGTTAGCAGCGCTGTTTGTAGCAGTGGCCCAGAAAAATTGATGTTTTCCAGGCAGATGGAATAAGAAAACATTCGGCTTGAACCCTAGTTGGTGGCGGAGGAAGTCATTCAAGTCGGTATGCGGTATTGCAGCGTGGGGACCACTTTTAGGCCAAGGCATTAATCAGGCCTTTTGCTAGGCAAACGTATCCCCCACTGTCGTCCTTCGGAATCCATGCCTCGTTCATTTTCAGGAAGGTTGAGGTAATCCACACTTTTTGACACGAGCGACTCTCGCTTCCTCGGTCACTATGCCGCCGTGCAGCACTGAAGGTCCTTTCTGACAGGACACTAGAAAGCAGGACAGGCCAGAAGTTCAAGAGCGAAAGCTGGGATAGCTCTGGCCACAGGTCAAGTCTGCACACCCAGTAGTCAAGGGGTTCATCGCTTCTCAGTGTGTCAATATCCGCAGTTAGGCGAAGGTAGTCTGCGATCTGTCGGTCGAGTCTTCTCTCAGGGTTGGATCCCGAAGCGCTTTGGCGATGCGTAGGACTCAAAAAGCTCCGCATGTCCTCCATCAACATCACGTCTGTGAAGCGCCCGTCCTTGCCGGCGCGGTCGTGGGAGCAGGAGGATTAGTGTCACCTCTTCCCTCGAGTACGAGTACGTTGTGCTGTGAAAATCCCTTAAAAGCTGTGGGTAGAGCATTTTGTAGCCTAGCTCCAAACTGCTGCATCCTCTCAGACATCCGGGAAGCCGGTGGTAACATTTCCACTAGTTTCTGCTTGTAGCGGGGGTCTAGTAGTGTGGCCACCCAGTAAAAAAGATCGTTCTCCTTCATCCTTTGATACGAGGGTCCCTCAACAGGCACGACAGCCATGAAAGACCCATTCGCCCAAGATGGATGGTGAGCTACTCATATACCGTTCCTCCTCCTCACTGATGTATTGAGGGTCTTTTCCTCCCCCCGCCACGTACAACACCATGGGTCCCAATAGTGACCACAAGGAGCACCGTGGGATGCCGCTGAGGTTGGTCTTCCTCCTCCTGAAACCACCTTCCTCCTGCCGCAGTCCGGCAAGCGCGGTGCTAAGGCTGCTCTGGGGTGATGGTGACCATAACTCTTACCTCCCTTGATCACAGCTGATCCAACTTCTTCGAAGGGCACGCAGGAAGAAGCAATGGGATGAGGTCGCGATTGTGCCTTCGCTGCGATGACAAGGTTTGTCACCCTCCAAAGGACGCATGAGCCTACAGCAGCGCATGACGTCCATAACGTGGCCAAAAAAAATACCCAGCTCCCCAGAGCTGTCCTACACCCTGGTGATACAAATATCATGATGGCTTTTTCTGTTGGAGCAGGCGGTCAAAATGTGGAGTGTTGAATTCCACAGCGTCGGACTGTCCAAACAAGCGCCTAAATGGCATTTCTTCGCCCTCCTGAATTTCGAAAACGCACCATAGCCGTAGTAAACACCTGAAATTGCAACACCTTCTAGCCTGCTTGAGGATGTCCGTAAGCCTGGTACTGTGCCACAAAGCGTTGCACATTAGATTAACACATTGCCATGCACGGACAATTGAAACTGCCCCAAAATTCAATGACGCCAACAAGAGGGTAGAAGAGGTGGAAGCAGGCCTGCCTGCCAGTCTTGACGGCCTGTCACCAACTCGCTGCAGAGCCACACATTCCATGCTGGGCAGCTGTCCGCAGTTTACCCAATGCGCTGTGTAGTGATGACCTCCCTACCGTGCTGGCAGACCAGGTATCAGTGGTCAGTGACCTTTGCCCCAACAGTATGCCAGAGATGCCTTACTTCTTTTTCACAAAGGGACTAAAGTTGGGCATGCCTGGAAAAAAAATTTCGACCGTACCTCCACTGCGGTGTCCCAATAGCACAAAAATTTTTAAGGCCTCAGACTCCACCAGCGGTATGGTAAAGCTAGGGGTAAGAGCTCAGCAAGCCCAGCTCAGACGCCGGGCAAGGCGTGACTCTGTGACATTGTTTTTACGCTCAAAATGTCCTCACTGACACCGACCGTGGCCAGATGAGCGACTGCTCAAAGCGAGAGCGGAAGTGGCTGGGTTGAGAGGGGACAAGGAGGAAAGCAGTGGTTGAAGTGGATGAAGATGCTGGAAAGGAGAGGAGGGTGGCTTAGAGTGTGTCCATGCTTGTGCCATGTGTTATTGACCATAGAGATTTGAATGCGACATCATGTGCCTTATCAAAGCAGTTTACCAGGTGGTTTTGGAATTCCCAACGACTCAAGTATCTTATTGCACACGTTGCAAATGGATCGATGCATCAGCGGCAGCAACACACAAAAAAATGCACACTGCTGAGCTTGCACTTGCATACTGGACGGTGCAACAGCATGCGTTGATTGGCGTGCTGTCTCTGACCCAAGTGCAGATCATGCCTGCCGACTTCCACTAGCTCTTGCGATGACCTCCCCCTGCTACAAACTCTCCCTCCTCCTCCTGTCCTACATCTGAACTTCCCCCATGTTCTTCCTATCATGGTGTGGGACCACATGAAATAAGACACCTCGTCTCACTCAAATCAACCGATTCACTTGATCTACACCTCAGCAAAGAACAAAGAGGGAATACCAAATCCCACCGTCATCAACACCGCCCTCCAGTGTGTAAGCTACACGTCAAGGCATGTCCAGTCATCAAATGCTCTACAAAATGGTGAGGCATCACTCATCTCTCTCAAAAGGATGTGAAACAAACTCCTCCTGAAGGGTCCAAATGTAGCGGCTGTGGTATAGTATTGTGCGGGGCCAGGTAATGGCAACTCGAAGGTGTCACAGCCGAAGCATGGGAGGAATGGTGTGTACAGGTCAGAGTGGCCGGTGTCGAAGATTGGGTGTCCTCCTGGTAAACCAGTCCACTAAAGTCCCCAGCATTTCTTGTTGACGTAAGGCCTCGAACACTGGCCATTATTCTAGGGCCAAAGGAAATTTCAACCACCACGACCGCCAGACCCTGCGGGTGGTCTGCCTATGCCTGTCATTTTTATGTGTTTTGCGTACAGG
>CM070035.1:33350780-33362311 GCA_036250615.1 Ptychadena robeensis
TTTTTTTATTTTGAGTGTAAAACCACTTTAATAAAAAGCTGCTGGGCCATCAAATTTCCAATCGTTGTGAGTTTCAATTGTTCCGGTAAGGTCCTTATAGAGTAAAGGTTGCAGAAGGGGTTGCTATCTTTTAGTCAAGACTGAGACAAAAATATGAAGGTGCTATGTCTAAGATCCACACTTGTATTAGAAGGTCTATTCATAGGACACAATAGTTTTATATAGCTTAGGTCATTGTCCTTCAATGTCCTTTAAATAGCCTGGGTTTACTATATTATATCTATACCACCTATTGTTTTTAAATATTGCTGCATTTTTCATACACATCAAACTTGGCAAGCAGCTCATCAATATATAAAAATCATGTAGGAGACAGGGTGTAGGAGATAGGGACTATTCACATGTATATAATTAAATGGTTACCTGGCTGTCCATCATGCTGGCTAATAAAGGGAATCTACCTAAACTTGACTCTGATGAAGGAGTAGCTATGATAACAGAGCCTATATAGAATATTTCTATGTGAATAAGCCCCAATTGTAATGCAATGGCACAGTTCAGCTATCAATCAGTGTTGCCAATAAACGTTTTTAAAGTTTGTCAGAACAAGTCCTTTTTTTCTATGGAAACAGTTCAGCGGCAATAAAGCCTGTTCAATATTGCAATGTCCTGGTTGGATCACTTATCAGAGGGGGTTGGGAAATGAAATAGGATCTTGTGCCGAAATCTCCCCTTGAAGGTGTGAAAACACAGCCTGTGGCTTGTCAGATGTGGCAACTGCTGGCCAATTAGTTAAGAACAACAGAAAGCCTGTTACCAGGTAAAGCGGTCAGATACAATTACATCCCCACCAGATGCTAACAAGCTGGAGAGATGCAACGGTGTCCATTTACTAAAGATTTTGAGCCTTAATGAGCTGATTAATGGGGAAACTCTCCAGTAACTACCAATCATGGGCAAGGTATCAGACTTTATTTTTTAAAATCTCTCATTGGTTGGATATTCAAAGTGAAAACACCTTCACCTGACTTAACTTCACTCAATGACCATTCACTTAACCAAGTGAACACAATAGCTCCGTAATTAAATCATTTAATTTCTTTAAATAATAATGAATCACATTTGTAAAATTGTATCCTGTTTTGTTTTGTTTATTGATTTCTATCTGTGTAACTGTGAAATGATTATGTAGATGTTGTGAACAGTTAATGTGAATGTAAAGTCCAAAGAGTTTTTGCTCTAGCTTTTCGTGTGATAAATAAAGCATTTTGTTATATTTGTTTAATGCAAATTATTTGTTTAATTTGTCATATATTTAGAGCTGTCTCTTTTTTTATTTTGTTAGCTCAAGCAGCCTAAGTAGCTCTCCTAGTTCTTGTATTGCACGTCAGAATAATTCATGTCTATGTTGCAATAAAATATTGTTGGTCCACAACAAGACTTTGAAGTTGAGTACATGTCCGACAGATAAATATAGTTACTAGTCTCTAAGAGAATACAATATTTTACCCATGCTCTTGTGTTTCTTACCTTTTCTTACCTGTCACCATGTTCCCATGTGAGTCCCCATCAGGTCCCTATTGTTGATGTCCTTTTCTGGATGCTGAGAGAAAATGGCCCATGTTTCCTTTGGGTCCTGTTAAGAGTCTTTAATTGGGTGACCATTACGTGGACAACTAATGAGAGATATCAATGTCATTCAAGAAGGCCTGCTGACTTCTGAAAGATTGTTGGGGTTGGAGTGCCATTGGAGTGCCATGTGATGTCTTTACCTGAATAAGTGTTTTTTTGAAGAGCAGGTAGTAGTTTATTGTTTTCACCCAAAATTTTATTTAACTTGATATAGATCTAAGGTAGACATACACGGGTCGATACCCATTCAATCGATGAACCCTCATCAATTGAAAGAGCATTTGTCTATTGAATGGCAAATCAATACAAACCACTTTGCGAAATCTATTCCCATTCCATACTTTGGATGGGGTATCCTGTTGTATTTTAATACTGTTAAATATCCCACAATTTAATCCAAAAAGTTCTTGAGAGTGATGGCTAGTGAAAAAAATTGTCCATGAGTGTATTCCCATTTCCTATCCATTTACTGACAGATAGGTCCAAACTGTTATACAACATCATTTTGGCATGTAATCTAAACATTAACCTCCCTAGTACGTTGGCGCGCCCCCCCTCCACCCCATTGGCATCATTGATGATGCAGAAGGGGTGGTGCCGGAGTCAACTGGAGATACTGGTATAGAGAATCGGTGCTGCTTTCAGGACCACCTGTAAGTTTTGACGAGCATGCACACAGTTTGTTTTGTACAAACTCTCGACGAGCTGGGTTCCTCTCAAACGCTAGGAGGTTAATGAGTGATGCTTTTAAATGCAGTGTTGTATTACTGGTCTGATCACATATATGTTTTAGTAGATTTATTTAATAAAACGTGTAAAGCTGAACACTAAAGCTGGACATAGACGGTAAGATTTGCGTCCAATTGCATGGCAGATGAACCGCCGTAATTAATTGCTAATACCATATGCGTGAGCATAGGGCCCTGAGGAGATTGTGTACTAGAGGGGTAAGTAGAGGAGGAAGAAGAGGAAGGAGGAGCGGCGAGTTCCTTTGAACCCCTCCGGTCGACAGCTCCACCAATACCTCCCCCCACCCCCGGTCAACAGAGGGGGCCCTAAGCAAGAACTTGCATAGGGCCCCTTAAAGGCTAGAAATAGCACTGCATTATGGTACCATCACCAAGTATCATCCTGGTATCAACACAAAGTATCATTCTGGTATCATAACCACGTGTCATAATGTTATCATCACCAAGCATAATCATGGCATCATCACCAAGTATCATCCTGGTATTATCATGGTAACATTGCCAAATATCATACTAGTATCATACTAGTATCTTAATAGTTTCATAACCAAGTTAAGTTCAAAGTCAGGTAAATTTTTCTACTTACCGTAACTTTCAACTCAATTTTAACTACAGTGACATTTTGTAATATCCCCACAACACTTCTCTACTTCTCCATCAATTGAGGTGAGAATACCATGTTCAAGGGCTTTTTCAAATAAATCCAGAATACATTAGTCAATTTGTCACAAATATCTCTATTCTCCTGCAATACTTCCCCTGTTCTTTATGATCCATTTCAAAAATCACATATACATATATGATTTACATGGTTCTCTGTTTAAATACATATTTATATCTCATATGCTATAAATATGTTGCTTGTTTATTCCCACTGTTTAAAGAAATAATTTGTAAAAAAAATACTTCTGATCCATACAAATATGGACCCAGGGGCGTATCTAGAATATAAGGAGCCCTATGCAAAATTGTTGCCTGGGGCCACCTATCGAAAGTTGATGACCGGGGGGGGGGGTGTATGTTTTTTTGTGTGGGTCCTAGCAGAAAAGTTGTTGAGCGGGGGGAATGCTAATAGAATTGGAGGAGAAGCAGCCCAGCATGGACCTTTCGAGACCTCTGAAGGTGTCCTGTGGTAGTTGCAGGTCCTATAAGTTCACATGCTTGGGTGCCCATCGTTTGCTCTTTTGATGGAGAAAAGTCTGTCTGGTCTGCAGCTATGCAGCCCCATGAGCTGCATTCTGTGTATGGACTTTTCACAATAGGTCTTCTGTTAGCTGGCCCGGACTGGTTAGTCTTCACCCTCCACACATGTTAATGAGCCTTGGACATCCATGACCTTATTCTTTTTGGGCCCATTTTGCTAGGTACTAAACCAGGAACACCCAACAATTCCTGTTGCAGATGTTCTGACCAATTTATCTATCCATGACTATTTACTTGTTGGCCAACACATTAAAGTGCCATTGTAATGGGGCTATCAATGTTTCTTTACCATTCAATGGTTTTAAAGTTAAGGCCAATTGGTGGTTTAGATGTTTGTGTTTGTTTTCCACCTTACCCTTGAAAGACATTCTTGGTCTAAATATGAAGTATCATTCTAAAAATTGTTCAGCACACTGAATAGTCTGTATCATTAGCTGAGAAAAAATTGTAATGTATAGTAGTTACAATATCCAAATGTTGTCAGGTAAGCCATAGGGTTTATTGCAGACAGCAGGAATGTTTATGTATGGTGCACTGCACCAATTAAACATGCACATTTATGTATTTCTCCTTTACAGGCTGATCGAACTATGTAAGTGACAGTGGCAGGAACAACCTTATCACTGCCAGAGGACCTAAAAGCCAAAACAATACTTCAACCATGGGAATAAATGATGACCACCACAAGGCCCTCTCTCAGGGTGGTGGAGTAGATCAGTCAGCGCCACTTCTGCTGTACAGTGTACCCTACACATACATTATAAATATATATGAACAAAGGTTATTCCATAACAAATAAAATACTGTAATGACATATATATTAACTACATGCCTCTATGTGCATACAAAAATGTTTGGGTGTGTAAGCATGATTTTGAGAATACATGATATTGATATAGATTTCTGAGGCACTTTTAAATTCAATCTCTATCTAATAAATAGTCTCTATGGCTAGAAATGTCACTCTGTCTATATATTCTCTATGTCTATTTAAAATTCTATATGTCTATTAATATCACTCTATCTTTACTTAATATTATGTGTCTATTAATGTCACTCTATGTCTTTATATACTGTATGTCTATGAAATATTCTGTGTGTCTATTAATATCACTTCATGTCTACTAAATATTCTTTATGTCTGCTGAATATTTTTTATGTATGCTGAATAGTTTTTATGTCTATTAATTTCGCTATGTCTATATATGTCTCTATGTTTATAAGTATGTCTACTTAATGTTCTCTGAGCCTATTTAATATTCTCTATCGCTTGTAAATATTCTGTCTAATAATGTTATTCTGTTTCTACTAATTTGTCTTATGTCTATTAAAGTGTCTCTATGCCTATTAATATCACACTATGTTTATATATTTTCTATGTCTATTAAATATTCTCTATGTCTACCGAAAAGCCTCTTAATATCACTTCATGTCTACTAAATATTCTTTATGTATGCTGAATAGTTTTTTTGTCTATTAATTTCGCTATGTCTACATATGTCTATAATGTCTATATATTATCTATGCCTAATAATTGTATCTACTTAATATTCTCTATGTGTATTTAATATTCTCTATATCTACTAAAAATTCTCCATGTCTATTAATATCACTCTATGTCTATATATTCTCTATGTCTATAATTATCACTTCAAGTCTACTAAACATTTTCTATGTCTACTTTATCTCTACTAAATAGTCTCTATGTCTATTAGTATCACTCCATGTCTACTAAATGTTCTCTGAGACTATTTAATATCCTCTATCGCTTGTAAATATTCTGTCTAATAATTTTATTCTGTTTCTATTAATGTGTCTAATATCTATTAAAGTGTCTCTATGCCTAATAATATCACACTATATTTATATATTTTCTATGTCTATTAAATACTCTCTGTGTCTACTGAAAATTCTCTGTGGCTATTAGGCTTTTAAATAGTCTCTGTCTAATAATATCACTGTATGTCTATTAAATATTCTCTATGACTATTAATTTCACTCTATGTCTATATATTGTCTGTTAACATTTTCCATGTCTAATTCCATTATGTGTGGATACTAATTATTGTTTATGTCTACTAAATATTCTATATGTCTATAAATATAATTTTATGTCTATTAAATATTTTCTATGTCTTATAATGTCATTCAATGCTTACCAATCATTCTTAATGTTCATTAATATGTGTACTCATTTTTCTTTATGTCTACTAAATATTCTACCTCTATGTTAGTTCATGTCTACTAATTCATTTCTATGACTTATAATATCATTCCATGCCTACTAATTATTCTTGATATTTATCAATATGACTTTATGTAACCTTAATACTTTCTATGTCTATGAATATCATCCTATGCCTACTAAATAGTTTCTATGTCTAATAAAACTATATGTCTACTAAATATATGTTATGTCTATTTAATATAAATATCACTCTATATGAACTTTCACTTTATTTATACTTAATATTCTCTATGTTCATTCATTTCACTTCTCCTAAATTCATTCTGTGTCTAGTAAACTGTGTGAATGGATCTCTGCAACACAGCACAGAGAAGGAGCAGATTCCTGTGACTCCTTACTTTCTGTATCCTCAGCCTATTGTCATTCATTAGTTATTACATTATTATAACTATAACTAGGTAGTAATAAAAAATAATTACCATCAATGTTTGTGGCTCTATACAGTAGACAGCACTTAAAGCAAACACAAACAAACAACAGGGAAGAACATTAACAAACAATGGGGAGCATGCATTTAAATAACAATAATAATTACAAAGTATGCATGTTGAACATTTCTTGCTGGTCTATATTTCTATAATTTGGTTTTACAGTTGTTCTAGATGACAGAATCTGAATTCTTCAGCTTGAGTACAGTTGAGTTTTTCGCTCTCATTTCATACACAAGTATTCTGATTAAAAAGCCTTAACATGTATTTATTTTAACTATTTTAACCTTACAAAAATGTATTTACAAAATAATTATGTAATATAATTATGTAATAATTATGTTTTATTTTTTACTGTTCAATTATAAATTTGACCCAATAAGCCAATAATGAAAATATTTTCTTTTACAATACTTTACCTGTTAATATGTAGTGATGGGCAGCATAGGCAATATTCATATTCACAAAATATTGCAATTTTGTTCCCTAATATTCACCCAAAAAATCATAAATATGAGAATCCGTCATTATTATCCTTCATTGCCTGAAAGATTTTCACAATAAAAAGTGATCGGCATTTATAAATGCATATTGGGAATAGTGTTGAGCTCGAATATTCAAATTGGGAACATAATTGGCTAATATAGGCTATTCGAGAATTTGCAATTTTAAGCGGATATTTGCAACTTGGAATATTTTTGCGATATTCACTATTAGGATGCTTATAGGCATAGATTGCGAATATATATTCACAATGCGAAAATAAATAGCACATGTACTGGGTACTGATGTACAAAATCTTTAATGTTCACGATAACTAAGATATAGCACTATATTAGAGATTGTCGCAAATTCTCGATATTTGCAATTAAAATAAGCAATTTGAATATTCACAATCAATACTATTAATAAGGAAAATTTTAAATATAAAAAATTTGTGTACACATAAATAAAATTTACATTTAAAAATTAGTAAACATAATTACAAGATTTTCTTTTCATTTAACTGTATTATTGATGTAAATCTCAGCACAAATGATTGTATGAATATTCTCAAATCTTTATTAGAAAATGTAACACATATGATATGATGATCCTGAGAAAGTGAGTGAGAAGAGGACTTCATAATGGAAGAGCTTTATCACTGGTGGATGGTAATCTGGTTCTTTGGTTGCAAAATAAAAATTGGATGTATATGTGATCTGGTAGATGGCCCCTGAGCTCAAACTTTTTGAAAAAAATCCAATATATTATAAAGACACAACATAGAAATAACAGAGATTGGGAAAAAAAATTCTCCATGTCCCTGGACTAAAGTGATCTACAGGCTTGTGACTTCATGATAAATGAGAAAGTGACAGGCAGACAGCCTGAGTCTCGTATGACGTTTATGGAAGTATAGAGAGTCTCCATAATTCCTTACATATTTGGAACATGGATCAGCAACTCTACAACAATTCTACAAAGGTCAGTCCAGGTCCTGAGATTAGCTCCAAATCACTGGCTCTTGCAGCTTCTTCACACAATTTATTTCTTCAATAAGATTTTCCTGTTCTGTTTCCTGAGCTCTTTTTAAAATAAATAATAATAATAAAAGATATATATTTATATAGATATCTGCTATGAATTACATTGTGTACTAATTGCACTAATGTGTAATAATTGTGTACTAAATGATACTATCCCTCTCCAACACATTGCAGCTTTAGGAAAGTGACTGATATACTACATAATAATTCATATATAAGAACTAAGCTGTTTTATCTCTAAACATCCTATAACTGCAACATATGAAGTTCTATGTACTGCGCTTTCAAAAATCAATGGCAAAGTATTGCAAAATGTATGATAATTAATTAAAATGCACATTTAACATCCAAATTGATAGAGACTTGGCAGCCATGATAGGGATGGGTAGGGAAAGCAATGGTTAATAGTTGAATGTTATGTATGAAGGATCTCAGATAAAGTGGCTGATTTACTAAAGGATTAAAGGCTGATCACTTTATTACATTTCATTTTCCAAAGAGAATGTATACTTTGCAAAGTGATGCTAGTAAAGGATGGAGCTGGGTTCAATTTAAATACTCAATTGTGAGCATAGGACAATTTTTTTTATTGTGTTTTATTATGCAAATTAGTGGTTAAAAATGTATCAAATTGTTTAAAAAAAGTATTTCTATTATGATTATATGGTAGAACTTCTCCACTGTATTTACTTAGCTAAGTATGCACAGAACGGACATGCACAGTAGAAAAGTAACCAACACTACTGAGCATGCCTGTACAGTTCACCTATGGTCATGTTGATCAATGCTACCTGCAGGTAAACTGTATGGACATGAGCAATAGTGTGGGAAAAATTTAATGGATAACAAGTTACTTAAGGCCACGTTTATGTTTACATATGGAAACACTGCCAGGGCTGAACTTGGTAGCAAGTGCCAGGGCCTTTTATATTAATGAGTTAATATTGAGTTAATATTTTATAAAAAGTTAATGGTTGAAATTTCAAAAAAGACAAAATTTTACTAGGAAAATTTGACTTTTGCCAGAAAAGTCGAAATTATCCCACAGAATTCCAAATGAATGTTTTGACCATCTCTGTATACCCTATGAGTAATGTATATTATATTATATGTACTCAGCTGTAGGCTCTATTGGCTGCTTAAAGCAATGTGTCTGCTTATCGATCATGCAAAGAATGGGCCAACTAATCAATGTACAACCAATGTAGGAATCAAATATTACTATGATATATTCTTTAGATTTGATATTTAAAGCCCATCTAGGGTGTATAATGTGTATTGACCAGTTTATGGCCACCAATCATACTCTTGTCATGTTTTCCTTGCCAACTAATACAACTTTAAAGGCTGCCATACACGGGTCGGATTCGCACCGGATTCCGGCCCGATCGATTCCGGGCGCGTGCACGCGAAACGATCGGGCCGGAATCCCGTGCAGCCCACCTTGTCCGTCCGATCGGGTCCGACTGATCGGGGGCTCAGAATCGGATCCGCCAGAGAACCAACATGTTGGTCTTTCGGGTCCGATTCTGCCCAGATCTGCGGGAGTTGCATTCCGGGAGGTGATCAATCGGACACGGATCCGGCAGGACAAGGTGGTATGCAGCGATCGGATTCCTTAATTGGCCAATCGATCACACCTGAGGATCCCGGCGGAATCGCCGGAATCGATCGGATGGTGAATCGATCAGCCAGGGAATCCGTGCCGTGTATGGCTAGCTTAAATAACTTGACAAGGTGTCTTCACAAGGTAAATTGTGCAACCCTAAAACTTATATTCAGGTATTCACTTAAGTATACCAGATAAGAGATACTGGGTGGTGGTTGAGCATGTCACTATTCTCTTTTTCATTCATGCTATTTTAACAAAAAAGGCTATAGAACCCCTAGACGTTTGATAAAATGGTCAAAGTGGTCATAACACTGATTGATTATAAACAAAACAGCAGTGACATTGTGCAATACATAATATTTCACAACACTGGGCTGCGCAATACCTTCTAGCCGGGTCTAACCGTGCTATATCCTCTAGTCAGCTGTAACTGCTCAATACTCTTTAGGCAGGCAATACCCCATATGGCAATGCCAACCAGTTACACTGTCAGCGCTGATAACAACCTTAGCATACACAGCAAGGGTCATAGTAAAGCCATCAAAATATATAATTGCTGATAAAACACAAACTTGACATGCTAGAGAATGGTGAACAGATTGCAAATCAGTGTGGAAAATGCTATAATTTATGGAGTCACTTATCCACTGATCACAAACATGATGGGTAATTTATGCACTGATCAATAATGTGAGCTGTCTTGAACCACTGATCATGAATATAAGGTGTCACTTTTCACTTGATTACCCATTTATGGGGTCACTTATCCACTGATTACCAATACAAAGGATTTTTATTAATGACCAGCAATGTAAGAAGACATGACTCCAGGGTGGGCGCCAGAGCAAAAAGACAGACACAAGCGCGTAATTGGGGGGCACTCTTGCATCTTACCCTAAGTTACTGGGCAGGCCTGGCCCCCTATGGCCCATCCATGGAGCCGACCCTGCATGTTTCCATGGTGTACTAAATATAAGGACACACTTTCCATAGTCACGAGACACTACAATATTCACAGTTTAGGTTTCATTACTTGACATTACCTTTTGTTTTGTTTAGTTCAGAGGAGCATTGTAAAATAATCCGCTCTGAGTGGCAAATATTTCAGTTATTAAATTTTACTTTATCGTTTTATAGAAAACATGCTACGGCTTACTGATCCTGCTAATGTACCATGACCTGTACATATATAATATTTTTAGTGGGAGTTACCTAACACCTTTACATTATGATAAAGATTCTTTGCGATAGAAAGATTGATCTCCAGATCCAGGATTAGCCAGGAATCTCTTCCTACACCCAGGATCCCATGCCAGGATCATTTCTGTTATTACATTCTGTACCAATTATAAGAAGACTGAAGTTATCTGGGGTGGATTGTGTCCAGGCTACAAAGACATCTTCATATAATGCACCCAGGTGGGCTATGTCGTCATGTCATTGTCTACCTCTTTATTGTGTACACTTTCTTGTAATACTATTAAGCACTTTTTTAAATTGTGGAAATATTCCAACCATTTTCTTACATCCTAATCCAGTTTTATTATTCAGTTTTATTATGGCCATCGAACCGTTATGGAGGGGAATGTATCTATATGTGTAGAGGTTCACAGTACCTGGAACTGATTAAGCAAACTAATATAGGCTACATGAACACCCATACAAGGGAATTCACTTTATTCACTAAATGTAGTGACATTTATTTTCCCATCTGAACATTGTCTATTCCTTTAGTAACTCATCCCACAGCTTTTCTTCTGTTACTGGGTGGATTGAAATCAGTTTAATTGTACTGGCTATTCCTAAAGTATGCTTGTGATGTCCAGCCTGCCTTCCTGTCACATGGAGGAGGTTGATGGGCCCACTTCACATGGGGCGGACATGGAGAAGGCACACAACGCTCAGCACACATCTCCACTTGCTTCTTTCCCGAGGAAGTGCGTACAAAGCTGAGGCCTGAATGTTTGGGTTGGACTTAACCCTTTATGGGCAGGAAGCCACAATTTTATAGGGCCAGCTGTCCTGACCCAGTACTGGGACACACATTGATCTATAGTTAGATCCTTAGATATATCAATGATAGATAGATAGATAGATAGATAGATAGATAGATAGATAGATAGATAGATA
>CM070035.1:33362754-33392988 GCA_036250615.1 Ptychadena robeensis
TAGATAGATAGATAGATAGATAGATAGATAGATAGATAGATAGATAGATGGATAGATAGGATCTAAGAGATGTTTTGTGAATATGAGCTCTGATAGCAGAAGTCAGTACATCTGATACAGAGCCTGGGATAAGTTTGTGTCCAACTCAATGAGCAAATCATTTTTCCTGGCTTCTGATTGGATATTCAAGTACACTTTATTTAGTAGATTTCTCTGAGTACCTCACCCGTGTATTTAGTGACCCCAGTATTATGTACACAGCCCTGCTGTGTGGTATATTCTCCTCTCTCTGATAATAACTGATAAATGTGGAGAAATGTTCATGCGGAATATATGTTCTGTGTCCTGACACTCCCCTGTCCTTGTGTCAGTACCATACCTATAGATACATTCACGCAGATATCAGATCGGACTATACAGAGGTAATGATACATATATATAGAATGTATTCATATGTATAGGACGTTATGACATTACAAGCATCGTTCAAACGTCATTGATGATTATATTTGTGATTCGCTCCCACCTACAGACTACAGTTTGCACCAAATGATATCATTGGTAATCTGTCCGATGTGATTGTATAAAATAAATCCAGCTTCGAGGATGGTGGCACATCCACACAGGAAATCTGTCATGGATATATAGTTTAGGATGATATCTACCATGATATTATATAAAGGGTGCTATTAACTAACGAGATCTAAAATAAAAACCTCATCCGATGAAATACAGTCTAAATTCTATCAGTATTATTATTCATATTATTAGTAGTATTACTGTTTAGTTATTAATGATATTTATATAATTTAAAAAGCAGGACATCCCTGAACATTGGATAAGTCACTATTTAATTAAATTATTAAATCTCTGAACAAAAGTTTTATAATTAAATATATTTGAAGTCACTGTCCTCTGCCTGTGAAGGGAACCCAGATAAGATTCTGGATGTAGTTCTTGTATACATCTGTAGTGAATGTACATAGAAGTGATATCAATGTTAGTTCATTGTGTGTATACATAGCATGTACTATGTATCTATTACCGTGAAATGTTAGTATATAGGTGAACATCCATCATCCATGCATTGTGTATAGAAGACTGGAGTGTAGCTGGGTATGTGTACAGCCGTTGTCAATTCGTTGTGTATATACTGCATAGTTGATCATCTCTAAGTATAGGTGTACGCCTATCTGTATAGGTGTACATGTATCTGTATAGGTGTACATATATAGGTTGTTTATCTCTCTGTATAGGTGTACATATCTGTATAGGTGTACATATCTGTATAGGTGTTCATCTATTTGTACAAGTGTAAATATATAGGTGTACATCTGTCTGTATAGGTGTTCATCTATCTGTATAGGTGTCCATCTCTCTTGTACGTCTATCTGTATAGGTGTACATGTATCTGTATAGGTGTACATATATAGGTTGTTTATCTCTCTGTATAGGTGTACATATCTGTATAGGTGTTCATCTATTTGTACAAGTGTACATATATATAGGTTTACATGTATCTGTATAGGGGTACATCTATCTGTATAGGTGTTCATCTCTCTGTATAGGTGTACGTCTATCTGTATAGGTGTACATGTATCTGTATAGGGGTACATATATTGGTGTACATGTATCTGTATAGGGGTACATATATTGGTGTACATGTATCTGTATAGGGGTACATATATTGGTGTACATGTATCTGTATAGGTGTTCATATATTTGTATAAGCGTACATATATAGGTGTACATGTATTTGTTGACTTAGGTGTTCATCCCTCTGTACAGGTATACATCTATCAGTATAGGTGTCCATATAAATAGATGTATTGATGTACATATTAATGCAGCAGGTTTTAGTGTGGCTGTGCACTATACCCTATATAGGTGTACATGCATCACCATCCAAGTGCTGTGTGTGTATATAGAGCAGGCTTCAGTGTTGGTGCATAGGTGTACATCCATCACCCATGTACTGTACATGTGAATATACTAGGCATAGTGTAGGTGTACATCCATCACCCATACACTGAACATATATGTATACACTAGGCACAGTGTAGGTGTACATCCATCAGCATGTACTGTGCATGTATATACATACTAGGCATAATGTAGGTGTACGCCCATCACCCATGTACTGTACATGTATATATACTAGACGTAGTGTGAATGTACATCCATTACCCATGTACTGTACATGTATGTATACACTAGGCATTGTGTAGAATATATCACTCATGCACTGCACATGTATGTATACACTAGGCATAGTGTAGGTGTACATATACTTTATATACGTATACAGCCCATTAATGGCCAGCCACAGCAGAGCTGATGGATGTGCTGTTTCCTGATTGCTGCTCCTTCTCTATTTTGTGTCTCATTAAGATGATTTGTACTTCTGTGGACATCCTGCCTGCCCCATGTCCTCAATCAGTGTCAGAAGGGGTCTAGTGGAATCACAAGCCTTCCACCTCACATAGAACTGCACATCACATGTTACTGTGCCTCATTGCAGTACCAGTCACTTCATCCTATTGTGTACATAGGAGCTGAGTGCTGGCCAATGTATGAAGTCATGTACAGTATGGATTCCAATCTGCTCTTAATCAAAAGTCCCGGATCTCTTTAGTATCCATCCGCCTGGTACACTCTCCCTATGCAGGCTAATCTGTAAAACATTAACTGGACCACAGGACTTTCCAATTCTCCTGACTTCCTGGAGAAAGTTATGTTATATCTCACAAAACATCTCTATCTGCCAGGAACAGACCCTGCAGCCCTCATCCATGATGGGCCTGCCATCCATAGCAATGCCAGACACACACACCTATACACCCCATAGATACAATGATTACAAGTTCACACAATCAATCAATTAAAACAATGACAACCCAGGTATTACAATTATTTAAAGTGCCCCCTATACTTTACTCATATATTTCTTTTATTTTGTATCCTTTGTGTATACGGTGACAGTGAGTATCTCTGTATGATTATACTGTAATAGATAATGCTGTAATCACTATTTATTTCTTAGTACTGGGAATGAGCGAATGACAGACATCAGACTGGTCAGTGCAGAGAATTACACATAACAGATAGAGCTCTGAGATCTGACATCTCGTACTTGGCTATAGTATAGGGATTCGCCATATTCAAAGAAGAAGTAAGCTGTGCTTTCCAGAAGTAGTGTGAGAATCATGAACTTGTCAGAACTTGATCTAATCTTCCCAGGTCTGCCTGTCAGTGAGTAGGTGTTTATTTGTGCTGTCTCCATATATGTGTGCACACCATACCCAGAATGGGGATAGGCATTCAGCTGATGAGGCTGCCCTGGGTTTCCTTCCTGGCACTCATTACATGGAAAGGGCCCGGGATGTCCTGGGGAAGAGATCTGTCTACAGCTTAGAGCTGGCCTCAGGATGACAGACCAGTGGCCCTTTAACTGCCAGAGAACAATATGCTGTCCTATTTTACATTCATAACTGCTGCCAGGGCACAGCAATCTGCCATATTGTACCACGTACTAATGCCAGGGCACAGCAATATGTACTATTGTACATGGTACTAATGCCAGGGCACAGCAATATGTCCTATTGTACATGGTACTAATGCCAGGGCACAGTAATATGTCCTATTGTACATGGTACTAATGCCAGGGCACAGTAATAAGTCCTTTACAACAATCTGTCCTATTGTACATTTAACTGCTGCCAGGGCACTAAAATTGTACAGTTTACTACAGCCAGGGAACACAAGTCTGTCCTATTATACAAAGTAGTCCATCCAAGGCTGTACAGGCTCTTATTACCCGGGCAAATCATCTTCATCACCAGCACTGACAGACAGGTAGACACTGAGGTCATCAGCACTATACAGGATACTACCGGTCCTATGATAGATAGATAGATAGATAGATAGATAGATAGATAGATAGATAGATAGATAGATAGATAGATAGATAGATAGATAGATAGATAGATAGATAGATAGATAGATAGATAGATAGATAGATAGATAGATAGATAGATAGATAGATAGATAGATAGATAGATAGATAGATAGATAGATAGATAGCTATAGATTTTTCAGAAAAATAAATGTTTACTGAACCTAGAAAAGTTGAATATATAATCATTTGCACAGCAATTAGCTCTAGTATCTCATCTATATTTTACTTCAATCTTTGCATATACTTAAGCACACTGTACTCTGTCCTAACATCATTAGCAGATGAGAGAGAGAAATAAATCACAACTTCTAGATGACAAAAAAACACCAACAAATGACATTATACTGATGGATATTCTCTGTATCTGATTTCTATTTACATAGAAGGTAAGTTGGAAGTCTAGTGGCATTTTATTAATTAATAGGTCTACTTATCTAATAAATAAAACATATGTATTATTAATTTACAGATTGCCATGTAGCAAGTCCACAGCGAACCACAGAATACAATTGTAAACTCTACAGACATTTAGAATATAACTATGATCCATGATTTAGGAGATCTTTTGAACATCTTCTATGCAGTATTTGGATATGTAATATACAAGTCATGTCCATGATTAAGCACAATATACAGTTTGTGTCCATAATTAGAACATGAAGTATACAGCTCCAATCTTGTAAATCACCATATATATGTTGTATACAGCTGAGCTCAGAAGGAGTCTATAATGGTTATTTGAAAAATGCAAAACAGTAAGTCATCAGATAAATATTTTTTAAATATAAGCTTACATATATATATATATATATATAAGTAAAATATTGTAAAAACATATATTTAATAAAATGATCACATAGGCTGTAAAATATAAAAAGATACGTTCTCTCATATTGTAGTCTTATGAATGTCATTATGGAAATTCATTGAGCCGAAACGAACTTTTTTTCCCCTTATAGTGACTTTAAGGATTTAAGTACGACCTGATGTGATCCAGGGTTGTTGAATAGTACATTTCAAATGAATTTATCAAAGAGTATATACAGGATCTATAGCCAGCCCTGAGTGAGCCCCCTGTGTATACAGCATATTTACATTGTATATACAGCACATACCTTCTCTGCATATCAGATATTCTGTATGCACACCACAGCCTGCTACAGCGCCATAAATGAATCCTTACCACCCTGGATACCACCCTGACACCTCTCTAACATTGGTCCAAGGACACAAAACATCGGGGAATTAATAATATAAGGATTAATAACTGAACAGCTACAAAACTAACACGACTGTCTGTATATATATATATATATATATATATATATATATATATATATATATATATATAGTATGGTCATATATAAAATATATGTCATATTTTACATATCATAAATATATGTAGTATTATTATTATGTCATTTATATATATATATGGTCATATATAACATGTATTATTTCTTACTGTATATATATATATATATATATATATATATATATATATATATATATATATATATATATATATATATATATATATATATATATAAACATGAAGTCATAATACTACATATATTTTATATATGACCATAATACGCATATATATTTAGTAGATGGGTAAATCGTGACAGTTTTTTCCTTTTCGAGGTATGTCGCTAAAAAACCCAATAAACATGTATTTTGTATACTCACAGCTGCACATAAGGATGGACGACTAGATTAAAAGAAAAAGGATATTTTATTGGACAATTTACAGGGCTAAAAATACAACCGAAAACATACAATCCAAGAAAGTGCTAACTGACTTTAGTATGAGAATTGGTCCCAAGTATCGGCCATACACACATCGGTCTCGGCCCTCAGAAGAGGAGTTGGATTGGGTCTAGTATACAAATTATGCACCGAAATTCATCCAAATTCATCTTATTAAAATGATAAACAATGACTGTGGCCGGAATTGTAGTGTAAATGGGTTAATGTACAATGTGACACAAAATGTAATATTAAGGTAAAGACTGCATACTGAAATTAAATTAAATGAGACTGTGTTAACTTCAAATATCCAAAATTGTATAAGGAAAGTTGAAAAATAATAAATCATTATTGGGTCCGCAAAGTGACTACACTGCAGTTTCACTTTATTTACTAATAATCGCTTTGCTATGTTATGTTAAGTTTTGTAAGTGTTTACGCTGATACCAGTGCAGTTGGTTGATAATGATTTGGGATTTATATCCATAATATATACTATTACTGAAGGGTGAATAAAATGCACCATCTCAGCGCACAAAACAAAATACACAATTTGTGTCCAGTAATGGATTGGGAAGTACTGTGACTTGTTATTTAATATACAATAGAATGAGAGGCTCGATGTGGTTGTCCGACTATCAGATCGTACACTAGACATTAGATTTTTGGGTGCTCGGGAAATGCCTCTTAAATGAAGACTTTGGAATACTGTAATAAACTGAAGGACTATGTAAGTTGTAAGAACGTCATACAGGTGACGTCACATCTTACATATAGATATGGTAGGTAATGCTGGAATATAAATAAAAAGTTATAGGGATCCTGGAAGCCATAAGCCAGACATTATCTACCTTTTAATTAGGAGTTCCTAAATTTGGAATACATGGAGGCGATTCACTAATACACATTCAATTGTGTGACAAATGACCATTAGCGAAAAAAATCTTTATAACCAATTAATTAATTAAAAAACGATCTTCCGATGTATTTTTTCTGCCCCTGAACCTGATACAAGATTCACAACACTTTTATCAGGAAAAATAAATCCGCTTCAATGTCAATGGGATTCAGCTCTATTTTCCTCCAGTTTTCTGTTACATTGGACAACACCTGAAGTGGAACTACAAGCCCCAGCAGGATAGAAAGCTGAGGTCGATAGCTCTCCTCCAGTTGGACAGCTAAAGGATACCTGGCCACGGTGAGCACAGTGTGTATATGTGTACCATAGATGTGTGGAGAATGTGTATGGTGTGGTTGTATGTCAGTGTGTAAACATGGCGGAAGTGTCACAATCAGACCGGTAAATCACACTAATATACAATGTTACACTTACACTGCCTTCAGCAGAGGGCTGTTATAAAATCACTTCCCCAGAGTCTCTATGGCACCAAACCTACAATAATCCTCAACTACAAAAAGAGACTGGCAAGAGGAGCTGCATCTTCCCAAAGAGAAATGTCTGTCTTCATGGGGACATCCTGGGGTGCTGGAAGGTCCTCAGATCTGTCCTTGTGGAGTTCTTCAGAGTAGAGAACTGTTGACTCTCACAGCTGAGATGCAGAATGTAGGTAGGTCCTCAAATAAGTCATGTAAGGTCTCCCCCAAACCGGTGAACTGTGTTCTCAGAGCTGGGTGCACATTATAGATAGGTCCTCAGGTCAGTCTCGTCAGGACCTCTCTCAAAGGTCTATTCTGGGGTGCAGGGCACTGTGTTTGGTTTCGTGGTCCCAGTAGGAACAGTGCATCATAGACAGCTCAGAGGGTTGCCTGGCACAAGGGAACTGCACCCCATTAGGAGTTGCTGCGGGTGGGGGAGCTGGGCTAGCCGGGCTCAGCTGTTGGGGGTGATGGGCATGCGGGTGGTGATGATGGTGGCTCATACCATTGTAGGAGTTAACCATACTGGGCAATGACATGCTCTGGACTCTAGAATATGGACTGTAGGAGGACGATGCTGACAGTCCCTTCACATTCACTGGGCTAACATTGCCACCGGCCATCTGGCAGGAGGTGTAGGACATAGGGGTAGGGGGCTGCCCCAGGGACCATGAATTGTTCATGAAGGTGGATTGAAGGTACTTAGGTGGGGACAGGTAGCCGTAAGTGTCACTGCTGAACAAGCTCTTACCTGCCTGGAAGTGGGTAGGAGGGGGTCGGAATGGTCTCTTCATCCGCCGTCTCCTTCTGTAGTTGCCTTTCTCAAACATATCCTCACATGCCGGGTCCAGGGTCCAGTAGTTGCCCTTCCTCTCCCCACCACCCTCTCTGGGCACCTTGATGAAGCACTCATTGAGGCTGAGGTTGTGTCGGATGCTGTTCTGCCAGCCCTTCTTGTTCTTCTCGTAGAAGGGGAACTTGCTGATGATATACTGGTATATGGCAGACAGGGTCAGTCTTTTCTCTGGGCTCTCCCTAATGGCCATGGCAATCAGCGCTACATAGGAGTAGGGGGGCTTCTGAGACGGATCCGGCTTCTCCTGTCCCTTTTCCTGACTTACTTCATCTTTGTCTCTCTCCACCTCCTTGTTGCCATTGGGGTTGTGGGCCATTAGTGCCACCGTGTTCTCATCAGCAGCCTGGTAGGAAGCCATGGTGGCAGCCCTCTGACCAAAGCAGCTGCCTAGGTTGGAATATTCCGAGGAAGCTGAAGTGGCACTCATAGAAGAAGAAGGTGGTCCATAGGGTGCCAGCTGTGCTGCGCTTTTGGCTTGAGGTTCGCTGCCTACTGGAAATCAGTGATAATGGATCCAAAATCACTTAAATATTCCGGGAACAAGGTGTGGAGGTCCAGCTCCTCTAGCCCTGGATGAGTTATATCTCTGATACTCCACCTGGCACTGGCAAAGTCCTGTATCTCTGACACTCCACCTGGCACTGGTGGAACCAACGTGTGACAGATGTCCAGGCACTGTGTATTCAGTTCAGAGGTCCTAGTTCTGGCGCCACAGTTCAGAAGTAGTGGCAATGCAGATATCAGTGTCGTATGAAGTCAGCGTGGCACAGAAGTCCAGGCACTGGATGATGGTCTTCTGTAGGTGTTGGGTAGAGTAAGCGCTGGTGGCAATGGATGGTGGTCTTCTGTAGGTGTTGGGTAGAGTGGGCGCTGGTGGCACTGGCTCTTCAGTACTGTCCAAGTATTGTCCTTCCCTCCCCTCTCGTGTTCCTCTGTCTCTGCAGGAGTCTGAGACCTGTGACTGAGGATCCTTCCTCTAGTTTCATTGTATTAGAAGTCAGCCAAGTTCCGCTTCCGTCAGCAGCCCCCCCTCTATCTGGGAGAGCAGCCTGGGGAGGGAAGGGTTCACCTCCAAGTCACAGACATCCAACCTGACAGCTTGGAGATCACACCTATCATTTAGGCAGTGCACAGCTTGGGGACCCCTCACCCCTATCACAGACCCCTTTCTGCCTGCCTCCTTAACCCTTGCTGCTCCACGCTTTGCGCCCGGAGCTTTGTGAATAGCCATTCATGTGAGCAGCCTGCCTTCCTACATGTGCCACAACTTGCTTAGTCAGGACTCAGAAGGTGTTGTCTTAATCCAAACGAAGCTTTCCTCTGTCACCTTCTAGACAAAGTAGACTGGATCTGCCACAGGAGACCAAAGCAAACATTATCGCTTATTCTCTATAGTTATTTGTATTTAACGCCAGATTTATCGCCAAGCTGAGCGCTCTTTAGAGGATAAGAGGCACCTCTTCATCATCCTATGGTGACAGCCGCCTGTGTCCTATTTTCTGACAAAGGATAAACTTTCCATGGATATTTATTTCATCCTACCAGCTCCATTCATTTATCGTCAACGAATCTGATAACGGACGGTAAATATCCGCATATTAAACATAAATAGATTACATCTTAATAAGAGAATAGGATCACGTCTTTTGAAAATTCTTAGGCGAAATAAATAGTTTTTTCTCAAGTATGTAATAAATAAATGCTACTTTTCTGAGTTGATATATGTACCCTGGCTTTACATTGACAGACATTTATTAAACGGGTAATAAATGGAAATACAGGAAAATCTAAAATACAGATATTTACAGCAAGCAGTCAGGATCAGATCTTATTAATAGGAATCCTGTAAGTTAAGAAGGAATCACATCCAATAACTTGCTGCAGATAAAACACAGAATCATTAAGTTACAATTAATTACCAGATCACCGTGTGATCAATAAATACGATCAGTAGCAGATCACACTCCATGTACACATGTGATAGAGAAAAAAATATTGGGGTTGTAGATAACATCTCACTGACAGCTTAGATAATAGTAATAATAATAATCATCATCATCATCATCATCCTCATCATTATCATCAGCAGCATCATGATAAATAAAAGAAGATGGATAATGCAGATCAGTATCCTCTATACTAATCCTTACATCATATATATGGAAGCCTGTCTATGACTATGTACCATGTATATGTATATGGATATTATATCTAAAATAAATGTCCCGACTAGTGACCCTTCAATAACCAATAACCGAGAAATCACATGTATCAGCAAAAGCTGCATGAGAGCTCTGATAGTTGTGGTTCTACATCGTATAGTAATAGACAAGAAGATGCCGTGATGATCAGTAGATACATAATAATAGATATCAAGACAAAGCTGGGAAGATCCAAATCATGTGAATATATACAAGTACAACAAAGAGGGGGCAGTGGATATGCACAGATATGCAAAAATATAAAGGTGCAGTGGTCAGGGTGTATGATATGAAGAGTATATTATGGTGTTGAGGTACAATACATATATATACTTATATATACAGATAAAGAGATGAAGAGATACATATAGAGAAGATGGTGCGGAGGTGAGGACGCAGTTATATGTATGGATATGAAAATGCATGGAGTACATACAGCAATGAGGGTGCAGTGGTGATGGTAATATATATTAAGGTATAATGGTGATGATACAACATATATATATATATATATATATATATATATAGTTGCAGTGATGACGATGCATGGGGTAACTACAGCAATAATGAGGGTGCACTGATGTTTGTACTATATGATATTATGGTACAATGGTGATGGATGGTACAATACATATACACATATATGCAGAATTTAAAGGTGCAGTGGTCAGAGTGTATGCTATGAAGGAATTATAGTGTTAAGGTACAATACATATATATACTTATATATACAGATAAAGGTGCACTGGATATGTAGAGATAAAGGTGCGGTGATGAGGACGCAGTTGCTATGTATGGATATGATAATGCATGGGGTACATACAGCATAGAGGATGTAGTGATTAACTTACTGTGAATTTCAACAGAGGTTAAGGTACAACTATGAGCGGTGCAGGGGATAAATATGAATAGGCAATGGATATGTATGTATAAAGGTGCAAAGGATATGTATAGATATGATGGTGAAATGGCTTGAAGTTGATATGAATGTATGTATGTATGTATGAATGTATGTGTACGTGTATATATATATATATATATATATATATATATATATATATATATATATATATATATATATATATATATATATATATATATTTATATATACAATGTAAGAAAAAATATATAAAGTTGCAGTAAAAACAGGTGAATGATGGGTACACAATGGCCACCACACTCCCTTTGTTGGCAGGCTGGAGTGATGGACAATTATTGGTTCTTACTCACAATGGCCCGGACTGATCCATTAGTTGAGCTTGGAATAAGTAGATATTTTACTAAAAGCTTTATACTACTTTTTTTTTTAAGTTAAACCCTATACAACTGCATGCATCTAATAATTTTTCGTTAATAAATAATCATTATTTATATTATAAATATTATAAATGTTTTGTAAATTAATCAGCAAAAGTGTAGAAATCACAAGTTCACTTGCTTAATACTCTTCTAATCTTATTTTTTATACTCTAGTAAATCCCCCTTATAAGTCTGTAATGTGTAGACTGAATATATTTTGTAACAATTGTAAAACATGACATATAACACGGCGAAATCATTACTAGAAATAAACGCACAACACACTGAAAATACAGATAACTGTGTAATACATTCAATGTCTTTAGTTAATATTTTCCTATTATTCCTATTATCTTCCTATTATTATTATTATTAGTAGTAGAAGTAGTAGTAGTAGTTATTATTATTATTATCATTTGACAATAATGTATCACACATACAGTTACAATTGTTTGTTATATTTTTGTTGCTACAAAAAACATCCGACATTCCAACAAGCCTGTCTGTCCTGTCATTGTGTGGTGTTGTGTGATCATTAGATGTGATATAACCAGCTACAGATAATATAGAATAATAATGAGTATTTCATTACCAACTGGCAGGAAAAGGAATATAATCAGCATACAGACCGGCTTGGTGTGTATTATACTTTTGGGAGCTCATTCTTTCCCAATACCGGGAACAGTAACTTTCCTAAAATCTGAAAAAAGGTGAATAAAAATTAAAATATCAGAAAACAAATATAATATCCTCACTATTAACAAATGATATCCTTCCACTTTGATACGCTTACTTTATAATTATTATTTTATAATATAAATTCGGATTATCATTGTTTAAATATATTTTCCTTTTGTAGGTGAACTATAGAAAATCAAAGTAATTGAAACCATAAAAATGCTGTCCCATTCGGGGTAGGAAAGGAATGTATTGCTATTATTAGTTTTATATTAATAGTTAATAGTCTTTATTGTTAGATTGTATGTTTTCTCCTTCTGAAGGATATGACACAAGATCCCTGGCTCGGTGGTAATGGTCCTGATGTGTACACGTGTCTATGTAATTGTTTAATACACAGATATCTAAGAGCAGATTTTCTGGATGTGTCATTCTGAGGAGGATGAATTAAATATAAAATATCTGGGAGGAAGCCATAATGTTATGGTATTGAAGCGTGCAGTGTAAACATTTATCCAGGCAATTTAATCAGCTCAATTTTGGTGTGATAGAACAGCTGCCTGTGTAGTATAGTACTAGGAGAGGACACTGGTGTATATATGGATGGTTAGGAGAGGAGATAACTGCCATATATATTATGGTTGGTTAGGCAAGGACTGTAGGTAGAGGTACAATATGGTAGATTAGGAGATGAGGGCTAATGGTGTGTGGGCTTTATGGTTGGCTAGGAGAGGATTGTTGGTATATGTACAGTATGGTAGATTAGTAGATAGGTGCACACTTGTGTATGTGTGTGTTGGTGTATGTACAGTAAGGTAGATTAGTAGATAGGTGCACACTTGTGTATGTATGTGTGTGTTGGTGTATGTACAGTATAGTAGATTAGGAGATGAGAGCTTATGGTGTGTGGACTTTATGGTTGGCTAGGAGAGGACTGTTGGTGTATGTACAGTAAGGTAGATTAGTAGATAGGTGCACACTTGTGTATGTGTGTGTTGGTGTATGTACAGTAAGGTAGATTAGTAGATAGGTGCACACTTGTGTATGTATGTGTTGGTGTATGTACAGTATAGTAGATTAGGAGATGAGAGCTAATGATGTGTGGACTTTATGGTTGGCTAGGAGAGGACTGTTGGTGTATGTACAGTATGGTAGATAAGGAGATGAGAGCTAATGGTGTTTGAACTTTATGGTTGGCTAGGAGAGGGCTGTTGGTACCTGTAACACTTGGAAGATTAGGAAAGGACTGTTGGATTATGTACAGTATAGTAGATTATAAAATAAAGAGGGCACTGTGTACATGGACATTGGCTGTTTATCAGAGGATTGTTGGTATATGCACAGTATGGTAAATAAGGAGAAGAGGGGACTGTTGGTGTATGTACAGCTTGGTAGATTAGGAGATTAGAGGGTGCTGAGTGCATGAATTTATGGTTGGTTGGTATATGTGAAGTATGATAGATTAACAGATGAGAGACTACAGAGTGTATGTAGGTCTTTACTGGTTAGGAGAGGACTTGGAGAGGAGTTGGAATATGTACAGTATGGTAGATTAGGAGAGGATAAGATTGGAGAAGATTGTTGTTATTTGTACAGTATGGTAGATTAGGAGAGGACAGGAATGTTATGGTTGGCTAGTAACTGACTGTAGGCGTATGTAAAGTATGGTAGATTGGGTGATTAGGATAAGGTAAGTAGAAGGCATGGATTGCACTATAGTATGGTAGATGAGAGGGCACAGGGTGTATGTTAGATGAGGTAAGGAGGGGGCACAGGGAATCTGTACACCATGGTAGATGAGAGTCATTCAGCAGATCTGTTTCATAAATTCTGGATTCTAAATTTTAAGATAAATTTAAATAAGAAAAAAATATTTGTGATTGATTTCTGAAAAGTGAATGGAAAATAAAAGCTACTAGGACTGACGACCATCAAAGGAACACAGTACTAAAAAATTGAAAAAGTAATAATAAATTCAAATGTGTGTAGTGTAAAGGCACAAATCCTATACTACAGTGCTGGGCAGCCACACAATATGTATTTTCCTTGGAATGACGACACAAAGGGCAGTGACAAGTTAATAAAACACTGAAGAAATAACAGGCACAAACTATGTGTTTTTCTTGCAATGGTAATACAAAGTGGTTATGACACAATGAACATATCAACACATTTTAGAAGGACATATATGCGCACACTACGCTGTGTAATATACCGTACTTTTAGATTTACAGTAGTTAATGTGACAGTTAAAGCAGCAGGCTACATCAAAAGCAGATCAAATATACTGCACCTGAAAATAATTTAGTGCAATGAGCCCCAGTGACAGGAAAAACACTGTTGATGATGACAACTGTACAAACTCAACACAACAATGCCTTTCTGGGAGTGAGTTGTACATATCCTACAAACACAATATTACTAAGCTTTACAGCAGTTCCTGGCTCTCTAAACCGCCTCATCTCCATCTCAGCAGAACACTTTTGAATATCTGTATTATTAAGTTCTTGTTGATTAGGATCAGACCAGTAACACATAAAGTAGAGAAGCACACAAGCTATGACAATAAAATGTGATCAATACTATGGTGGAAACAGAGTATAGTAAGAGAGGAAAGTCAGCTCTGCCTGTACATAGGAGGAGAGGACAGGGTTCTACACACACATCTCGGCACATTTCAGCAATGAGTCTGCACTGGATAAAAATAAAAGGGATTTAAGTCTTCTCATTTACCACACACACTTCCTCAGCTCAGTGGGTGAACTGGACGCAGATCCAGCTGGATCCATATGGCTCGCAGTACAGCTTGGAAGTTTAGGACTTAAGCCCCCCATAGACAGGCAGACTCCTGCATACAACTTTCATGAGACCTACCAACAACTATGTAGTATAGTGACCTCCCTGATAGAATACATAGTGATTGGAAGGTGTAGAAAGGTCCTCCTATTACATGGTTTTGGTAGAAGAAAAGTTGGTTGTACAGAAGTTGCATGGAGGAGTCTGCCTGTCTATGGGGGGCTTAATAGTAACATGCCTGTTCTTAGTGGAAGCGGCAGACTCTCACACCTCCAACAAGACCATTTCTCCATCATGAAAAGTTTTCTATGACAATTTCACCCAGAGATCACACACATCTACAGGGAGAGGCTCACATGGGCCCAAGAGAACAAATTCCAATTCCAACCCACCAATGTGTATTATGATTAACTTCTAGGAATACCTATTGTGGTTATAAAATGTTATAGAGAGTTCAAGGATATCAAACATTTAATGTAATAATCCTAGAAGCTTTTATTTGAATCTGACGAAAAGATGTCTACAGGATTTTGAAGACATAACACTAAACACTAAAGCCCCCCATACACCACATACAATTACCATGCAACTTCTGTACAACCAACTTTTCTTCTACCAAAACCATGTAATAGGAGGACCTTTCTACACCTTCCAATCACTATGTATTCTATCAGGGAGGACCCGGCACTACATAGTTGTTGGTAGGTCTCATGAAAGTTGTATGGAGGAATCTGAAGGTGTATGGGGGGCTTAAGGCCTAGTGCACACAAGAACTTTAAAGGTAGAAAGTGATCAGGATGGTAATCAGTACTCCACATCCAATGGGAAACCCCAAATCTGTCTTGGGGGAACATTTATCTGCTAAGATTCCCTTCAGAACTGATTTCTGTTGTACCAAAATGCAAATCAGATTGTTAGTGAAATAAAAAATGTGTACTTAGTCTAAAGTTAGCCCCCTCAGAACTAAAGGTAGGAATACACGTATACATTTTTGCACAATCGACGATAGATTCGATCAGGATGTTCGGTTTTTTGATCCAATATCGATTGTGCCTAGATCGAATGTATACACTGTATTTTCATTCGACTTTTACTGGAACGAAATTTTGTTTGATTTTTGAACAAGAAATGGCTTCATTCAAATTCATTAGAGTGAACAAAAATTATCGAATGAAATGATGGTGCATTTAATTTACATTAGTTTTTTACAAGATAGATGAAAATTTACCAACATGTCTGATCAGCTTTTGATAGATTTTTTGTTTGATATTGTTCACTTTTTTAAAAGTTGGTCGAACCTTAAGGTCCCCCATACACCTTTAGATTTCTCTGTCAGATTTTCTGACAGAGAGATCTAAAGCCCCCCATAGACAGGCAGACTCCTCCATGCAACTTCTGTACAACCAACTTTTCTTCTACCAAAACCATGTAATAGGAGGACCTTTCTACACCTTCAAATCACTATGTATTCTATCAGGGAGGTCACTATACTACATAGTTGTTGGTAGGTCTCATGAAAGTTGTATGGAGGAGTCTGCCTGTCTATGGGGGGCTTAAGGGTGTATGGGGGGCTTTAAACTCCCAATGTGTGTATTGGAGTATAGCCTTGGAATGCTAACTGCACCATTCCAGCCCTCGATCGTCCCCACGACTTTTGTGTATAAAGGATGATATCTGTGAATAGGGATTGGCAGAGGATCAGAAGCCAACATACAAAGCCAAGTGGTAACCTATGCCAACCACCACTAAAACTAACAAAACACAGGATCCAAAAGAACAGGCAGATGTGTAGTCATGGGAGTTTTACATGATTAAAGCAAGGTTTCCAGGGTTCAGGGCCACATAGGGCCCCGCGCCCCCCGCGCATATCGCTAGCATCCCCCCTCAACAAATTTTGTGCTTGCACCCCTACTGCTCAATTCTTAATTGGGTAGCACCTTACCCCCTCGACCCCCTTATCAACGATTGATGCGCACCACTTTGCGCAATCTATTTCTGTTCAATACTATAGCACAAATCAAGCCTTCTTAAAACAGAAGGTATTTACACAGCCCAATCCAGCACAAATCCCAAAACTTTAGGTGGAAGCCTTCGTTTTGGGACAGTGGGCGGAGCCATGCAAATTTTTCCTTTCCGCCCCATCAGCCAGATGCACATCCAGAATGGCTGGTGTACAGTGCAAATATAGCCTTTTTGGTACAGAGCCATTTATTCCAAACTGCATACAGCTGTTTCAGGCTACTTGGCCATCATCAGTGCAGTGCATGGAAACCATGGCTCTATGGTGTGGGGCTTGGAAGCCGAACAAACAGAAGTACCCGTGAAAGTTATGGTGAGAAGGGATGAAAGGAATCAAAAAGCCCTCAACTCGAGCAGTGCATAGCAATTGAACAGGGATTTACCAAAATGTCGGATCCCTGTTCTATCAAGCTTTCTTTAAGTGGTCTGGAATAGTGATGAGCGGCATAGGCAACATTTGTATTTGCAGCATGCCGCAAATTTTTTGGAAAACATTCAAAAAATATTCGGAAAATATTCACATTCGGCAATATTCTTCGCCATCTTGGGCGCGAATTTT
Organism: Ptychadena robeensis; assembly: GCA_036250615.1. Taxonomy (NCBI): domain Eukaryota; kingdom Metazoa; phylum Chordata; class Amphibia; order Anura; family Ptychadenidae; genus Ptychadena; species Ptychadena robeensis. The sequence goes on from CM070035.1 coordinate 33,380,250, forward strand.
CAAAAGTGCAGATTTTCGCAATATTCCGAATATTTGCATCACCCTAATATTGGATTTAAAAACTGTTGATGGTCGCAGGGAGTGTTGCTAAGCTCTTGTTGTAGCCTTCCCATTTGTCCACTTCGATGTCTAATGGAAAAAAAATACAGAATATCCGGAATTGCAAATATTCGGCATTATATTCACTCAGTCATTCATTATATTCTTTCCGAATTGCCGATATTCGCGATTAATATTCCGAATATGAATATTCGCGATCATCACTAGTCTCGAAGAAAGGGTGACCCCATTTGATTCCCGAACTATAGACCGCCGCATTATCACTGCGGTGACACTGGGGGTGATGAGTAATGTGTGTATTCAATATTGATGTACTCATCAATGGGATGCAGGAAAGCTGTATTCAAAACGCATTGGGCATGTTCTTTTCCTATTAAAATGTTTAGGGCGAATTACCACCAATGCAGCAGAAGTGTGCCCTAAAGGTGCCCATACACACATAGAAAGGCACTAGATCGAAGGGCGCTTCATGGCCACAGTGATCTATCTAGCCCATATCTAATGCGGCCATCCCTGTTTTCAATCAATCCTGCTCAAAAACGTGTTATCGGACATGACCGTAAATCATGGTCGATGTCCATTGCTTTGCATGGAGACCGCGGATGAGCTGGAAAAGACAGCAGTGCTGCGCCTCCAGCTGATTTGATATCGGGCTCAGTGCAAAGATGTCATGGCACCGAGCCCAAAGGCTGATATTTCTCACGGCTGATATATCTCACGGGCATCGATCCGTGTATGGCAGCTTTAAAGGCTTTAATCGCAGGTAATCATCTGGTTGGGTGACTTGGACACATCACGCCAACGCCCTGTGAAACAAAAGGGCCCCATTTAACCCAGTTGTCCATCAATTCTAAACTTGCCCAATGACGGTATTAGCCTGAAATCTTATTCTGCATACCCTGGCAGTGGTCACAGATACAAAGAGGCTTCTACCTTTGTTCAGAAATACACCCCTGGCTTTCATTTGCCTGATATCTGTCCTAAATACTTTTTCATGAAATGTTTTCTAGGAGACAAACGTCGGCTGGACGACACATGTGGGTCATTTCTGAATAGTCTAGTATAAGCTGAATTAGCAACAACAAATGCCAAACAGAACAACATTTCAAAAGCAGCTGATTGAAGTTGTGACGTGTTGTGTGATTTGATCATACTATCCATGTACATGATAGATCAGACATGAGCAAACTTTATGAGTTAGAGTTTATGATTTTATTGTATCATATTTTATCATTAGCCATTGTTAAAGAGCCAATTTAAGCATTTGTGGTGTGTTAGTGCATGTTATAATTTGTGTTGTGTTATTTACTACAAATGGCTTAACAATGCACCAACAAAGATGAACTGGGTGCCATATGACTGTGCATCCCAGTATGTACCTACAATACATTCTTGTAAATGTCTGTGAAGGTTCTCATTCATCCCCGTCATTGTATATCTGTAGTGTTTCATTCAAATCAGCTGGACTTGCTGTGTTTGTTTCTTGAAGACGTTTCGCTAGTCATCTGATCAGAGTGTAAATGCTGTTTTTAAAACCAATCTATACCTTAGTGGATATTAAACTGGGGTGCGTGGTCCTGTAGGGGACTGCAAGGCGGTTTCAGGGGCACCATAAAATTTGGGCTATTTGCGATTGTTGCCATAAGAACTGGTTGGACCCATAGAATGTACATTTGATGACTAAAGCTGGGCATAGATGTGCCCCATGCTGCTGCAGATCAACTGTGCGTGATGGTGTCATCAAGCACGGCTGGTCGTGCAGAGAGTCGGCCAGGCACCCTTTGTGTGCTGGCCATTACTTTGGATGGGGACTCCCATCCCCATCAAAAGTAATGGGATCGGAAGGGAATTTGCTGGCATGTCGGGTCACCATGCATACGACAGATTCCTTGTCGATCCTTCCGGGTGGCCGCACCTGATTTTCAGCCAGCCGTTTGCCAGAAACGTGCACGGTGGTCGATGTGCCGAAAAATCGGGCAGGAATCTGCCTGCATGTGCCCAGCTTAAGATTTGGTATTTTCTGAATAAAAAACTCTTTGTCTAATAATTTTTGGTAACAACAGCCTATATAATAATTGTAGATACAGACTGCAGCGCTCCGCCCCTCCAGGCTCACCACGGTGGGCTGCCGGGCACTGTTGGCGTCTACCTTCCTCTGGAGCCCACTGCCATGTCACTTGCAAGATTTCTTTTTTCAACCTCCAATCTATCCTTTTATCTACTATTTATTTTTCCATTTAACTTATTTTTTTTTTGTTTTATTTCACCCGCTTTCTGCCTGAGTGAAGGGTGATAAAGTTTAACCCTTCTCCATCAAAAACTAATAAAACATGGATGGAATAGGTCTTACACTGATATTAACCTCATAAGACAATATTTTAGTGAAATGGTTAAAGGGTTTGTACTCCTGCTGATTCTTGGTAACAAAAGGGATGTAAGGGGGCCATAAGGGGTGTGAAGTCACTGAGATGGAGGAATGACAGCGATGGCAGGGATATTGAGGATAATCTGATCCAGGTGAGGGATAGAGAACTGTCACCCTTCTTCCAGTGCGATAAGATGACACAATGCTTGTCAGGGGGCACCACAGAGGTGTTTTGGCTGAGTACACACCATTTAGCCTCATAACAGCTCCAGGGGCTGGCTATAACTTTTATAATTACAGCTTTATTACTGCAAATTGGATAAACACCTAATGGCCAGTAAGCGGCTATTTTCATCATTCTTTGATGTCTGCGAATTTTTTTTTTAAAACAGTGTTCTAGGGGGTTGAACGATTATTGAATATTTGTATATATGAGCACAAAGAGAGATAAAAAGAGCAACAGTGTGAAAGAACAAATTCTGCTCTTATATATAGTTTACTATAATAGACACACATATTTCCCTTACAGACTGCAGGCTCAGGGGACCTGTCACTCATGTCATTGCTACGGGATTTATTCAGTAAGAATTGTACAATTTTAGCCATTATGCAGTATCTGAGGGGGATATTATTTGATACCGGTTATAAAGCCATACGCAAGTCAACCATTCCTCCAATACAATTGCAGTTTGATTCACACACACAAGCCTATTGTCTACTTCTTATCAATTTCTGGTAAAGTTATTGGATCGGAAATCTGAGGTAAAATATTGTAACTGCATGTAAGTTTATATATGTGGTGTCTATAATAACAATAGGAAAACATATACCTTTCCTAATTGTACAGGCCTTGGCCAACTATTGATCCAAGTCTACATTTTACAGTAGCCCTGGCTGTAGGCGTTCCTGACGGCACCATCTTGTCCAGCGCTGTCCTGTTAGTACTGCACTGGACAAGATGCAATACAATGATCTGGTGGAGATCGGGGTCCTGGCAACGCATACTCCCCGGTCTGCGCTATTCCAATGGCTCTGATCTTCTGAACTGGCTTATGCACACAAGTCGACCCCCCCAAGTGACATGATGATGTGGGCGAGAGATTCAAAAGTAAATCGCATGAAAATGGAGATGTGATTCCCCAGATGTGCTACTTTGAAGTTAACCCTCTCTCTCCTGGTGTGATGTCACCAGGTCCATCACACCAGGGGAGAGAGGGTGCCAAAGAGAATTGTACTGGATACATTGATAACTGTATCTAGTGACTTCACGGGCAGATTCCGATTCCCCGCCTCTAAACTCTAGGCCTCATAGTTCCTGGTTGTGCTAGCGGGATGACTGACGTCACTTCCGGGTTAACGAGCCGGCTTTTCACTGCGAGACCGGGTTCTCTACCAGGAGCAGCGAGATCCCACCGGAGGTAAAATAGAAAGCTCCTTCTCGTCGGCGAACAGGGCGGGTGGAACACTTGTACTGCTCGCCGGCGAGAAGGAGGGCGAACATGCATGCAAGGCGGACAGTTCAGCCATCACTAACTGTATCCTATACAATTGAAAGTAGAAAAAACAACACAGAACACATTTCCAATTGAATTAAAATTGTATTATAAACAAAATATAGATATAAATACATACTGTTTTGAGAAGATCATCATACAAAAGAAGTATTTTAGAGATTTTATCATTCAAATGATACCTTTTATTAAATTTTTTTACATATTGTGACATATATGACATATTTTGGGAAGTTACAGGCCTACAACATAAAAATATTCCATTGAAGTCTATGGTGCACTTCTGGTACAGAAATCTGGACCTCAGCAGAGCGCTAGGGAGGTTCAATGGAAATGTATAATAGAGACACTTAATGAGATGCTGAAAATTCCACATTAGCATGCATCATACCTGACAACCCACCTGTTTTGTCCGGGAAAGTTATGTTTTTATCTGACTTTTTCAGCCAAATACCGATTTCAATCAATTCCAGATATTTCCTGGGATTTTGAGGGAGGGAGGGAGTGTTACTCTCTGTCCTAAGTTCCCACCCCACTGCAGATAATGTGCAGGGAGGGAAGTTAGAAGGGATAGAAACACCCCATCCTTCCTAAGTTAGCCAGCTAATAGGAGGGAGGGAAGGTAAACCTCCCGATGCTGGAAATGACGTTCCTGCATTCGGAACATGGAAGTGGCACTCCACCTTGGCATTTCCATGTTCCAAATACCGGAAGTGATGCCTGTGAATGTACGTCCTGTATGGCATGCATATTGCTTGTTTGAATTTGAGCCAATTAAGCTATAGAGTTTGATTGGCTCAGATTATTTAACCTTCCTAGCAGTTACTCCGAGTATAGCTCTGGGTTATGCAGATATAATCACTTTTGTTTCTCACTTCTTTAGATCTACTATATCCATCAGGAGCTTTAATTGATTAACTACTAACTGATTGGACTTTTTTTAGGTTTGTCACAATATTTAATTGTTCTGGTAAATTTAAGGAAGACAAAATATTTTGTAATTAACCTCCCTAGCGCACTGCTGAGGTCCAGATTTCTGTACCAAAAGCGCACCATAGACTTCAACGGTAATTTTTTCTTTCTTGTAGGCCTGTAACTTTCCAAAATCTGTCCGTACAAGGGTCTAATAGACATCCTGAATATAATAATGTTTGAAACAAACAATTATGTAAAATAATTTTTTTTTTTTTAAATAAAATTAATGAAAAACACAAAAATCAGGGCACAAAGCTATGCTGCTATGTACTAAATCTCGCCCAAATAAAGTCTCTGGTGCTCCAGATGTGCCGAGAGCAGGTGGATCCAAGCAGGCATGTAGCATCGGGGACACCGCAAAACCGCAAGTATGCGCTGTCGGTGTTCACTGGACGGCACCATCTCGTCCAGTGCGATTGTGGGAGTAGCAGCGCTGGACAAGATGGTGCCTCCCCGAATGCTAGGACGGTTAAACGCCATCTTTTATTAAGCATCCACATCCATGTAGCTGATCTATATATGTTTAACCTGTTCATGTACACAAGATAAACATTCAATATAACTTCTGGATCTGGAAAGGACATAGATAGACATAAAAATATATCTAAAGTCCATGAAGAATACATTGGGAAAAAAATGATAATCACTTAAAGTATAAAACTCTTTTTTAAATAAATATTTTTAGAAGCAATGCAATACTGATGCTGTAAAATATACGTGTAAAGATTTAATAGAATGGGTATAATTAATATTTTCCATAACAAACAAGAAATTAAAGATGATACCAACTTCTTTGTCACCAGAGAAAATCTGGTCAAGTTGTTTGTGAGTCACGAAGCTGCTGTCAAACTGTCTTCTTCATATAGAGATCAAAGTAGCACATTGCTCACTTTCTCAGCCCATATAAACACCACACCTTCTAGAGTATTACTAGAAAAATAGATTCTATATATACAGGGAGGACTGAGAGAGGGATCACAACATCACAAGTCACCAAAACCAAGCTAACCATACATCTCGTAAATTCCTCTCAGCCACACGGCATCATTGATCTGAAGTTTATAAGTTCCCACTGATCATAGCTAGCTAAACTTTCCAGATCATGTTGTATATTACATATACAGTATTTCACCCTAACAATCTGTGCTTGATATACAACTGATTCCCTAGTGACCCCTTATGTATAAGGTACTACTGATATATACTTATAGAACATTTACTTCGGCCCCCTGCACTCTGTGTATTACACACTATTGACCCATGAACTACCTACTTTGGGTTGTACATAACAATACAATAGTCCTGACCAGTAGACCCCAAAAGCTCCATTGTACACTACGTACTTTTGACCAAAAATGATTTACAAAATTTAATGATTGCTAAGTAGTTCAACAAAGTTTGGTTTTAGGGCACACTCTGATAAATGGACATTTTGCAATTTTTTATGTATTAAAGTATGTAACCAAGGAAATTGATGAAATAGTTTTTTATTTGCACATTTGAACAATAAATCTCCATTCCAATATTGTCTTCAGATAAAGATATTACATGAGGTCATGACTAAATTTTTGGCATTTATATATTTGTTTTGCTTACCTAAATAAAGAAAATATATAAAGCAGATATGTTTTGTATTAAAATAGTAAACCCCTACATCTACCCCCATGTCAAAAGTATGGAATTATAGACAGGTGTTTTAGAATAGGAGGCAAAAATAACATCTTTATGAGGAGTCCATGTTTTTTAAACCTTGGATCAAAAAAAGTCTGGTGTTCTCTTTGACAGATGTGATATCATTATGTCAAGATCTTAAGGTATATCTATTGCCCTTTAGATGTAGATGACTATTGATTTAACAAGTAGATCACCAGATTTGAAGTACCATACAATTAATGTAATGGTAATTAAGGTAATGGTAGAAAGCACACTATTTCTGCTAAATGGGGCAATACCATCTAGGACTTGTACTTATTTTTTCTATAGTGCTTATATCTATTTCTCTATGTCACATTTTGAATATAGCACCTGTATGCAGTGTTTGAATAAAGATGTAATGTGTGCTTGATGCTTGAATGTAATGTGTGATTGAACACACTGTCTGTTGACTGTATGTGTGTCTGTGAGACTGTGGCTCAAATTTTTTTTATATTTTTGTTTCTCCAAAAAGTGTGGCATTGGTGGTTCAGGTTTCATTGATCATGCTCCTTCCAAAGCCATTTGTGGTATACACATCATTCTCCATACATTTCCTTTTTTTGTCAGTGTGTCCTAGGCTGCCCCAGGTCTTTCATGATCCAAGCAAAATCATGCCTTTAGTCATTTCAGTCTTCTTTAAATTCTAAGTAAGAAAGAACAAAAACACAACAGATAATATTAAAAGCAGCTGTTTGTATTACATATAATCTACTAAGCACTTGGTGTGAAGAAAGCCTAAAGGAAATTGGGTGTATTTAATCATTGTAAACTCGTGCAGTTCTTAACTATGATCAGCAACATGTGTTAAGAAGAACCCAACTAAGACCACATTGCCTATAATTGAGCCACGCCCCGCTTTCTTATGATTTTATTGTAATGTTCCCAAAAGCCGTCCTTACTTCTTCAGCAATTTTGGTGATTATACCTTGTGCAGGGCTTTGCAATTAACCTCCCTAGCGCACTGCTGAGGTCCAGATTTCTGTACCAAAAGCGCACCATAAACTTCAATGGTAAATTTTTCTTTATGTTGTAGGCCTGTAACTTCCCAAAATCTGTCCGTACAAGGGTCTAATAGACATCCAGAATATAATAATGTTTGAAACAAACAATTATGTAAAATAATAAAAAAAAAATTAATTAATGAGAAAACACAAAAATCAGGGCACAAAGCTATGCTGCTATGTACAAAATCTCGCCCAAATAAAGTCTCTGGTGCCCCAGATGTGCCCATTTGCAGTTAACCCTTTCTAACCTGGTGTGATGGATGTGGTAAAATCATACCAGAGAACAGAGGGTTACTGCAAATGGGCCCATCTGGGGCACCAGAGACTTTTTATTTTGGCGATATTTAGTACATAGAAGCACATTGAAATTAGTTTTCTAGATAGAAAACTGATTTCATGTACTGTACTTTCAAATTTTCCACCGCCTCCCCGATGTGACGTCATCACGTCACTCAGAGAGGGGGGGGGGGGGAGAAGAGACAAAGGAGCTGGCAGCATGTCACATCGGGGACAGCGGGACAGTGCAAAACGGTAAGTATGCGCTGCCAGTGCCCGGATGTTCACTGGACGGCACCATCTCGTCCAGTGCTATAGTAGCAGTAGCAGCGCTGGACGAGATGTTGCCGTCCCGACCGCTAGGGCGGTTAAAGCAAGTGTATACTCAAGAACTAAAAATTGTATATAAAATTATAGATTGTTTTACCTCTGAGCTGGTATGATGGTGATGTAGCACTCCACAATCCTAAAAGAATATACTTACCTGATGTTCCCTGGAATAATATGATTCTATCTTTATTTGAAAGGATTCAGGGGTTTAATTCAGGGTGCAATTTCCAGAGTGGCCGCTGGGAGCATTTATAATGGTTTTTAATCTTCTGGGTATTTTGCCCATAGTGCTCTTTCTTTAAAACCCCGCTATGGGCAATCGCTCTGCCACTCCTCCTCCCCCCTTCACATTCCCAGCATCATTGATGAAGCCAGGGATGTAAAGGGGGTGGGCAGAGTACATTGTGTTAAAAAAAACTGATGTTACATACTTTAAATGGCGGTCAATGGCGCCACCACCCAGAAGGGTTGTGGGCTCCCTCTGGACAGGTAAATAAGCCTGAGTGTAATTCGGGGTTAGTATTGTTAATAAACAAAATCACCTCAAACGTACTCCTAAACACCTAGAAGGTTAATGGAGAAAAATGTCTATGTATATTTCAATGCAGAGCCGAGATCAGGTACTTTTCACCCCGTGGCACCAATGCATCATCAAAGACAGGGAGAGAGGTGAGGCTGCAAGAACATTCTTAGTGAACTCATTACAGGTAAGTTTTTTTTCTTTTTGACCCATTCTGACCTATTATTGCCACTTCTAGTGCCATTCATACTAAAGGCCCCCATACACGTGTCGGATTCGCACCGGATTCCGGCACGATCGATTCCGGGCGCGTGCACGCGAAACGATCGTGCCGGAATCTCATGCAGCCCACCTTGTCCGATCGACCAGGTCCGATCGTTCAGGGGCTCAGAATCGGATCCGACGGAGAACCAACATGTTGGTCTTTCTCATCCGATTCTGCCCGGATCAGGGGGACTTGCCATTTGTGAGGTGGAATCGGAGGTGGAATCGCACACGGAATCGTGCCGGAATCCGCTCGGACAAGGTGGTATGCTGCGATGGATACTCTTAATTGGCCAATTGATCACAGATCGCAAATCGCAGAATCGCCGGAATCGATCGGATGATGAATCGATTGGACATGGAATCCGACACGTGTATGGCCAATGTTTGGTTTACCTCCCATACATCATAATTTAGGGAAACTTTAACCCCTCTGTCAGGTTGGACAGTACAGCCAAATATGCATTTGTTATGAATCAGCTGGCATCTTTGAAGTTTCATTAAGTCGTGGACTTTGTGGGATACACATGCATTGCTGGAGCTCCAAGCAAAGACTACCTTTGTGGGACGACATGGACTTACAACGTTGGATAGGCAACGTGGAATGATAGAACTTTTAATAAAATACTTTATCCCGGTCTGGGCTATTATTTCTAGGATTTAACATTTTCAAAACCCCTGTGAATGGGTAAGAGGTCCTTGGGACTTGCACTCATTCAATAGAGAGTGAGATCCAGGGGTCCTCTTGTTAAAGGGGAACCCCGGCTACTCAATAAGCCCCCACCCATGCCCTCACAATGCCTGGCCCATGTGGAGGGGTAAGAGACCCCCCTTATCTTAAAGAAGGGTCTTCCCTTTGTTGAGATATGGCAAGGGGCCTGAGGGGGCAGGGGGGACCCTATGCCAACAGGGGAGTCTGGTATGTGGGGGATCATACACTTTTTTTGTGTACTCTTTAATTTCTGCCATTTAATTAATTAATTTGCCATTTGAAAAAAATTCCAGGGGGTTGCACCCTTTTGAGGTATTTTGGCTACTAATATGACCTGAAGAGAATTAAGTGAATGGTGGTTCGCCACAAAAATGTGAATGGCGGGTATTTGAGGAAGTTCAAATGACTCCATCTGGAACAGCCTCAGCCGATGTTCGGCCATCACTAATGGGGGTGACACTTTTAAAACTGGGTTAAACATGCATTCATGGCAGGGTCAAGTATAGGGTTTGCGTTCATCACACTACCAACATTTGCTGATTTACTGCTCTACAGCTGACCTTATAGACAACAGCTTACAACATGCTGTTTTTATAATGCAAAACAAACACACTGCTCACAGATTGGTTATAAGGGTGCTGAACCAGAACAAAATAATACACATAGTGGGTTATCTGAAGCCATAGTACAGCCTAGGAAAAGTTAAATCAGGTCCTTCCTAGTCAGCCAATGTAAACAAACATGGGGCTTTGTAAATGCCACATAATTTATGTTTACAATAGAAGCAGTTGGTGAATTGTGGTTCTAAATAAATACATTAGAGAAAAAACATATCTTGATATAACAAATAAAACCGTGACTTCGAAGCCACAGAAAGAAAAAGAAATGTGGTTTATGTATCTGTGCTGTGCTATCAAATGGAAAAAACATTCAGACTGTGTGCCTCCATCTGATAAACATGGTGGGAACATATTGTGGTACGGACAGACGTTTCATTTGGAAGTTATTTTCGGCAACAGTAAATATAAAACTACAAATATAAAAACAGTTTGCTGAGAGTTAACTAAAGAACGACTTCAGACAACAAATGAAGTCAATGACTAGAAAAGAATGGGTTGGGGGATCTAATGGGCTGTAGTAACTCAGTGTTTGAATCTGGTGCCACATCCCATGAAAATACAAGGCTAGAAAAAGGTACAAGGAGGGGAAATCCTGAGTATATATGTTTGGTTTCTCACCAAACACTGGGCTGAGCCTTAGTGGGGACTTGAAGCCACAAAAATCTAGAGTCAACGTGGATAAAAACATGTAATGTTTTATAAAAAGATTATTCAAATCACATAACCAAGTACTTGACATTGACCCCTACTTAAGTTGTTATAGATTGGAAGGGGAAGGAAATATCGGACGGGTTTTGACACTACCCAGTACCACTTCCCTCAGGCAGTCCAATAGTTGGCCTCCAAGTACTTGGTTATGTGATATGAATAATCATTTTAATAAAATATTACATGCTTTTGCACTGTGACTGTAGACTTTTGTGCCTTAAAAGTCCCCACACAACCAAAGATATATACTCTGGATTTCTCTCCTTGTACCTTTTTCTAGCCTCAAATAATAGATGATATGTTTAAATCTAGCTGAGCCTCCCAAAGCTACTGCTACCTACAGTACCTCCATATTGGTGATGATTGACCTTGCAGGTACATAGAAAGAGTCAGTAAGGGTGTGCCAGAGCTTGACTTATGAGAATAACTTTATTCCTGGTATCCTACATTCATTGAGGGCACCTGCCAGAGACTTAATGTCCCTTTACTGATGCCCTCTAGCATCACCAGGTATATTTAACACATAAGGATACATTCCTTGTTTTTCCAAAAAAAAGCTTTATCTGATTAGACTGACAAATTTCCATGCAAAAATGTATTTGTTGCCGGGTTATAATCATTTAAGTGATCCTGACAAGTAAATTACCAACAAACCAATAAACAACCATGTCATGGAATATTCAGTATGGAGATGTCTATTTCTTCGTAGATGAGATAAGCCTGGTCTCTGTACCAAATCCCCTTCCCATCATTATTAATTATCCTAGTATCTAAAGGAGAATGACATTACATTTTAGATAGAATAGGAATTAGTTTCATGTACATGGAGATTGTGTTGTATTATGGATATAAAAAGTTAAAAAAGGGCAGATAAATCACTCTATTCAATCATTATCCTTGTATGTTATTAAAAAGGGAAGGACAACACTAGGGAAGGCAAGGAAAAGTTAAAATGCAGTAAAACCCATGGAGAAGCTTGATCAGGGTGATCTTCTCTGATTCGCTGCTCACGATTATCCGATTATGTCTCATTTCTTGATCCTCTGTATGTTAAATTAAAATCAGCCAATTAGAGTAATATAAATTAATCAGAGGTTCAAATTGACACTGACAGCCAACCTAATACTTATACCATGCTGGCAAGGAAATCTAGCAGAATTTTTCTACAATAGTCAGACATTTAAGCAGGGAACACACCAAGGATATGGGCCAGATCCTGTTTTGGTTGATCCCACTCGAAAGCAGGGATATCAGATATGACCGTAAATCATGGTCGATGTCCATTGCTTTACATGGGGACATGCAAAGCATCGTTCACCTGAGTGTGTGAAACATTGTGAAGACTTACAGAAAACGTCTGACCTCTGTCATTGCCAACAAAGGGTTTATAACAAAGTATTGACATAATATTAACATTTCTAGTTATTTGGTTAACTATAACTATATCAAATATTGTATTTTACAATGTTACAATCATCATCACTGTAATAAAATGATTTGAGAACTTTAGTACATGTGGTTATTTATGAACATTGAGCTCTAATGTTTTAAGCAAAAATAAAAAAAAGTTTTATATTCTATATCTAAGATACCAACAGCATGCATTTATGAGAATATAATAATGTATAAATATATTCATACAATTATATACAGTGGAGGAAATAATTATTTGACCCCTCACTGATTTTGTAAGTTTGTC
>CM070035.1:33400353-33420215 GCA_036250615.1 Ptychadena robeensis
AATCGATCGAATTACATTGATTGTACAGTCAATTGAACCATGTGTGGCTAGCTTTACAGACAAGCAACAGAAGAGATAGATAAAGTGAACATGCTACATGAGATGGGTAGAGCCTGTTAGTTATATTGTTGGGGTCTGTAGTGTTAAATTCAAATCAACTGGACTTGCTGTGTTTTTTTTCTTGATGACGTTTCACTAGTCATCCGACTGGCTTTCTCAATTCAGAGTGACTGTACACGATCTTACTGGGAATATATACTCTGGGGTATAGCTCCAATCCACAAATGTGCTAACCAGCATGTGGTCTGAGCCTTATGGAGGTAGGTGTTACTACATTGGCATTAGCATGCAGTGCAGGGAGGAGTGCTCTGACTTGTATGTGGTAGAATCAAAACAACAGTTACACCAGCGCATGTCCCAACATAAAAGGCAAAATCCTCCAGACTCAGCGGTGTATCTTCATCTAAAAGAAAAAGGGCACACGTTTGGGGATTTGCATTTCACATTCTGGATAGGGAGGAGGACTGGTTTAGGAGAGGCATGAAGGAGGCTATATATGTGGTGGAGAAGCCAAGCTTGAACAGGGGTGAGGGGGTGCGACATCTATTGTCTGACACTTACATTGCCATTTTAACTTCTCTCATGACTGGGCAGATTAATAACACCTAACAGCTCCAATCATGTAGTAACAGCTACCTCCATGAGGCTCAGACCCCATGCTTGTTAACACATTATGTGAATTGAAGCTATACCCCAGAGTATATATTCCCAGTAAGATCGTGTACAGCCACTCTGGATTGAGAAAGCCAGTTGAATGACTAGCGAAACGTCTTTAAGAAACAAAACACAGCAAGTCCAGTTAATTTGAATTAAACACTACACTACACTTTATTCTTATAGATCATCTAAACATTACCATAGGTAAGAGGAGAAAAGATTTAGCAACCACAGCAGGTGATTCAAACAAATATGTTTCTAACTTGGGCAACCTTAGTGAGGACACAGTCTGCTTTCTAAAGGAATCTGAGGGTAACACAGCATTTGCCAAAGGACCCCATACCCCATGTACCACCGGGCCTCTATGTTCTATTTGCCATGTTACAGTATGCCTGTACACTAGGTTTTAGACTGCATTGTCCTTACTTCCAATCTTTATAAACCTGTGCGAATATTAGGAAATGTAGATAGAAAATGTGTTGAGGAGATAAAGTCCACCCTAAAATGTCTTTCAGTTTTTCTTTCTTAATAAATTTTAAAGTTTAGCCAGGAAATTGTGCTAAAAAAAAACCAAATGTTTGATTATAATTGAACATCCTACTACATTGCATGTACTAAATTTCTAGTCTGAAATATTTAGACTTCACTTAAAAGTTAATTTATGCAAAAACTATTTGTGTTAGAGCAATACTTTTTTTTGTAGTACACCCCAACCATCTACATCTCCAGCAAGTTTGGTGATGAGCTTTGCCATTAACTCAAAATCGTTGAAATCTCTAGTCAGGACCTGTGCACCTTGCTAGTACCGGGTTGGACCCCCTTTTGCCTTCATCCTTCATGGCATAGATTCACCAAGGTACTGGAAACATTCCTCAGAGACATATTGCTCCATATTGACATGATAGCATCATGCAGTTGCACACCCATTATGCGAATCTCCCATTCCACCACATCCCAAAGGTGCTCTAATGGATTGAGATCTGGTGACTATGGAAGCCATTTGAATACAGTGAACTCATTGTCATGTTCAAGAAACCAGTCTGAGATGATTCAAGCTTTATGACATGGTGCATTATCCTGCTGGAAGTAGTATCAGAAGATAGGTACACTGTGGTCTTAAAGGGATGGACATGGTCAGCAACAATACTTAGGTAGGCGGGGGCATTGTAACGATGATCTGCCACAGAACTGCCGCTCACTGGATGTTTTCCCTTTTTCGGACCATTCGCTGTAAACCCTAGAGATGGTTGTGCTTGACAATCCCAGAAGATCCACCAGCAACCAAGGTATGTTCAAATTCACTTAAATCACCTTTCTTCCCCATTCTGAAGCTCGGTTTGAACTGCAGCGGTTTGTCTTGACCATGTCAACATGCCTAAATGCATTGAGTTGCCACAATGTGATTGGCTGATCAGTCATTTGCATCAACGAGCAGTTAGACATAGTGGGCCTAAAAAAGTGGCCAGTGAGTGTAAAAGAAGTAGTCAAAGAAGTGTAGTCAAAGAAGTAGCATAACTGCACACTTGAACCAAACATCGGAATAAAAAGTTATAAAAGTATTATATAAATTATAAGGTAAATAGTTAGGGTAGCTTTGACATTGAGCTCTGAACTACCCTTCTAGTAGTACCCCCAGGGGTTCAATGCTCATCTATGTCTTGACAATTCTGTAGATTTCCAGTAACATTAATGAATGACAAAGTCTGAAATGTAAACATATTTATCTACATATTATTAAATAATATCCATCCAGAGCAGAACAGGGTATTACACAAACAATACTATGAACTGTGCCGCATCAAGGCCAGATTGTTGGGAAAATGTCAGAAGAGTTGTTTGACCTTTGGAAGCAATAACATGTAAATAAATGTAACTGTTACTCTTCACTACTAATATGCTGGTTTCCTAACTGTTTTCGTTGTAGTAGGATGTCAAGTGCAATACAAACAGCTTGTGTAATGTATCTAAACATACAAGCAATATGACAAATATCTACTGTAATAAGGGGGAGTGGCAGAAGGGACAGGAGGCAGCGGGGACAGATATTTTAGACATTTTGGAATGGAATGTCTATTGGCCCTTCTTGTAGGATGTGTCCCCTATCCCTGCAATAACAAACATTCAATGAAGTGTCAGGGGGGCTCAGGAAGTCAAAGGGTGGCCAGTCCACATGGGGTTTCCTCAGTCCCGGAACACAGTTCCCTCACATCACAGATCATTGTTTGAAGAAACTAGGACCCTTCTCTAATTAACCCCTGCACATGGAAGTGTTCTTCATTCCAAAATATAAGCAACCTGCATAGTAGGCGGTGGGGCACTCAGGTGGCACACACTCTGTATCAGAAGCTTTAAATGAAGTCTATACCAGAAGCCAAATATAAACAAAGCGAATGTACAGAGTGTACAATCCATGTAACTGTTCAACTCCATGGAGTTTACACTTAAAGAGTGACATGGCCAGATATTGCATAGGCCTAGGCACATCTCTTCATTCACACGTGCTAGTACCAAGGCTTGAGGATTCATTCACACATACTAGTACCAAGGCTTGAGGATTAATTCATTGGCACGTGCTAGTACCAATGTTTGAGGATTCATATAGTGACATGTACTAGTACCAAGGCTTGATACAGTCAGGTTCATCAATATTGCAACATCGACACAATTCTTACATTTTTGGCTCTATGCACCACCACAATGGATTTGGAATTAAACAAACACAATGTGCTTTAACTGCAGACAGTCAGCTTTACTTTGAGGGTATTTACATCCAAATAAACAGTGCACAGTGTAGGAATTACAAGTTTGCATATGTGCCTCCCACTTGTTAAGGTACCAAAAATAATGGGGCTGAATAATAATCATATCATAAATCATAAATCAAACTTTCCCTTTTTAATAATTAGTTGCAAATCTTTTGCAGTCAATTGCAGCCTGAAGTCTGGAGCGCATAGAAATCACCAGACGCTGGGTTTCATCCCTGGTGATGCTCTGCCAGGCCTCTACTGCAAATGTCTTCAGTTCCTGCTTGTTCTTCCTGCTAGGGGCATTTTCCCTTCAGATTTGGCTTCAGCAAGTGAAATGCATGCTTAATCGGATTCAGGTCAGGCGATTGACTTGGCCATTGCATAACATTCCACTTCTTTCCATTAAAAACTCTTTGGTTGCTTTTGCAGTCCAGCATCGTTGCATCTATTTCTTGTGATCCCAGGCCTTAAAGGTCATTGCTGGGGGGTCCCATCATCACATCATTTCTCTTTGCAGCATTCTTAGGAGCACTGAAGACTCCAGGATTTTTGTATACATTTATTTCTTGTGCAAAAGATTTGATAATTTTTATAATTCAAACACTTAGAAAGTCAATGAAACACACAAATGACAATGAAACACACAAATGACAATGAAACACATATGGTTGCTGAAAACAATAACAATTGCAACTCCTTAAATCACAAAATATCATAAAGAATTACCGTACAACCTTCTATCTGTCAATAGGGAGTACAACAGGGTACAAATTGTGGTGGGCATGGGTTTAAATGTCATTACTCTTATTAAACAATAAAGATAAAATGTTTGTTGAAGTTGGGGGGCAGAAAATGAGTTAAGCAGGGTACAGACGTGGAGATATGGGTCAAATTAATGGCTGTTTCGAGTGCCGCGGGTGCTCATGGCAATCTATCTGACCAATATATTATGCCCCCATCACAGCAATATCAGACATGACCGTAAATACGGCAGATGTCCAATGCTTTGCCTAGAGACCGCAGGTCTACAGGCAAAGCTTCAAGAGAGCCAGGGAGAGAGCAGAGCCGTCTCCCTGGCTCTGCCGATATCTGACGTCATCACGCTGCTTCAGGGTACCCTGCTTTACCCCCATTCAAACAAAATTGGAAACAGTGTCTATGGGTATAGCTTTCATCTCGGCATGGATAATTTTGGAAGATTCTATGATGGACCAAGGCCTGTAGGTTTGGGGTCTTCCAAGCTTTCCCAATAGTCTGTTTTTATCCTTTTGATTCTTAGATTAATTTCAAGCCTGAAAGGCGGGCTATCTGCTGTCTTTCTGATAAGCTCAGTTCTTAAATTGTTAATCTTACATTCACTCTTCTAGTCAAATATTTCCAATAAAAACATATGCAAAATTTGCACATATGACCTCGCTCTAGGCGCGATATGAGTGCGTTATCATTAAACAATGTGTGGTTCCTCCTGAGGCTATTCATTTTTATTCACATTTCTGTTATTTTAAGCCTTTTATTAGAAACCGCAGAACCTTCCATGCAAATGAAGACAAAAATACTGCAGCATATGCTGACACCAATTACACAAACTTTTGTCTTTATCTGTTCAAAGCTACAAATACTGAGCCATCCTAAAGGGGGTTGTGGTTCCTGGAGCTTTACATATGTGGGTAAACAGGGAGCAATAAGCAGAAATGAGTGTTGGCTATACAATGTATTCTCTTATCATTATTATAACAGCTTTTGGTAGTTCATCCTGCTTATAAATTTAGTTTCTTATTCTCATGCCAACCCAAGATGTCCAACCCTGTTCATTCTGAGCAAGTATTCACAGCACATCACATTTTCCACATTTAGTTATGTTACAGCCTTATTCCAAAATTTATAAAATTACTTTTTTCCCTCAGAATTCAACACACAACACCCCATAATGACAAAGTGAAAAATGTTTACATAAGATTTTGGATAATATATTAAGGTTAATTGGACCCGTGGTAAATTCAGTTGATTAGACATGATTGGAAATGGTTTGGATTGGAAAGGCACACACCTGTTTATAGAAGATCCCACAGTTGACAGTTCATGTCATTAACCAAGCATGATGTCAAAGGAATTGTCTGTAGACCTCCAAGACAGAATTGTTTTTAAGCACAAATCTTAGGAAGGTTACAGAACAATTTCTGCTGCTTGAAGGTCCCAATGAGCACAGTGGCCTCCATCGTCATTAAGTGGAAGAAGTTCAAAACCACCAGGACTCTTCCTAGAACTGACTGGCCATCTAAACTTACCGTTTGGGGGAGAAGGGCCTTAGCCTGGGAGGTGACCAAGAACCCAGAGCTTCAGAGGTCCTCTGTGGAGAGAGGAGAACCTTCCAGAAGGACAACCATTTCTGCAGCCATCCACCAATCAGGCCTGTATGGTAGAATGGGCAGAAGGAAGCCACTCCTCGGTAAAAGGCACTTGGCAGCCCACCAGTAATTCTCAAGAAGGCACCTGAAGGACCTGAAGCAAACTTTTCTGGTCTGGTGAGATAAAGATTGAACCCTTTGGTGTGAATTCTCAATGTGATTTCCCAGTTTCTTCATTTTTATTTCATTTGCCAAAACCTTAAGTAAACTTTATTTACGTCGTAATTATCGGTGTGTGTGTAGAAATCTGAGGAAAGAATTAATGTAATCCATTTTGAAATAATGCACTGTATGTCTACTTTACAGGTACATAACACATATATAATATATTACATGTCATTTGTATGGTTTTTGCAGAACTGACATGTTCATGATTCCATTTGTTTTTATAAAGATTAAGATTACATTTTGAACACACAAGCTATCCAGGAAATGAACAGTGACAGGGGCTGGGAGGCACTATAACTTTTGGGCGTCCCAACAAAAGCTGGCTTTTTTCTGTTTGTTAAAGTTAAAATATTGATATGATTTCCGGACAAAGATTACATAATAAGCCATTCAATGCATATTGATACATCTGATCATCTCTAAAATATCAAGTTTGTGAATTCTAGTTTTCACCGCTTAGGCTTTAATACCAAAAAATTAGGTATACCAAAAGCCAAGAACAATCAACTATGAATAAATAACATAGAGCAATAAGTGCCACAATGCCTAGATGCTAAATTCTTCACTATTTGCTGCCACTCTAACGTACAAATTTACTCTTTGAATGACTGATAAAGAGTTAATTAATATGTGGCCAAAGTTAGGATCAAAGTGATAAAAGGGTCCAAAGGATATCATTAACCTCTGTCAACAGGAGCTGTGCTCAGACGCTAATTAGCATGGCTGAAATTTTAGACATCCCTCTTAAACCCGAAAGGGAATTAATGAAGCTCTCTGCACTGGAATTCCAGGGGAAAGCTACCCAGGAAGACAGCAGTCAGTTGCACCCTCATTCCCCTGAGAACTCTGTAGCTAACCATCTCACTGGACTTCTGCAACTTTAGAAAGTCAAGCTGACTTCTATGAACAAAGCCAATACCAAGTTACAAGAGTGACACAGTCACCCAAAAGACATGAAAACCAAATTGGGACTTTGCAGTCTTCTCAAATTGATTGTTATAAGAATAAACATCTACAGAATAAGAGTTAAAGAAAAAAAAGGACCCTATTTATAACTTATGACACTTACCTCAAGTGTCTGAAGCTATATGACCACTAATGAATAGTTAGCGTTTCACCCACTTCCAGGTATTTTGGATACATGTGGCTACTGAGGTTTAATGCCTTGATGATAACACAATGGGACATATAAGTAAAATGGTGGTTGGTGGATGGACCACATTCCTATATCGAAGAACAAGGCATTTGAACCATTACGCACACTTTATGTATAGTAGAAAAGTACTTTGGGATAAGCTTGTATAGTAGGCAAGTAATGAAGCCTATCCCTGATGGGTTTCTTGCAGCTCTTCTTGACAATAGGCCGTCCTGCAGTCTTCCCCTCACTGTACATGCAGATGCAGTTAACTTTCATGGCAAAAAAAGAACTTTGCTATTCATCTGATCATTCTTCATAACTTTCTGGAGTATATGCAAAGTGCCATTATAAAAGGGAACTTTGTGAAAACCAAAATGTCTCTAGTTTTCAAAACTTTAGGCCACAATTGTACACTCTTCTAGGTGTGGAGGTGTGGGTGGATATTACAATCCCAAGTACCACAAATCAAATCTTGGGCTAAGTTGTAACCTACCTCTGGGATTGTCCAACAGAAATGTGATGCAAACCAAACATACTAGGGGAAAAAAAGTTATTTCTTCTAAGTATATTATCTTGGAGGATTCCTCTTTAAAACCATTATCCAATTAACTATGGCACCGAGTATAGCTGCTCCTCACAAGGGAATTCCCAGCATGACCACTCTGTACTGTGGCATCCTAAGTAGTTTCTTTAACTCATCCCAGGACTGGGAGATTAGACGAATGCTCTGCTAATGGCTTTGATTTACCCCCATGGTTGGATAACTGGGACCTTACATATGTATTAATGACATATAGTATACATGAAGATTGCTCCAGAGAGTAGATACAGGTATTTACAAGTACCTAAAGTCAGGTTGCCATATTTTGGAGTCATTATATATTTAATTTGTATGAAAACCCAGAGTTTGATCATGAACAAAATGTGTACAAAATGAGCAATCTTCATTGCAGCCTTCTTCTGGTTTACGTTGAGCGTGACAAAGGTTATTGTTACTAGCAGCTTAGATATATGGGAATAGTTTATCTGTTTTTAACAGGTGTATGACAAACACAGGTCAAATGATTAGCAATTTCATCACTTTTGCATTCCTCTGGACTTTTTGGAGGTGCATTGGAGTGATCTCCAATGTCACTTTTATTGAATGTGACATTAGATTTTTGGTTCGTCCATCGCCGATGTCGAATGAAAATACATTTGAAATGACAACAACAGATAAAAATTTACCAACATGTTCGATGGCCTTTTGAACGATTTTTTGTTCCAGGTCGGATAAAAGGTATCCATCGAACAAATTGGCCATTCTAGATTTTTGGTCAATCAACCAAAACATCGTTTCGTTCTTCCTTTATCGAATGAAAAAATCTAAACCCATCTTTAGGCTGAGAGGTTCTGGGGGTATGGGTGAGGGACTTTGCAGGTTAGAGTGAGGGGTTTTAGGGGTCAGGGGTTTCTGGAGTTAGGATGAGGGCTTTGGGGCTTAAATTTAGCATTCTGTCAAGATGGGCTACCCACATTACATGCAGGGTAGCACATCTTGATAGGGTTTTGTCAAAATAGGGAATAGGGAATGTCAAAACACCGGCAAACCAGGTTGCTACATTTTAATCTCAATGTTTGAGAAGTTAAAGCCTGCTTTTGGAATCTGATGTTTGATTTTTACACAACCCCTAATATTGCCAGTACCCTGATCATTGGTTCTATTATACATCCAGCACATTACCCAATATTGTATTATGTGTACTACAACTTCTCCAAATTCTAAATAGACCACGTGACTGTGGTGTTATGTTCTGAAGTAAACTAAATGCTGGGGGGGGGGGGCAGTTGTTAGTATTGTATTTCAATGTGTATAAGATTTGACCCTCCAACATTTTCATCATGCCATTCTACGCATTGGCTTGTATCCCCGTATCTGTAAGACCAAAGAGTCAGGTTATCTCCTGCCATGCCAATATCAGCCCCTTACGTATCTGCATTTTTTCAGGAAGGAACCAAGACAGGAAAGAAAAAAACCCAGTAACAACTTTTCATTTTTTTTTTGAAGATAACTTTATAAGATCTCTGATTGTAGCTACTCCGAGACATCCAAGACTGCTAATAAAATAGGTATTTCCTAGGTATTGTGAAGGTTTCTTTATACCGTTCTGCAAAATTCATGCCATGTGATTCTTGCAATAGTGAGCTAGTTAGAATATAGGTCACGAACAGGACACACAAGTTTTTGGACATCCCATTCGGAGGTGTTTGGTTGCAGCCGAAGTCATAAGTGTCACAGGGAGAATTTCTATCCTGGGCCGCTTAAGCAATAGACCCTTTTATCTGAGGAGCTGAAAACCTCTCTCAGCCCGCTGATGACGTAAGGATAGCTTGAAGCACAGAGCTGATATGGATTAAACATAGCAAGATCTGCCAGCCACCTGCCATCTGGACCAGGTTCCCTGATAGAGGTCCACATTAACTCTTTCCTTGACAGAGACACAGTAATATATGCACTGTAATATATGCCTATTATTTGTTGTACATTTCTGTAAATTGTGTGTGTATCCCTGAAAAGGTTACACTGTGCTGGATGTCATGGCTGGGTGTGTACTTCATCTCTTCCCTTCAAAATGTATCGAATGTACTCCTGCCAAGTACCAGGCCTTATGCCTGTCCCATTCCTAAGGCATAAAAGGAAGCCCTCAGAATGTTCTAGGCTTCTTCTGTTGATTCTCCCTGGAGTACCACAGCTACAGCATTGGGCCCAGCAAGAGTGACCCCCCTGCACCCAGCCTAAGGATTCTAGAACTTCGGCGGCAGCACAGCAACTATCTTCCCTCTGTAAATATTACTCAATAAGACTGTACATATCCCCCTATCTACATGCATGGACTTTGGTTTATTGGGATACAGAAGGTATTCGGTGGCCATGCAAGAGGACATCCACCTCTAAGAATCTAGTGTTGTGAGTATTTATACACAGCATATTCGCACGGCACTACATGTGCGTGATGAAACAAGATTTGGGGCCCTTTACACTTTACACGCTGCGTCACATTTGCCTTAACAAAGGGTACACAGGTTCCCATAGGAAATCCATGTATCTTTCACACTGTGCTGCATTGTGGTTTTGCCTCACGTTTAGTGCTTTAACACAAATACCCTGCAGCATGCATTTTTGTAGTGCAGTGCAGGCGTCCTCTATACACTAGTATGGGAGACCTAGCACAGCAGCATGCGCTTACGCAGGTTTTTTTTGCCTGCAACAGACATGTTCGCCTTTTACTGCAAAATAATCTGTTTGGTAAACTACAACACAGCAATCGCTGAACTCCACTAACAATAACATGGCCAGAAAATAGGCCCATGACATAAACCATTTATATATGAAGCACCTTTTCAAAAAGTTACTTACTTTTACGGCCCAGTGTTTTAGGTCTAGAGATCAAACTTGTACTTTGACTTACTTTGCACAAAACAATTTTTGCAACAGGTTGGACAGATTGAGGTAGACATACTAAATCCTTAATTATTATATCTTTTTTGCAGCTAAGATGCATATTTGAAAAATTAAAAAACAAAACCAGCCATGTTACTTTCTGTGGAACCGCTTTCTTTGAAATGATCTCCCCAGAAGTGCAGAGGTACATTGCTACTAAGAGATGGATGTTCCCACAGCCTATATGCTAGAGTTTTCCCAAATGTCTATGTATGATTTATTTGGGGGGCATTGTATTCTGAATGTAAGAATTTTTTTCCTTTTGCTGAGGGTTCAATAACTCTTTAACTTAAGCTAGGCATACACGGTTCGATTTTTTTAATAGATTCAAGTACAATGGAGCATATTCAAGATGCTCGATTGCACTCTCAGCAGCTCACAGATGGTGTTGGGATTTATTTTCCCTATGAAAATAACTCACAACACCAGGTATACACCGGACCAGGGTCCCCATCAGACGTGAATCGGTGTGCAAAGTGGTGCACATCGATTCCCCTTTGGTTGACCTGCGATTGAGTGCAGCGTGGTGACGTCACCATGCTTCCATTGATTGCGGGTAGATCGGACGGGAATCTACCCATGTAAGCCTAGCCTTAAGGTAGCCATATATGAGGCGATTCTCCCTCAATAGATGAGGGGTCGACGGCCCCCAGCAGATCGGCAGGGACCCTTTGTGTGCCGGCCATTTCTTAGGAGGGGGACTGCCAACCCCAGCCAAAATAATGAGATCGGCCTGGCATATACCGACAAGACGCATCACCAAACGATCTGACATGTGGGAAATTCCTAGTTGATCTGTACAGGTGGGCCAACCCGATTTGCCAGCAAGCGGTCAATCAGCCAAAAAGTGGTTGAAAATCACCCCCGTGTATGGATACCTGAAAGCAGGGTACACACATGAAGATTTGGGCCAGATTCATGGCTGCTTCGAGCGTCGTGCACGCTCACGGCCAATCAATCCCGCTTGAAAACTGGGATATCCGACATGACCATTAATCGCGGCCATTGTCCGTTGCTTTGCATGGAAACCGCGGGTCTCCAGGCAAAGCATCGGCTGAGCTGGAGAGAGAGCAGAGCCGTCTTCCCGACACAGCCGATATCTGACAGCAGAGTGATGACGTCATCACGCTGCTGCAGGGAACATCGGACGGCTCTCGAGTCGTCTGTTCCCTGCTTAAGCTTTCAACATCTTCCACTTATCCCTCGTAAAATATAGTCCAAAAAGGAAAGAAGATATAGAAAGATGAGATAAACATCTAGTTAGATGAATGAATATTCAGATCACAGAGGGAAAGGGTTGCAGGTTAGTCCAGACAGACAGACAGATTTATAGAGAGATAACGTCATTGCATGTATCTTATATGACAGTGTGTGGAGAACTTGGTTACACTGCGGTACCAGTATCAGAAGAAGTAAAGATAACGTATCTCATATTAAACAAAGCCATACAATGTAGGTAGTGTAACGGCACAGAAATAAAACATGTACGCATAAAAGATTTATACCTATCTTTGCAATTCTATCTTTCTATCTTTACAATTCATCCATGTCTAGTAACAGCAAAATAAATCAAACTGAATGTATCTCTATGCGTGCCTTGGCCAAGTCCTCAATATACGTAAGCAAAGGTATTACGTATGTACACAGCCACATGCGTCTGTCTGTATGGACCCACATAGCCATGTGTCACGATAACATTACCGCTCTGGTCAGTGTTCGGTTACCTTCCAGCAGGAAAAGTTTCATTGTTATGGTACCCGTACATCTATTATCTCCTATACGATGATGTGTCTGTGAGTAGGCTTTTGAGAAAGATCGGCAAACCACAGAAGATCATTTCATGGTCAATTTACATATACAGTATCAACATTGTAATGTATACATCGTCTATTGTATCTGTATTTACAATAATTATCTTCATTTTAAATTGTAATTTTAGGCATTGTTTGCCTGCTCGGTGGATGATCTGTTTACACATCCAGCTGAATGTACTTGACTATGTTCAGCCTTACATCGGCGGAGCGGCTCGACAGATCCTCCTCCGAGCAGGTAAGTCTAGGGGTCCCGATGTAAACGAAAACAAAGCCTTAGACCAGTGGTGGGCAACTGATTTGATATGGAGAAAAGGAGAAGATTGAACTTCAAAGGTTCCTACTTGCACATGGTCATGTGTTTGTAGGTAAAGGGATTTTTAAGGCACAAAAAAATATATTTACAGAGTAACACCTCAGTAATAAAAGTAAAAGTCCATTTTAATCAGGTCCTGGTTCATAAATACATGTTCACACACGTGAATCCATCATGCAACAATTGCTCCTCAACGCGTTTCACGATTTGCTCGCTTCGTCAGGAGTATATAGCAATGGAGATAGTACTCGTATATGTGTGGTGTTATCCAGGTTGAGAACAAGGATATGACCCCGCCCCCCCGCAGGCGTCTGGGTCAAAGAGTCGTGGTCGCCCAATCCGGATCTCTGTGGCTGGGTGTAGTTTTCCGCCAAAGTAATAATATTGGTTCCAGGGCGTCTCACCAACAATCAGCAGACCACCTGTCTTGGATGTGGGAAGCATAGTCTCCCTGGAAGTGTCAGAGACAGTGATGAGGGTGGCCGTTGTTGTGTGCGAGCCGGCGAGTCCCACAATACCAGACAGGTGGTCTTGCTGAATGTTGGTGGAAGGACCTGGAAACAATATGATTACTTTGGCGGGAACTACCACCAGCCACAGAGATCCGGATTGGGACACGCTTTGCCCCGACCCTCCCTCATACCTGGTTATCAACCTGGATAACTACAACACACGGATTACTAGCTACAATGCTAATACCTACTGAAGGAAGCCAAATCGTGAAACGCGTTGAGGAGCAATTGTAACATGATGGATTCACGTGTGTGAACATGTATTTACGAACCAGGACCTGATTAAAATGGACTTTTACTTTTATTACTGAGGTGTTACTCTGTAAATATATTTTTTTGTGCCTTAAAAATCCCTTTACCTACAAACACATGACCATGTGCAAGTAGGAACCTTTGAAGTTCAATCTTCTCCTTTTCTCCATATATTGTTGGGATGATGGCATCAACATAGGGACACGGTGAGGTAACCCCCCTTCTCAAAACTGATTTGATATGAAGGGCCACAAGTGTGGCCCTCGGCATCACTAAAGGGCCGCGCATAACATCGATCCAGACCCTCCCACCGTCAACATATCTCAGCAAGCGGTGGACCAGATCCCGACAGGCAGTCAAAATCTGACAGCATCTGATACATTGGATGGGGGTTGGTTGGGGAGTCCCCTTTCAAAGTAAAGGCGATGGAACAGGGATTTACCATCATGTCGGATCCCTGTTCGATTGACATTTCGCTCGGACGCTCAAGGTGAGCAGCTTTCAATTCCCGGACTATTGATCAAAGAGAACCTTCATGACAACCAATCATTTGGCAATTGAACGCGAAATGTATTAGATTGTGTAGATTCCTGTCACCATGCTGTGAGCAGCAAGCGATCACAGCATGGTGACAGGAATCTACACATGTATGGGTGGCTTAAAGGTCCCCATACATTAATCAGCAGCGCTTCTCAAACTGAGGTGAAGTGACCATGAAGCGGTTTCAGAGGGGCAGTGAAGAAGGGGTCACTTAGTTGATTGTTGTCACATCCCATAGAGGAGTCCAATTTAGTTCCTGAGACTTAATGATAATAATCAGTGCTTCTAAATGGCGCAGTTTAAATCCTGGCTTCCACCTTGTGATGGCGGAGCTCTACTCTTCCAATCTCCATAAAGACCCTATGAATTTCCCTACTATCGACGTCAGATTCGATCGTAAGTCAATCGTAAACATACCAAAATGTCTGCCAACGGATGTATAACTATGCCTAATATTTAAATTGAGCCAAAATCAGTCGGGCACAACAAAATAACATTCGATTTATACTCGATCGATCATAATTTTACGACATGTTAGATCACTTTATGTCAATTTCGATCGATTTGGGCAGTGGGGAGACATCGATTTTTGGTCAATTAACTTTATAATCGATCGGTTTATGTCGATCGAATGGGAAAATCTAAACGTGTATGGGGGCCTTTAGTCTGATGATCCTGAAAGATGTAAAAACAAAATGATGGGGATGATGACAAGGAAGCACAGTGAGAACGCTGAATCTGTCTGTACTGGAATCCGGGTCTTACCTGCACATGATTGGCAGCTCATATGTTTACACTTTGACTACAAGTTTAGTTCAACCGCACGTTTTGACATTGTGAAAATGACACAACATGCTGTTCTATTAGTATGCAGTGTAGCGGGCCCGTATGTGCATGCTTGCATTGCTCTTTGATGGGCAGTGTGTTCTGGATAAAAGTGAGGGTGCGTTCTAAGATCTCTGCAGGAAGCCGGGTCTGATCACACAAGGTCTACAGGACAGGAAGACCTGAGAATGTTTGTTTGCAAAGCCAGGAATTCCTGCACATGTTGGGAAAGGCAGGGACTCCTAACAAGATCAGCATGTGACCGGAGAGCTCCCCATAAGCCAGACCCCCAGCATTTCATCAGCTTCAAACATAGAGTGCAAGCCCTTGTGACTCACAATACATTCTCTAATACACTGTATATGTATGAATCCTTGTGTATGGGTAGAAAATGTGTTCTTTGCTGCCTTTATTGAACCTTTGTGAATGGCTGTAAAAAAGAGGCATTGGTACATTCATCACATATTGGATAAACGTTTTGGAAGCTCTATCACAGTGATGGCGAACTTTTAAGAGACCAAGTGCCCAAATTGATACTCAAAACCCAAATATTTATCTCAAAGTGCCGGCATGGTAATATAACCTAAGTTACAGATTCACAACTCATATGCAGTGGCTTGCAAAAGTATTCGGCCCCCTTGAACCCCTCCACATTTTGTCACATTACAGCCACAAACACGAATCAATTTTATTGGAATTCCACGTGAAAGACCAATACAAAGTGGTGTACACGTGAGAAGTGGAACGAAAATCATACATGATTCCAAACATTTTTTACAAATAAATAACTGCAAAGTGTGGTGTGCGTAATTATTTAGCCCCCTTTGGTCTGAGTGCAGTCAGTTGCCCATAGACATTGCCTGATGAGTGCTAATGACGAAATAGAGTGCACCTGTGTGTAACCTAATGTCAGTACAAATACAGCTGCTCTGTGACGGCCTCAGAGGTTGTCTAAGAGAATATTGGGAGCAACAACACCATGAAGTCTAAAGAACACAGCAGACAGGTCAGGGATAAAGTTATTGAGAAATGTAAAGCAGCCTTAGGCTACAAAAAGATTTCCAAAGCCTTGAACATCCCACGGAGCACTGTTCAATCGATCATTCAGAAATGGAAGGAGTATGGCACAACTGTAAACCTACCAAGACAAGGTTGTCCACCTAAACTCACAGGCCGAACAAGGACAGCGCTGATCAGAAATGCAAGAGGCCCATGGTGAATCTGGACGAGCTGCAGAGATCTACAGCTCAGGTGGGGGAATCTGTCCATAGGACAACTATTAGTCCTGCACTGCACAAAGTTGGCCTTTGTGGAAGAGTGGCAAGAAGAAAGCCAATGTTACCAGAAAAGCATAAGAAGTCCCGTTTGCAGTTTGCCACAAGCCATGTGGGGGACACAGCAAACATTTGGAAAAAGGTGCTCTGGTCAGATGAGACCAAAATGGAACTTTTGTGGCCAAAATGCAAAGCGCTATGTGTGGTGGAAAACTAACATGGCACATCACTCTGAACACACCATCCCCACTGTGACATATGGTGGTGGCAGCATCATGCTCTGGGGGTGCTTCTCTTCAACAGGGGCAGGGAAGCTGGTCAGAGTTGATGGGAAGATGGATGGAGCCAAATACAGGGCAATCTTGGAAGAAAACCTCTTGGAGCCTGCAAAAGACTTGAGACTGGGGCGGAGGTTCACCTTCCACCAGGACAACGACCCTAAACATAAAGCAAGGGCAACAATGGAATGGTTTAAAACAAAACATATCCATTTGTTAGAATGGCCCAGTCAAGTCCAGATCTAAATCCAATCGAGAATCTGTGGCAAGATCTGAAAATTGCTGTTCACAAACGCTGTCCATCTAATCTGACTGAGTTGGAGCTGTTTTGCAAAGAAGACTGGGCAAGGATTTCAGTCTCTAGATGTGCAAAGCTGGTAGAGACATTCCCTAAAAGACTGGCAGCTGTCATTGCAGCAAAAGGTGGTTCTACAAAGTATTGACTCAGGAGGCTAAATAATTACGCACACATCACTTTGCAGTAATTTATTTGTAAAAAATGTTTGGAATCATGTATGATTTTCATTCCACTTCTCACGTGTACACCACTTTGTATTGGTCTTTCACGTGGAATTCCAATAAAATTTATTCATGTTTGTGACTGTAATGTGACAATATGCGGCGAATACTTTTGCAAGCCACTGTACACAAAAGACATAATCACTTTCTTATAAGGTGTAAAACCACCCATATTTATCTCTAATATATATATTTAAAAAATATTTGGGTCTATGATTTGCTTTAGAGATTTGTAAATGTAACGTTTATCGCAACAACAAACACGTTTCTCCTCATTTTATCCTTTATGTACCTCTGTGCTGCTGATATCTCTAGGGGAAGGTATGGGATGCTGTGTGCAATCAGAAGAGAGCTTTGAGAGCAAATAGGCTGCAGTTCTCTCCTGGGTGACAGTCTGAGTGCCCACAGAGAGGGCTCCGAGTGCCACCTCTGGCAGGCGTACCATAGGTTCGCCATCACGGCTCTAGCACATAGATTAGTGTTTACACGATATAGCTATTTTTTTTATTCAACATTTTTTAGATTTGTGTTACAGAATTTGTAAATCTTAATCACTAAACTCATGTATAAAACTATTTAAAAAAAAATCATGTATAAATTTTCATTTGCAAATTTTGTTTTTAAATAACATTTTCAAAGTTACAAATGTCATTAAAGAATATTGGTGACCCTGCCATGAAGACTATATGTACTTATTAAGTTATTACAAAAGATGATCGATGAGATGCAGAAAATTTTACATCATCATGCAAGTTACATGGTGACTGTAGCTGAGCCAATTAGACACAGTAGCTTCTGAGTTCCATTGGCTCAGCTTCAGTCTGGGTGCAATGTGGTGTTGAATTTTGTGTATCTTGTTAGTCATCTGGAGTCATTACCAATATAGGTTCCTCTGTCTGTGAAAGTTATTCTCCTATTCTGTTAAACACCAACAGAAACATCAAGTAGTTCTGTTACCTGTCTGAGAATTGCCACCCACCCATCTCTTAAGTGTATTAAGTAAGTGGGTGGAAAGAAGCTTAAAAAAAACAGCAGATGTAATGAAATATGATAAAGTCAAATAACACAATGAATCACATGAATGTTAATTGTGTGAATTACCCACTAATCATTTTCTCTGGAGTTGCACTTTCAATGAATGGACAATAAATATTGGAGGATCGCCCTATTAATACCTATAAGGAAATTATTAGGAGAACCTGAATCCATTGGGAAGGAAAATGGAAGGCATGACAACTCACATGCTGAAATGCGTTCGTTGTTGAAAGCACATCATCTACTGCTTGTGGTAATGAGTCCTTGTAATGATTCTGTGATCACTTTAATCACATGTAGATGAAAATTGTGACGGGAATAATTCCTGAACCTATTTCAAGGAGGTTCTTAAACTTTTTGGGCAATTCAGTCTTACAAAGTTTGTATTGTAACTTGTTGAATAAAGTTCTCATGCACATTATTTGATGTATTGAAAATTAAAACAGGCTCATCATATTATCCAACATTATTTTGGTTGTTAAGAGTATTTGTTCAAACATATCTATTTGTGAACATATTTAATCATGTACTGTACATACAGTAAAGCAGGGAACACACGTATAGATATGGGCCAGATCGATGGCTTTTTTGAGCACTGTATGCGCGCTCACGGCCGTTTATCTGTATCTGGCCTATATCTAATGCGGCCATCCCTGTTTTTGAGCGGTACCACGGTCGATGTCCATCGCTTTGCGTGGGGACTGCGGGTCTCCATGCAAAGCATCGTCGGAGCTGGAGACACAGCAGCCCAAATCTGCAGGGAACCTTGAATGGCTCCAATATCGAGCGGTGTGTTTCCTGCTTTACATTTGTATTTGATGACTATGTAAGCTACTGGGACTCTATGGAGCCATACCATCAGTAACTCAAATAAGTGCTCTAGGAACATGTAGTCCAGGGATGGATCCCTTAGATATAAGGGTGTGCGCTCCCATACAGAAAGTTTGTGCAGCACTGGGACAGAAAAACATTGGAAGGAACACAGATCTTGAAGTAATAAAAGGGTGAAAAGCAGTTTTCTTGTAAAAATTAATTATTTATCTATTAAGTATTGGCTGAAGGTTTGAATAGTTATTTTTTACATGAGGCTTTAATAACTCTTATTTCGTGTGTTATTTTTAGAAATCACATCACATCAAGACAGCACATCAAAGTATTTCTAGGCTGCTTTTGTGAGTTGGGATACTGTAGGTTAATATTGAAACTATACCATAGTTCCTATAATAACTGTAAAACACCTTGATTGCGGCCCTTGGCCTCCAGTGAATGTTCAGGGACTGGTAGACTATCTGAACCATAGAGAAGATCTGGCCAAACAACATGTGGCAGTGGGAGGTGTCGGGCCTTTCATCCATCTTTATAGAATGCCATTATGTAAATTGTTCAGAGATGTTCTGGGTGTCATGATCAAAGACTGAACAGATTGCACTTTGTACACTATGTGTTTTAGTCATCACATACGCTTACCTGATATATCCTTTATGTTTTTTATCTATATCTAACTGTATTATATATAATGGAAATAATAATGCGTTATGTATTACTATTTTTATATATATATAAAACAATATATACACACACACACACACATATATATCTGTACACACGGAGATGTCACTAATTTTGAAAGACATGGCGGCTTAGCCCCCAGGGTTATAGGAAGGAATTGGCATTTATCACATATATTACTTTATTTTTAGGGGGGCCTGGGATCATTTTGGGGGTGCTGAAGCCCTCCCAAAACAGGCCTTATGACATTCAGACATACACACACACAAATATACGTATATATACAGGGAGTGCAGAATTATTAGGCAAGTGGTATTTTTGAGGAATAATTTTAT
>CM070035.1:33432975-33454896 GCA_036250615.1 Ptychadena robeensis
GAGGGCTTTTTGATTCCTTTCATCCCTTCTCACCATAACCTTCACGGGTACTTCTCAGTGATTTTTTATAAAATTTTTGGAATACTGCCACTGCACAGATCTTTAAATTGCCTATAAGCTTTTTTATAACCCTTTTCTTGTAGGTAAAATTTGCATAACTTCTATTACTGTAATTGCCTGTAGTCAAACCCTTTTCCGGAATTTTTCTGGTTTCTTAGTGCTTAGAAATACCAGCTTTGGATGTTAGATTGTGAGAAAACAGGAATCAGTGGCCAATTATCAATCTAAATCAATGATAAGTCTGTTGTGAAAGTTGGGTCATTAATGAACTACATTTGACCATTAGAACAATAGTCATTTACATAGAAATTGTCTTAAAATAGAAAATGAAAATGTAACTCATCATTCCCGCAATGAGGGCTCTCATCCCTTAGCTGAAATGTCAAGAATGAAGAGCACGTAGTATTGCCACATGAAGTCACCGTACAGTTTAAACCTGGATCTGGAAAGACTTGAAGTACGAGAGCAGTGAGAAAGTCTTAGGAGGATTGAGGGTGCAGACCCAGCATGAACTTCATTGTTTTCTCAGCTGCAAATTCTATGTTCAGGTGACAAAAACTGCTTATGAAGAAACATCTCAGGTGACTTTATAGGCACATGGTCCTCTTTACTCAGAAAAGACAATTGTGATTTTATCAGTCTGCTAAAATTACTTTAATGAGTAATTTTCTAATGAATTAATTTTCTAATTAATGATGCATTTTCACCTCCTGTATGATCCGGACGTGATAGACTTTACCGAAATGTTCAATGCCAGGTTATTAACATGTCTTCCATTGAAATCCACTGTGCCCAACCACAAATGAAAGGCTAGCTCTGTAGTTGACATAGAAGACATTAAAGAAAGGTGGTGAGGGACTGAGTGTATATATATATATATATATATATATATATATATATAGAAAGGGGGGAGGGGCTGTGAGGACCTAGGACCAGGGCCCCAATGATCCGTTCCTAACACACAACCACCTCGCAATTTTTCTCCCTGGGCAGCAGGGGCCTGGGGACTTTAAAGGCCAAGGGTATAAATAGTCAGTAAGGTAGATCACGATCTCAATCTGAGATCCCTATGTTAACATATCCCTTCCACACATAATCAACAATGATCAGGGTCCATGTAAAGAAACATTGTGCAATGGTTTCAATATTAAAAGGTACTAGTCCGATTAGATTTTAATGTCCTCATGAAGCATAGATTCCATAATGTAAGCTGAGTTGTCGCTTAGATCCTGATAAGCGAATGAGCAGGAAATGGGAGGCAGAAACTGGGTCCCAGGGATGAAGCAATAATGCGTAACCCCGACATATGTTTCATATATTACGTTTTTCCTCAGGGGGTCCACATAGATATTTCACGGGCCCCAAATTCGCACACTCGATGCTCCACAAACCCCTCCACATCCGGACGGTCAGCTAAAGCCCAGGATGTAGGAACGAGGGGCCACCTTCTGGGGCAAAGTAGCTGAGTGTTTTAGGTGTATAATTCTGGTCTAGGAAATCAAAAATGTATAAACCAGGAGGATACCACTCATCCTCCTATGGGTCGATCCGCAGCAAGTGTCCTTCAGTGTCCCCCAGAGGTGCCAGACTGTATATATATATATATATATAATGCACTGAACAACTTACCCACCAGCAGCTATTTACATATGGGAGTGGATATGAGTCTTTGTCATTTCAATGTAAAATGTTCATGATAATACACAACTCATGCTATCTTATTGTAAAATGTCTCTCCATAAGGTAGTCTGTGTGTTCGGAGAATGGGTACTGCTAGTGCTAATGCAGATAAGATCTCCCTCTTGGCAGTGGCTTTTTGGTTTAGCTGGAGGGAATGGAACGAATTTCTGCCTCCTGGGATGGTTGGGTCTAAAAAAAAAAATAATACACAGGGACACTTTCCCATTTATTTTAATGGTAAAAAATGTGTCTTATAGCTCAAAAAAACCCAGTATATAATTATAAATTTGATCAACCGTAAGACCCTGCATGGCCTTTGCTGCAAAAACTACTGATATGGACTCATACATAAATGTTTTTTCATGTGATGCCTTTACTCCTTTAATTCAAGGGGTAAAAGCCCTAAACCCTAAAAGCTGTAACTTTCATTTTTAAAATCTTGAAAGTCTTACACACACGTTTTGCTCAATTGATCTTGTGGATTTTTTTTATCAGCTGTCAGTCTAACATCTATCTATCGTACCACCACACAGGGTGATCAATTCAAAATGATCGATTTATTTTCCTAAAGCTCCCCATATACCATGAGATCACTCCATAGAATTTCCTTTAGATCGACCAACAACTATGTAGTGCTGGGTCCTCCCTGATAGAATACATAGTGATTGGAAGGTATTTATCACTGCTATGTAGTGCCGGGTCCTCCATGATAAAATACATAGTGATTGGAAGGTTTAGAAAGGTCTTCATATTACATGGGTTTGATCGCCATCCTGGCTGTGAAAAAGATCTTAGAAATGATCTCCAAATAAATTTCAATGCTAACATATCAACATGTTTTAAAGTGGAGCTGAACCCTTCTTTCATTTACATCCAAGAATGGTGCCATCCTGGTCTCTGCAGTTCATCAGCTATGGCACCAGCACACTTGACAGTTGGATTAAAAGCCAACATATATACACTGGTATCCTTGGCAGTATAACCATTCTTAAATATACTTCTGCTGTGAAATAGGTTAAGCTCTAGTCGGCATATAGTTAGCATATATTAGTTCTTCTATACATGAATAGAAGTTTGAAACCAGAATGCTTCTTAGTGCATTACAACACATATGCATTACATCAATACAAAGGTTCCCTATCCTTTAACATGATCAATGCAGCTAAACTTTTGATACTGGCCTTGTGGGGGGAACCTACTGTCCCTCACTCTTGGCTTGCATTAGGCAAATAGATCAGATTGAGGAAATGGAGAGACTCATCCATGTTGTACATGATTCGATGTCCAAAAATATGCGCATCTAGTTGCAATGGACTCTGTACCAGCCCCAGACAACCCCTGCATAAACTATCTTGTACCCGTGTACCTATTGCCATCAACCATATGTTCTACTATAAGTTCCCTTTACATACTCTCAGTACAGTGGTTGTTCTGGTAGTTCTATTTTACTTATACCGTTTTTGTATATATTATACTATGTTTTATTTTCTAAATGTTGTACTTTATTTCACTTGAAACTTTTAATTTTATTATGTTGAGTTAGATTTCATGTATGCTTAAGTTTAGATATGGAAACACGGCTCGATATAGGAGCCATTCGAGGTTCCCGCGATCAGAGCTCAATATCAGAGGAGCTGGGGGCTCAGCACTGCTGTGTCTCCAACTCCGACGATGCTTTCATGGAGACCTGTGGTCCCCATGCAAAATAATAGAAATTGACTGTGGTTTTCAAAACCAATGAATAAAAACACAGCCACAACTTTAGTCTAGGGTCTGAAAGTTTACCTTTGCTTCAATATGTGACTAAAGGAATCCATAAATCATACGATGAGAACACATAGAAGTAAATGTTGAAGTGAAGTGGTTAAATGTCACAAAGGCTCCTTTCTCTCCTGCTTACAGTTGTGCCCCCTGGCTGTGTACAGGGCAGAGGGTCACTAAGGAATCCCAGCTCAGCCTGTTACCTGCACACAGGTGTGTACCTGTATTGTCACCGGCTGTCAGAAGAACTGGAGGGGGGAAGACAAGGTCTCTTCCTTCACTTGACGGCTGTTTGAAGTTGACTTTGCACTTCCCTGTAATGTTACACCTGGCTTAATCACTTAAACCCTCTCTTATCCCAACAATCTGCACCATTAACAAGAAGACCGAGGATCTGCTGCCTAAAGCACAGGAGCAATTAGCAGGTCTGACAATGATATACTGTACACCACTAAAACCCAAAGCTACACTCAGCTCTGTTCTATATATACATTGGGTACCTACTCTGTGATTTAGTAATAAGTATGTACTTAGTAATGGGAGTATTTTCCATAGTCACAAAACAAATCTGTATATATGTATATATATATTTATTTTTTTATATTTAATATGTGTCAAGGTAAAATGAAATATCCAGCCAACGTCATAAACTTACAGGCATGACATCAAACATTGTAATGTTATTATTGTAATGTATTCTGAATATATTGTAAAATGTCATGTCCCACGGTCATTTACAATATGTTATATATATATATATGTATAATATTTACCATGATTGTGATTTACAGGGACATGTTCATATAATATAATGAATAAGATTGTCACCCCTGATTCCTCTATAGTGACTGTTTACCCGCCATTGCAGCGCCCCTCCAACACCTCCCAGACCAAGAGGGCGACTTTCTTTCCGCCTTTTTTAAAAAAAGTGTCCATTGG
Source organism: Ptychadena robeensis (assembly GCA_036250615.1). Classification (NCBI taxonomy): domain Eukaryota; kingdom Metazoa; phylum Chordata; class Amphibia; order Anura; family Ptychadenidae; genus Ptychadena; species Ptychadena robeensis. The sequence goes on from CM070035.1 coordinate 33,437,416, forward strand.
CGCTGTTCGGTTCTCAGATTGTCTACTAACACGCATCTCAGGATCTCTACTAACTAATAAGAGTAATGCAAAAATGATGTATGTGGGGCAGACTACCCATCCCAACATTAATGTTGCACTAATCGACTTGTTTTTCACCTTAGAATTGGATGTATTCAGGCAGCACTTTCTTGGTCATAAAAATGCACAAAGGTTCTGGACCTTGATAAAGTCCAACAATTGGACGAAATAGGTCAGAAGTCACCTGGGAGAATCATCCCTTTGGACCTTGTTCAATAATTTTGTATCTGTTGTGAATTTTGGTGATCAACGGATTGTAAATTGCAATATATGGGATCATGAGCATTTGGACTATTTTCTTTTTTGTATAATAAATGTAATTTTTTTCCCCCATTCTCGGGTAGGAACCCATTTTTATAATTGCCAATAAAGTCCCAGAGATTGCCCGTCTTATTTGTGCCACCCAATTCTCGATATATGTTTTCATCATTCTTTCCTTTCTCATTGCACATCACTGTTTGTGTGGAAAGGTAAATAAAAATATACCAGAAGAAGGAATTATTACACTGAATTCTATCATGGTATTATACATTATGCTCACAGAGTATGTCTTTCACGTTTGTCAATCTTAAATCTGCTTATAATTATCAAAGCTTATTTCATTTAGAAAAAAAGCAAACATCCTATTATAGTGTAATCTGGCTGTGTATAGTTGAGCCCCGTGTATCAGTGAAGCGTATCTATGTACCGTAATCCCTCAGGCGGCACAAAGGTTAAATATGCGTTTCCACTGATAGCCCTAGTTAGTCAGATATCTATTTTGATAATATTCCTATTAGTGTTACAATATTGCCTGTACACCTGCATATCTGCGCTCACCAGGTAAGCTAGGCCTGCCCCAGCCTGTAACCCCTTTATACACATCCAGCCATGACAGCTTCTTCCGGAGCCTATCCTGCGTGGGGATTAACCTGCACGCCTCATTTCACTGGCCCTAAACACTTCAAACATCAAGGAGTGGAGCTCCTGAGGAGATGAACACCTTGTACAAGTGGCCGGCTGAATCCCCAGCTCCTTCTTTAGGTCAATACAACTACAAGTACTCCTTACATGTTCAGATACCAAATGTCAGACTATAAGAGTAATTTAACTGAATTACGTAAATAAATATGGTAATAATGTTGTGTCACAGCAGTTCCACAGTTAGGTAAATTAAAAAACCTGTGTCCAGATGAATATCACAATGTAATAATAAGCATAGAGTGGGATTCACCACTGTAATAACTGTTTCCAGCTCCTCAGACACAGACACCAGATATTGACTGGTGTTCTGCCCCCCTCAGGAAGTTCAAACTGTGCACATTTCAGAGTGGCCTTCTATTGTGGGCAGTCTAAGGCATATCTGTGCAATGTTAGTGCTGTCTTGATATGCCACACCTGTGAGGTGGGATGGAAAAGGAGAAGTGCTTGTGAACAATATTTGAGAGAACTGGGACTTTTGTGTACGTAGAAAAACAGGAGCAAAATCATTATATTGCTCAGTATATATATATATATATATATATATATATATATATATAAATATACGGTCGAGACCACAATTATTCATCCCTGGCAAATTTTGACTTAAAGTTACTTTTATTCAACCAGCATCAAATTTTGTGACAGGAAATTACATAGGTGTCTCCCAAAAGATAATAAGATGATGTACAAGAGGCATTTTTGTGGGAAAAAAATCATTTCTCAGCTTTTATTTACATTTTAGTAAAAAGCCTCATGTCCAAAATTATTCATACCCTTCACAATCTGTCACAGTCTCTGGGACAATCCAAAGTTCCATACCATTCCAAATAGTCCAAGCTTTTCTAAGGCATCCTAATAACCCTGATTAATTGGGAACAGCTGTTTTAATCAACTCAACAGGTGAAAACCAGCAGCTCTCTGCAGTTGGTTTGTGGACAGTCATGGCTAAGGCAAAGGAGCTCAGTGAGGACCTGCGGCTGCACATTGTGGCTGCTCACAAGTCAGGAAAGGGCTACAAGGCCATATCTAAATGTTTTCAAGTTTCAGTGGTTACAGTGCAAAGTATTATAAAAAAATACAAGATGTTGCGCTCCGTGGAAAATCTCAGAGGACGTGGTCAGAAGCCAAAAGTCACACCTCTGCTGGCCAGAAGGATAGTGAGAGAGGTGACAAAGAATCCAAGGATCACCTCCAAGGCCCTCCTGGTCAATCTGGGCTCTGCTGGTGGCAATGTCTTGAGGCAGAAAATCCTACACTGCACTCTGCTGGGTACCACGAATGCAGACCAAGGAGGACGCCACTTCTCCAGATAAGGCACACAAAAGTACACTTGGCCTTTGCAAATGCTCATCTGGACAAAGAAGACGACTTCTGGTCTCCTGTGTTATGGTCAGATGAAACAAAAATGTAATTGTTTGGTCACAATGAGGTTTTCTTCATTTGACGTAAAAAAGGAGAAGCCTTCAACCCAAAGAACACACCATCCTCACTGTCACACATGGTGGTGGGAACCTAATGCTTTGGGGTGTTTTTCAGCCAATGGGCCAGGCAACCTAATCACAGTAAATGGCGCCATGAAAAAAGAGGAGGATTCTCAACAACATCATCTGGCAGTCTGCAGAGACACTTGGGCTTGGGCACCAGTGGACATTTCAGCATGACAATGACCCAAAACACACAGACAACAACATTAACGTTTTGGAGTGGCCCAGCCTGAGTCCTGACTTAAATGCAATTAAGAATCTGTGGAGGGAGCTAAAGATCAGGGTGATGGCAAGAAGAAAGATTTGGAGCTCATTGCTAAAGATAAATACCTGTGGAGACATGCAAAAAGCTGGTCTGCAATTTTTGGAAGCATTTGATTGCTGTAATAGCTAATAAAGGCTTTTCTATTGATTATTGAGAAGGGTATGAATAATTTTGGACATGACACTTTTTGCTCAAGTATAAATAAAAGCTGAGAATTTTTTTTATTCTCCTCAATAATGCCTCTTGTACATCGTCTTATTATGTTTTGGGAGACACCTATGTCATTTCCCGTCAGAAAATAACTTGCTGCTTGAATAGATTTGCCAGGGGTGTGAATAATTATGGGCCCAACTGTATATGTATGATTTTAAAATAATGTTTAATAGTTGAAGTCTTCTTTATTGTTGCCTCTTCATGATACTTTCCTGGCTATGGATTTCAAGGTGGATTGTGTGCCACTCAGCTTGGTCTTAATGAAGATTTGGGAATGAACATCAGAGAAGTTTACTAACCTTAGCAGCAATATATTACAGGACTAGGCAATATAGTGTTAAAATGATTTCAAATGTAATTTTTGGTCTTTTTTTGCATACAGAAACCCTTTAAATAGTACATAAAATTATTACATCCGTAATATTTTGCTGCACTGTTACTATTCTGCAGCGTAGCCAATGACAGCAACCACAACAAAAGTTAGTAAACACTTTCACCCTCCTGTCATTTTTACCTTCTCTAGGATAATAATTTTTTTTTCATTACTGTGCTTTATCTGGGTGACATCATGCTTCTGGTATGTATGCCACAGCAGGTAAAAAGAATTCCCATGCTGGCGGAACGCAGCCAAACGTATCAACAAAGGAAAACACAGAGAGACAGAGAAAACGGCAAAACCACAACTAATTTACTACATGTATCCTATAACTATGTACAATCAGAACATGGGCAACATGTTTTACTAATTTACGAACATAAACTGTTCTGTAAATTGTTTTTATACATCTAAAGTTAAATATGCAGGTGATTGTTGTACAATAATCTATGTTCTCTACATGACCTACCATGTGGGAGGATGCAGCTAGGTCCCGCCAGCTTATTCTCCCTTTTATGGGGTTCTTGGAACCCTACATGTATCAGTCCCGTCATGTGTATATGTGCAGGACTGTTTTGGTGGCTGCATTGTAATGCATCCCATAAGGACTATAGCTGGGAATAGACGGTACGATGTACCGTCTATTCCTTATGCGATTCTCTGCAGTAGGAGCGGCATGATGAAGTCATCACGCCCGCCCACTAGTGTCGAGAATCGGCCAGCACTCTTCATCTGCAGCTCATTAGTTCGGCTGGGGGTAGTCGTCCCCAGCCGAACTAATGGGATTGGGCTAAAATTTACCATCCTGTCAGATCTCTGTGTGATCCGACAGGACGGCTGATTGCAGCCCAATCCTTGTCAGTTGCAGCCTCCAATTCCTGCACGACCCGATCCTTAAGGGATGCGGGAGCGCGCACGGCATCCGATCGGGGATCGTGCAGGAATTGGTACGTGTATGCCCAGCTTAAGTGTTGATGAAATGTTTGCCTGGCTCAGAGGACCCCACACTGTCTACAGCCATCCTAAATTCTGTATATCACATATACAAGTATCATTGGTTAGAATACTCCACATTATGGCCAAGGTGGAATAAAGACTTCCTATATAGTTTTCTGCAAAACAGGCTTGTTTAGTCTTTTGTCTACACTTTTTTGTGGAAGTGATTCATTACATTTTTCAGAGGTTACAGACCCCACATGGCTCATACCAGAATGTCTTCTTGTAACTACAAAAAACTGACTGAACAGATAATATAAGGGAGAGGACAGGAAATATTGCAGATTAACTTACATATCTTTCATCCATAACAAAACCATAAAAAAGATAGAATGACAGCAGTACAGAGAAGTGTGCTAATTGTGGTTGATCCTCCCACAGTAGGAACATGGACGAGATATGAAAACTACACAGCTTTTCCCCTCTACAGGCAGTATAGAGTTGTACTTCATATTTACAAAGAACATAAGGAGATTGGAATACAAAAATGGAGCGAAGAGTATATACAAGTGGTATTGGAGGGACAAAACTTCTAATTACCTGATCAGCAGCTAGAAACAGAGAATGTTTATATATTCTTATATTCTTCTATGTTAATACAGAAGAAAAGTTTCTTCTATATATTTTAAGGATAAGAAGTAAAGGCTCTTTACCAGACATAACAGGTTCTCCCATCAAGAGCTCTTTTATAGCCCAAACTTGTTATAGCCTACACTTGAAAATTAAAGCTAACATGATCAATTGGCCTAGACTAGCGAATCAGGCAAAATAACCCAATCCGCTGATGAATGCTGCTTGATCATGTGTCTCATGAGTTTTCTGCAGGTGAGCGTTTCCTTGGAGAACTTTCTATCTTTACTCTTCACCATCACTCATCTGTATATAAACAGTATAAAAGATATCTGCATTTGAGGCTGTCTGTCAATGGGAGGGGGAGACCCAATAATGGTTCCTATGGGACTTTGTGTTCTAAAAATCGTGATCGGTGGGATGTGTGCGCATCAGGGGTGTGCACCCTTTCAAAATGAATCAGGTGTTTTTGCCGCATTTGGGCAAATCTTATTGGAGTTTTACCCTGGTGGTTGGCAAGTCAAGCTCCTATTGCCTGTTACCAAATAAGGGCTTGTGTCCACTGGGCATCATGGATGTACATTGATATTTCACGTCATTGACGGCGATGCCCCGCCCCGTTTAAGACAAATGAGCAGAGGGTAAGTAAAATAAACTGATTTACTAAATAAAGTGATAAGATTTCCTGCACATTTTTGATTTAACACGTTTGCGTCCTGTTAGAGTATTGTAATAACTTCTGAAAAACTTCATGACAACTTTTACCAAAAGAACTTACACTCTGAGGGCCCATTCACACTATATGCATTTTTTAAAGGCATCCTTTTTTATAGGCATGCGTTTCTGCATATATGCAAAAACGCATGCGTTCTTGACATTACATATGTGTTTGCGTTTTGCATTTGCGTTTTTGAACAAATGAATGAAAAACGCAGGAAAAGTGACGCAACGCCTACAGTGTGAATGGTAACATTGGTTGTCTATGTAAAAACGCGTGCAGTGAAAAAACGCGTGTGGTAAAAAAACGCATGCGTTTTTAATACGCACCGCGACGCATATAGTGTGAAATAGCCCTAAAAGACACAGGAGTAGACTCATAAGAGGGGCTGTACATGTTCAGCAGTGTTTACTATATAAGGCCACTGAGAAAAAAAACCTCACAGGTGTCAAGAGCCTTCAGCACCTTTTCTGCCCCTATAAATGGTGTTGTATTTAGGGTCCACTTCCTGGCTAAACTTACTGACAGTCCCTTTAAGGCGAGATTGTGTCAGGGTCATCCGTCATTGTCAGAGAAGAAAGAAGTGATCATGTGCCCCTATCCTGTCTGACACAGGACTGTCCTGCAGGTTATTGATAGGCAGGAGTTTAGAGATATTCTCAATGTTGACATTAGTGTCTAGTCTGAGAGAGGATGTACACAATGACCTTCACTACACAAGTGTCACAGGTCTCTTCATGGACACTGATCAAAGTCTTGGAGAAAGGTGAGATTACTACCGTCTGTTTACTGCAGGTACACATGTTCAGCACTCAGCAGACCCTGAGAAGGGATATAAATGTGTGCTGGAGGAAAGCATGCATGACAAACGAAGGTCCTGGTGTAGGGCTTGCATCATTTTGGGCCAATATTGTTTGACACCATCTTCAAAGATTTACAGGTTTATAAATGTCTAACCATTTCATCAACTGCATAATACCTTCTATTCAGCTGTATTCAGAATGCACAAACAGCTAATTGATGTAGAGGAACAACCCTGCCCCTGCTCCACCTCATATTGTTCTGCATGGAGGTTAGAAGTAGGAGAGATAGTCCACAAGTAAGCTACTTCAGTGACGATGAACGGGTTGTGTGTATTATTTGACACAGTAGTGAAAGTCAAATGGAAATATAGTTTTTAATAACTAAATAACATTTTTGGTTTATTATTTATATATTATATTATATATATTATTTATATTTTTTTTTCCAAAAATTATTTATATATATTATATATGTATTATTTATATATATTTATATATATTATATATATGTTTAACCCCCCTGGCGGTAATCAGGAGTGTGGCTGGCAGGAGAATTTAAAGGCTCCCCCACACACCTTTAGATCTCTCTGTCAGATATCTTTTAGATCTCCTTTTGTTTTACCAAAACCATGTGATATGAGGGACTTTCTAAACCATCAAGTCTACCTGTGTTCAATCGCAGAGGACCCGGCACTACATAATTATTGGTAGATCTATAGGATATCTGACAGAGAAATCTAAAGCTAGCCACACACGGTTCAATTTTGGTTCAATCGATGCTCGATTAGATGAATTTTTTCATCGATTGAACGAAATGCCCACATGGTACGATCAACGATAATTGTTCGATGAAGGCAGAAAATCGAATCGAATTTTGATCGGACATGTTGGAAAATTATTGTCGATTGTGCCAAAATCGTTTTATAATCGTCGATGTTTGTGGTGTTTCTCCTGGATCGATTAGATTAGATACATTAGATTAGTTACATAACATAGACCACTTCAATCTGGAATTCAAACGTTTCAATACCATAATCGACGATTTTAGTAATATTTTGGAATCAAAATCTCACCACAATCGCAAACTCAATGTTGGGTGTATGTTGATGCGATTAAGATCGATTTTCGATTAGACGATTGAATTCCTCAATCTAATCGAGCATCGATTGAACCAAAATTGAACCATGTGTGGCCAGCTTAAAGGTGTATGGCCGGCGTATGATGTACCAACAACTATGTAGTGCAGGGTCCTCTGCGATTGAACACAGGTAAACTTGATGGTTAAGAAAGTCCCTCATATTACATGGTTTTGGTAAAACAAAAGGAGATCTAAAGGAAATCAAATAGAGAAATCTTAAGGTGTATGGGGGCCCTAAATGGTAATCCCAAGCCCTGCTGGGGATTGCTTACCAGTTCCAGGTCCTCTTTCCGGATGCATGTACCATACGTCCATTGTGTGCCTCTCTCCATATTTGCTGTCTCTAGCCCTTCCAATGAATGCTCAGCATCACATATAGGCATTAAATATGTATAGAACCCCATAGCACACCCACACAATGGGTCTAATATAAGTTTTTTAATGAAAAATTTTATTTGAATGTCATTCTTATGTTAATAATCAAGACCAAGAATATTTGCAGATTTACCTTCAGCTATGAGAATGCGGTTGGTTGTTGTAAAAATACACCTACTAATAATCCTTGGTGATGATGGAGAGTACATGTAATACAATGCTGCTTACATAGTCTAGACGTTCCCTTTTCTTAGAGGTATTTGAGTGACATGTTTGTCAATAATCATTTCCGTGTTACAATCACAAAACCTACACCTAAGCAGGAGGTCACAGGGGTGATAGAAGACAATAAACACTCTGTACTGTATATAAACATCCTAACTGAAACTTTATCTACAAGTCCTTGTCACCTTGTTCTACTTGTAGTTGGTGTCACATGGGCGCTCCTATCACTGATCTCCTGAAGAACATTACCCATTCTATTGCTAGCCATACACATGCCGATAAGCGGGCGATTTTTAATCTGACCGACGGGCGTGCGCGCTCGCGCCATCGGTCAGGTTAAAATCTGTCGCCCCACAGCTCGGCCGGCCAGAGAACGGACATGTCCGATCTTCTCTGGCCGATGCAAGCCGAGGCAAGCCTATGCCATAAGCTGCAATGAAGACGGCGTCTTCATTGCAGCTTATGGCCGGCACACAAAGGGTGCCCAGCCGACTGAAGGGGCCCCATAATGCAACGGGGTGCTAACGTGATGACGTCATCACGTTAGCATCCCGGAAGATATTGGGACTAGTCTGCCTGCACACATCGGCGTGTGTATGGCAGGCTTAATTTAAATTAGTTATAGACCTAGCACAGAATTACCTAGTAATATCTGCCTACTGGGCACAGTCCCTATCAACTCCACCCAAAATTAAGTTAGGCTATGTTCCCACTTACGTGATCAGCCGTGGCACGGACACAATTTTAATGAACAGGATCGCAGCTCCCCGTGTTTAGATCGAGGGCCGTGGGTGGACATGATTTTTCAGCCCTGATCGCACCCAAATACATTTATTCTCTATGGGCGCAATGAAGGGGTGATTATTTTTAAAAAATTTCATGGTCAACTCATACTCGATCTCGTCAGCATTCACGCCCAATCGCGTTCAGTTTTCTGATTTTTCATTCTCTATTTCCTGTCGTAATGTTAAATTCTGTTTATTATTATTGAAAAAAGTTAATCAAAAATATGTATAAATAGGAAACTAGGTCATCATGTGTGCATCTGAAACATAAATGGATACAGTTATATATTGTATTTGATATTAGAAGTAGGGTTGCCACCTGTCTTGTATTGTTATGAATAGAAAAAAGATGATGGGATGGGGTCAGTCGCTCTGGATAATTATTCTTAGGTTGTGTTGATATTATGACATTATGTAATTAAATGAAACATTTGGCTCTGGTCTACCCTGTAGGACCACTGCCTGAGCCAAAATGAGAAGGCATGACTTCATGTCATGATTTCAGCTGATCATGGGATATAGGTTATTGATATATTTCTTATTTGTTTCATTGATTTGTAAATCATTAGATTGTGAGCTCCTCTGAGAGACAGCTAATGATATAACTATATGTGCTCTGTGAAGCGCTGCGTAATATGTTGGCTCTATATCAATACAAGATAATAATAAAATGGAAATGTTGATGGTTTCAGGTTTGTATGGTGATGCTTTATATATGTATAATTACTTCACAAGTAATTCATATTCTTGTTGTGTCTTTCATTATTTGGATATGTTTTTGGGCCTCTAACTTGCATATTAAGGGATCTATTAGAGAGTTCAATCTTAATCCCTAGAGTGATCTGATGTCCCCCCTCTAGGCCTGCAGTCACTGGGTGTCCCCAGGTGTTGCGGAGCTGTCACAAGAGTCGGCTGACCGGTATGAGAAGAATCTTTGCTGCCCCTCACAGCTGTCCAAAGCTATTATATGAGGGGGTCTCACAGCTGCACCCCCAACCCCCATTCCATTACAGGAGCCAGTGACAGACAGCTCCCAATCGCAGCCACCTGGCCTCCATCACCCCCGCCCAGATGGAAAGTGGGACTCAGCAGCAGCACTTAGCTGTAGGACCGGGCGGACGAGGCCTTGAGATCTGACAGGTCACCAGGGAGGGGGGAGAGGGCTGCTCTGCTGGAATGTGTCAGTGCAGCACCTCTCCAGGCTAATTGTTACACCACACTAATGCCACTGGTCCGTCTCACACATTAATTCCTTTCAGCAGAACATGCATCATTGTACGCCACTAATGAGCACCTACCACATTCTCCATGGCAATTAACAAGTATGCCACACCTGCACATTGATGAGCTTTTCCTAACTCTTCGTTATGCGTTTACTCACCCATTGCTAATCAATAAAATAGTTTCCATGGTACATTTAGAGATCCATTTCATTGTGTCATTAACATAAATGCAATGTTGCCCAGCTCAAGTATGGGTGCTCTAATGCACCCATAGGGAATGCATTGGCCCTTCAAATATGCATACCCTTGCACCGTGTGCTCCCTGGTGCAAAAAAATCCTCCTGAAGCAGCCAAGTGGGACCTGCATATCTGATCAAATGGTGATTTTTAGGTTTAGATTTACCTACTGTACCTTCCCTGTACCCATACTTATTTTATACTTTTTTATTACCTACTTTTCGTAAAAGATTTTTGGCTTTAGTAGTAAAATGTTGCTATTTATGTGAGATCCATCTGAACCTGCGAAGTCATTCACCCAGATCATTTACTATATCTGTAGTAAAGGTGGCCATACATTTAATCAATTCCCGCACAATCCATCACCGCGCACAGTGAGCAATTGTTCTCAAATCGATTTAATCCAAGACTAAAGCTAGCCATACACGTGTCGGATTCCATGTCCAATCGATTCATCATCCGATCGATTCCGGCGATTCTGCCGGGAATCGCAGGTGTGATCAATCAGCCAATTAAGAGTATCCATCGCAGCATACCACCTTGTCCAACGGATTCCGGCACGATTCCGGGACGATTCCATGTCCGATTCCACCTCCGATTCCACCTCACACATGGCAACTCCCCCTGATCTGGGCAGAATCGGATCAAAAAGACCAACATGTTGGTTCTCTGACGGATCCGATTCTGGGCCCCCGAACGATCGGACGTGATCGGACGGACAAGGTGGGCTGCACACGATTCCGGCACGATCGATTCACGTGCACGCGCCCAGAATCGATCGGCCCGGAATCCGGCCGGAATCCGACCCGTGTATGGGGGCCTTTACATTCCCCGAAGAAAGCAACATGTTGATAAACCTTTTTCGATTGCCATTACTTTGTCCCCATCGCAAGTATCAAACGGGATTGATTGTGAAAAGTGGTCACATTGATTCTCCATTCAATGGACAAAGCTCGAGGATTTATTGATTAAAGGAAAATCGACCAGTGTATGCCCATCATTTTAACTTGAGTGACATTTTTTGCTGTTCAGCTGATAACCATCTACATATATTTGTCTATCTAACAAGGATGACTTCATTGTTCCTCCACTAATACAGTGGAATGTGGCCACCTTGAACAGGATATATTTACCCAACTGGATCAAGATGGTTAAAGAAACAAAAAAAAAACATTAAAAATATGCAATACATTTCTTGTCTTAGATACATATACAAGAACAGCAATATTCTTAAAGGCAGCCTTTTTAGGGTGTGTGTTTGCTGTGCATGCCGTGTTGACACTTCCATGACGCCCAACCTGCAGATTGCCAGTGCATTTTTTAATTCATATAAATAGGCAGCCAATGCAGTGGTAATGCGACTCTATTCATTTTTTTTTTAATTTTGAAAAATTATGCCTGAAAAGCATCATTGCATTGTTTCTTGTCACGCTGATGCGTCCATTGATGATCAATGGATGTATTGCACATCATTCTCGGCAATAGCAAGTCACAATGGCACAATGACAACAGATCCTGTGCTATTCAAACCAATGGGGTGGGTTGTGTCCGCATGTGTTTGGCGCACATCAAACTCTGGGATTTCAATGCTGTGAACACAAGCTCTCACTAATATTGCTTAGGCTTATATAGCTCATTCCTATTTTTTCTCATAGCGTACTTCATAATGCCATAAATTAATGGAATTAATATAATTGTCATCAATGTACATAAAATGCAGTCTCTTAATGATGACAATGCAGAAAATTGTGCAAGACACACAAAATACATATAGAATCTATAGAATAACATGTATTACAATGCTGGTTCTCCATTAACAAGTAAAGCACAACGAAGCATATAAAACATGTTTATTGAGTCCAGATCTCATTTCTTCAATCAGTATGCCAATGCCCAATGCATAGGACTTGCCATTACTATATATGGAAAAGCTGTGCATTTCACCAGCAAAACTGCAAAAATATATCAACTCACTAAGAACAAACTTTATTCCAATGATGCTACAATGGGCAAATATACAGAACTGCCTTCTGCTTCTGCCAAAATTCTTCCTGTGCGATAATGACAGCAGGCTCGTCAGCTTTCACCAACGTTCTTTTGATTTAATGCAAATATACCATTAGCATGCCCAACATAAATTCCAAGAACAGCAGTCCCCAACAGTCAGTTCAATCAAACACGGCCTAATTCAGTTCCTGACAACTTTTTGACATTTGAACAAGGCGGCTATGGGCTCAGGTGGCAAAGTATGTAGCTGCTTAAGTGTCAGCCACAGCTCTTTAAATCTGATATCCTTAATCATTTCTGCCAATATTCCTTTTTTTTTTTATCCTAAATACTAACATATAGCAGTTTCTCTCCTGCTAAAACTCAACTTCAGGAACAGAAATGGTTGATTTATTTTTTTGTGAGTTGATTGCAAAGCCCCAGAACATGCTATAATCACCATCTTCCTAGCCATGTAAAGAGGGGTTCAGGGTAAACTACTAAAAATAAACTATTGCTCTAAAGCCGGCCAAAGACACAGCGATTCCTGGCTGTTGCGGGTGATTGACCGTCATGCACGCTCATGTCGAACGCTTGGTGGTCGATCGCCCACAACTACAGAGGTGCCCACCTTGGCGGATCGATCTGAAAAGTCCTGTCAGCTGGATCGCACAGTGATCTGTCCTGCTGTTATTTCTCTGGCTGATCCTGATCCTTTGGATGAGGACAGCAAGCGCAAGGTGATTAATTGTCATGGGAACATAAGTTATTATTGAATATACCACTAAAGCAGGGTACGCCCTCCCGGCCATCTATCTGGTCCATATAATATGCGCCCATCGCTGTTTTCCAGAGGGACCAATCAATTCTGCTCAAAAACAGCCATATCGGACATGACCCTAAATACAGCCGATGTCCGTTGCTTTGCATGGAAACTGTGGGTCTTCAGGCAAAGCTTCGAGCCGGGAAGAGAGTAGAACTGTCTCTCCCCGGCTCTCCGATATCTGACAGCAGCGTGATGACGTCATCACGCTGCTGCAGGGAACATCGGACGGCTCAAATATCGCCCTGTGTGTTTCCTGCTTAATGGTACATCTAGTAGTCCCTGCCATTCAGGGTAGTCTACTGCTCCTTATATTTACCCTTTATTCATTTATTATGCTACACAGTTAAAGTGTCTGGTCTTTAGAATAGATATTGATACATTCAGCAATGGCTTCCAAAAATGAATTTCAACTATGCTGATGTTCTATGGTGATCGAATGGGGTTCTGGGTAGTGGAATCTAACCATCATTTAAATACAAATACAAATGAGATTGGAGGTTGAGGTTACTGGTGTTTGTCACTGTCCCCAGGGATTTTGACAAATCCCGATATAGATAGATGGGGGGTGACTCCCTAAGCAACCGGGAGTCTTGGGCCTGCCTCTAAGCCCAGGATCGGGGATTTAGGGTGACTCAATTGGAGATAACCTGACCACCAAGGGAAAAAAATACGACAGAAAAGTTGGTAGAAAAAATGTTTACATTTATTAAGTCGCTTGTCAGAATTTAAAAGTTGGGCCGATCCTGGGCTTAGAGGCAGGTCCAAGACTCCCGGTTGCTTAGGGAGTCACCCCCCATCTATCTAACCATCATTTCATTAGTATGCTCTGCCAAGTCAGAGAATAAATATATCTTACAGCCGCTGATTCCCTGCTAAATTTTCCATAATAACAAAAGCTCCAGTCAAAGTATTTTGTTTTGTTTTCTATGGAATGTATAATGATGAGACCCTCTGGTTTAATTGCTGTCTGTCCCTGCTAGTGAGATGTCCCTTCTTTTCCGGTTTGGAGATAACCCGCCCATCAGGGACTAAGTATAGAACCAAAACAATTATTTGACAAACTCTCAAGCAACCGAAATGCAACAGAGCCCCAAAAAATGTAAACTTGGCAATCCGTGCTATTTACAGTACGGTATATACTGCACTGCGTTGTGACTCCATTGACATGAGGTAATAGTAGACTGTGAATATAGTACTGTGATATGGTTTACTGCAGCGGTTCTCAACCTGTGGGTCAAACAAACCAAAATATATTAGCAACTCTACTAGCATAGACATCTAAAAGCCTTGTCTACTATTGGAGGCCGCCATCTTGCATGAAATGTCAGCACTTCCCAGCAAACTCATAGATTAAATTAAAGTGATACTCTTCCCCGTCACGACATCCCAGCAGCATGATGACGTCAGATATTGGAGGAGCTGGAGACACAGCACTGCTGTGTCTCCAGCTCTGACAATGCTTTGCATGGAGACCCGCGGTTTCCATGCAAAGCAACGGACATTGACCATGGTTTAAGGTCCTGTCCCATATCACTGTTTTCAAGCGGGATTAATTGGTCCTGCTCGAAAACTGGGATGGCCTCATATGATATGGCCCAGATAGATGGCCGCGAGCCTGCACGGCGCTCAAATAGGCCATGGATCTGGCCCATATCTACATGTGTGATCGATTGATCACTTTGTGCATGCATTGATTTGTGATCATCAATCGATCGATTCCGGTCATCGATCTTACAGAAATCGTACAGAAAATCAAGAGGTCTATGCCCAGCTTTAGGGAGATGTTTCTGTACTCTGGATTTCTGGAATGTTGATTCCCTATCAAGTCAGGCTTATTACAACTTATAAAATATTGCCTATGGAATGGAGGAATGTTGTGCGTAATTATTTGATTAAATTATAGATTTTTTTCTTCTTTTACCTGGATTGTTCTAGGATGCTGGACTTCTCTGGAGAGAAGACCTCTTCAAGCATTATCCAGGCAGAAATAACATTGGCTCTTCACACTTTTAGTAGAATTAGAGATGAAAGGTGGGTGATGACAGGACTCAGGGGATAAAAAAAACAGGGCGCCCTGAAAGGAAAGTGGAATGTAAAGGAGATGTGAACAAAAATAGATGTTGTAATGTTTTAAATTCAGGCCAGATTTTTTTTCTATGGCCTCACTTCATCGAATGTAATGCGTATGTTGCCCAGCGACTGAAGCGGCAGCCTTGATTCCCATTAGGACTCGGATAGAAAAAGGTTAAAGTTTGTTAAGCCACCCAGTAGTTATCATATTGCTTTTAAAATGTGTCCATCACAAAAAGCACCCCCCCCCCTCCGCCTTCTTCCCCACCATACCGCTCTTAATGCAACCTGTACTCTTGACAAGTACGGATTTTCATCCCTAACACAGAGCAGCTGGGACCTATCTAAGTTACACCACAGCAGGCCTTTCAACCCCGCAAATCCCAACTGAGACTTCTGGGGAAAACTCTACAGAAATTCCAGCCTATGCTGGCGTCCTCTGGGGATCCCCCTAAACATACATGCATTATTTCACTCTAACTGTACGTAGGTGACTTATCATATTCCCCTCCATAACATTATACCCTCTACCAGTCACACTTAGGGAGCAGAGTTTGTGTACTTAATTAACAAGTCTTTATTGTTGACATATGTCATTAGGAACTCAGGTACGTCTGATGAGGCTTTATTGTTCCTTTGAAATTCTGCAGCTTGTCATCACAGATTGTATACAGAGAGTTTATCTATATACAGAGAGATTATATATACACAGATTATAAAACATTTGCAGTTTATAAAACTTGTGTGTTTTATTCTTTTTCTTCCAGTATTTAAGAGCCATGGTGCTTAGTACGTATTGTAATAAATGACTGAACAAGTTTGATTGCTCTTTAGCTTAAACCATTATTTTCTCAATTTTTGACTGTTGTTAAAGGAAATATGTAGGGGCATACTGATGGAAGTCATAATAATTCAGTGATAACAGAAAATTGATACTTACCTGCTGGTAATTTTCCTTTCTGGATATCTTCATGGCAGCATACAATGGGTTATTAATATAATTATTTATTTATATAGCGCCAACATATTACGCAGCGATGTACAATACATTACAGTGGAGATACAAACACACAATAACATACAGGTACAGGTATGACATAGGAGGAGTAGAGGACCCTGCCCGGACAGGCTTACAATCTAATAGGTGGCATGGGCATGGGGGTGATGCTAGGGGTGAGAAGATGGGTAAGCCAGACTTAAGAGGTGGGTTTTTAGGGCTTTTTTAAAAGTGCCAAAAGTAGGAGCAAGTCTCATGGGACGAGGGAGAGAGTTTGAGAGAGTAGGAGCGGCCCTAGAGAAGTCCTGAAGCCTTGCGTGCGATAAGGTTATAAGCAGGGATGTTATTAGGTCACTGGAGAAGTCCGAGCCAATAGCAGATGGGTGGGCATGTGTATGCTGCCATGAAGATATCCAGAAAAAGAAAATTACAGGTAGGCAAGTATAAATTTTCAGTTTTTCTGGACCTCATGACAGCATACAATGGGACTAAGAAAACACCCGACGGGAAGGGTACTACAAAAAAATATAAATTGACCTGCTATGGTGAGGACAGAAGAAAGAATGAGGACATTTATAGAAGATCTGTACTATGGGGTTAAGGGGGTGGAGCTCAACCCATTGTATGCTGCCATGAAGATGTCCAGGAAAATTCACAAATACCCTTTATTATTGCGAAGCTGCCCCTGAGCTTTAATTATGTAACATCCAAGGAAGAGATGAGGTAATTATTCTGCTGCATGCAGGCAAAAGCATTTCCTAAGTCTCCTAGAATCCACACTTACAGATTTTGTAGCAAGTCTTAGGTAGAGATGTTCGAATTTGTTTTAAAAAATCCAACCATTTCAACGATTTTGAGTTAATTGCAAAGCCCCTGAACATGGTATCATCACCAAACTTGCTGGAGATGTAGAGAAGGGTTGGGGGTATACTAGAAAGAAACACAGTATTGTTCTAACACAAATAGTTTTTGCACAAATTAAGTTCAAAGTCAAGTAAAAATTTCGAAAAACTTTGATTTTGAACTTAATTTATGCAAAAACGACATGTGCTAGAGCAAAACTTTTTTTTTCCCAATGCTCTTTACATCTCCAGCAATTTTGGTGATGATCCCATGTTCAGAGGCTTTGCAATCAGCTCACAGTTAGCAAGTCGAAAAATTCGACCATCTC
>CM070035.1:33473789-33529369 GCA_036250615.1 Ptychadena robeensis
TGCCGGGTCCTCCCTGATAGAATACACAGTGATTGGAAGGTTTAGAAAGTTCCTCATATTCCATGGTTTTGGTGGAAGAAAAGTTGATTGTACAGAAATTGCATGATAAGATTGGAAGGTGTATGGGGGGCTTAATATTGATCGATCGTACCACCACACAATGTCGATCTATTTACGATCATACTATGGAGTGAATGAGTAGTACTATTATAGATACAATCGTAATTTGGATTCCAAATACAATTGGGAATTCTGATTGCAAATACGATCGTAATTATAATTCTAAATATGATCGCAAACAAATCTTCTGAAATACCTAGAAAACCCTCAGATATTTGTACGACAAGTCTGAACGTTATTCCATTTTATGATTGATTTCCTGTCTGTTCCTGTCAAGGTTTGTTGTTTGTCCACAACAAATGCAGACAGGAACCTATACACAAAGAATAATCTGTATCTGTTCCTGTGATACATCATGTATGGAAATACTTTGCATCATGGGAGCTGATCTCTTTAAAGCCGCCCATAGATGGGACAGTTCCCAGCCACAGTTGCGGGCGATCGACCACCGTGCACGCTCAAGCTGAACACATAATGGTCGGTTGCCCGCAACTACAGGGAAGCCCACCTTGAAGATCCGACCAAAAAAGCCGGCAGGTCAGATTGCATGTGGATCCGTCCTGCTGGTTCTTTTTGTGGCCGACGTCAGGGGGGGGGGGAATATGTTCATAATGATGACTGTTCCCAGTGTGATTCCCAGATATGCTCTTTGCAGTTAACCCTTTCTCCCCGGGTGTGTTCACATCACACCAGTGGAGAGAGAGAGTGCCAAAGGGCATTGTATTGGATATAGTGGTAACTGTATCCAATACAATTCAAAGAAAAAAAAACACATTACACATTTCCAATTGAATAAAAAATTTATTATGAATATAAAAAAAACATAAATATGAATACATACTGTTTTTTTACCTTATTGTGTGTTTCAAACATTTTTATATTCAGAATGTCTATTAGACCCTTGTATGGACATATTTTAGAAAGTTACAGGCCTACAACATAAAGAAAAATCCTTTTAAGCCTATGGTGCGCTTTTTGTACAGAAATCTGGACCTCAGCAGTCCGCTAGGAAGGTTGATGACAGTGACCCATTAGAACAGAACACTTGGTGCTGAATAAATAGACCTCACAGTGTTATATAGTGTTGTACACACATATGTGGAGTTCTAGGAAAGGCAAATTCTTATCTGATCACTATCATTTCTCAGTATTTGGATTTCTTTTTTTTTTTTTTTATTTATTTTCATAATTTTTTGACAAACAAAACTTAAATAATATACGAAGCACTATATGTGTCACAGGTGTTAGGTATAAAAACCAAAAAAGAACATATTTAGCATGCATAAGTTAGCATATAAATGAATTAGATTAGATACAGATGTTAATATTAATATAGATTCATAATCGATCCTGCAAAGGAATCACAAGAGAAAAAGAGAAAAAGAAGACAAGGGCAAAATTTCAACAATACAGTAAATACAGGAGATTTGGTTGCATCTTTGACATCAGTCCTCATCTAATTGCAAAATCTCCAAAGTATTTGGATTTCTGATTGGCAGACGCTATGAGAGGAAACCTAATAAATACATTTTGGGTGAATGACTCCAGTATATATGACAATGTCATCTGACGGTAGCAGCGGAAACACATCTAGACGTGTAGAATAGGAGGATTGTTTTGAGTGTGCTGACATCTTTATTGACAAGACTTGTCACTAGCTGGACAAATATTATTGTACACACTTCCAGGCCCCTCTGTGTTTGTGTAGCTCTGAGTGTAGCTCTGAGTGTGTGGCACAAACAGGACACTAATTATCACAGTGTTTAACATATCATCTGTGACAATATACCTGGTGTCTGTGCCTTGGAATCCACACTGGTTTCACTTATTAAAAAGACGTTAAGAACCTGAGAGGACAGAAGTATAGGAACCATATTAAAAATGACGTTTTTACTCTTTTATCCAGATTCTGGATTTATTGTCTAAAGATTTTTTCATAAGCCCTCGCCTTGAGTCCACCACCCAAAGGTGAGATGGTTTCCAAAGGTCTAGGTGGTGAAGATGAAGTCCTTTCCTTACCTGATCCTTTGCCTTTTCCATGGGTCCTCTTCTACTAGACCAATTCTGAGAAGCAGAGACATCATCCTCCACAATGCACAGCTTATTGTTCTGCATTGTGAAGAAAGAACACTGAAGCCTTAAGGTAGCCATATAAGGCACGATCTTGCATTAGATTCCCAAACGATTGATCGCTGTGTGCATTCGTGGCAACCATTCGGTAATTGAATGCTGGCCACCTTGACCATTCAATCCTGCTCAAATGAAATATCATTTGAACAGGGATCTGACATGCTGGTAAATCCCTGTTCGATCGCCATTACTTTAGATGGGGACTGGGGGTATGGGCAAGGGATCGTTTGCCCAAGTTGGTGCACATCAATTTCCTGAACGAAACGTGTATGCCCCCTTTTATTTATGGATTGCACAATATGGAGTGCTTTGATGGTAAAGAACACCAGAAGAAGTAAGTACAATTCTTACACTACACCTTTTAGTTCAGTTAAGGTGAACCTTTTAGAGACCAGAGTAGTGCCCAAACTGAAATCCAAACCCAGCTTATTTATTTCAAAGTGCCGACATGGCAATTTAACCTGAATTATACACATACAACAAATATACACACACAAAACATGAAAACACACAACTGTACTTTCTTATAATACAGAATATGATGGGGTATGGGGCGCTGTGTGCAATCAGAAGAGAGGGGAAGAGAACTGACAGCATTTAGAGCCAAAAAGCTACTCTGTGCTGACTGAGAGCTTGTGTGCCCACAGAGAGGGCTCCGGGTACCACCTCTAGCACTCATGCCATAGGTTCGCCATCACTGTTCTAGATCATAGGTGTCAAAGTCAGCTACACAGTGGGGAAAATTTGGACAAAACTTGGACAAAGTCATTGGCCACCCTTGATGAGTGATTGAAAAATGTCTACAATTGTGTTTTTTTTTCTTCTCATCAGCTATAACTTTGGAACTGCTCACATGAAAATATTGAATATGGGGCAAGTTAAACGTAATACTATAACACGCGATATTAAATGTCAAATAAAAGACACATCTGTTTTATTAATTTCTTAAATATATTTTAAAAAATGTTGGCCAATAGTGATGGCCGAACTTCGGCCGTGTCCGTCCGCGAACAGGCGGAGCGGACTTTTAAAAAAGTCCGCCGTCCGCCCGTTCGCGGACAGATTCAAATTCCCCGCCTCCTGGAGGCGGGGAATTTGAATCTGAAAACTCACCTGGAACGTCACCTGGAACGCATAGTTCCTGGGTGTGCTAACCGCATGTGACGTCACTGACGTCACATCCGGGTTTGCGAGCCGGTTTTTCACTGAAAGACCGGGTTCTCTACCCGGTCTTCAGTGAAAACATTCTTCCTGCGGCGGGATCTCGCTGCTTATGATCCCAGCGGAGGAAGAATAGAGGGCTCCTTCTCGCCGGCGGACAGGGCGGGTCGAACACCCGTACTGTCCGCTGGCGAGAAGGAGGGCGAACATGCTTGTTCGCGGCCGAACTGTCCGCCTTGCGGGCAGTTCGGCCATCACTCGTGGCCAAACATAATCAAGCTATGGGCGATATTGGGCCAGAGTTTGGCACCCCTGTTCTAGAACTTAACAAGCATCTATACATTGCAGTGGGGTATGGTACCTAGTGCAAGGGCAAATATAAATCAATAATGGTGTTCAGCTTTAAAGTTTATATTTAGCTTTCTTCACTTTCTGTCCAAGAGACACAACAGATAGAGATAAAAAAACAAAAAAAAAGTGGCAGGGATAGTATAAATGATTGTATTTAGGATAATTTTATATTAAACAAAACTTTTTCTACAAAAAGTTTTTTTGTACATTATTCATTTCTATTAGATTATAAGCCTGATCAGGCAGGTACTCCTCCTGTACCTGTGTGTTATCTTGTGTGGCTTCTCAACTCTAATCTATTATAAAGCACTGCATAATATGTTGGAGCTATATAAATAAATAATGATAGTAATAATAATAAGTATCTCAATGCGATTTAAATCAATCAAGATCAATACTTCAATCAGATACAGTATTTTGGTGAAAATAGCCAAAAGACTGAACAAATATCGAACAAATAAATAGTGCATTTCATACTCATCCATAATGGATCATATCAATGTTCATAACATCAAACAGGAAATCAATTGCGATTGTGTCACTGGTAATGCGAAGGGGGCCAAAGAGGTTTAGAAGGGGCAGTATATGTAAATGAAATTTTAAATAAGTGTTGCCCTTGGAAGTGATGCCTGCCCCATTTTATGGACAAGTATTCTACTGAAAATAGTGCACATCTGAGTAAACTCTGATATACTGTAACTGTAAGGGCTTGTCCTCACATTGGCGGCTGGTGGCGGGCAGCCGACCGCTCGTGGCTGAGACAAGTGTCTGAGAGAGAATGTTGTTGATTTACTGCCATAAAACAAAACATAGACTTATACTTTGAATTTTCTATAAATTTGGTAAACGTAAGTGCAAAACATAAAGTAGGAACAGCTTAACCCACAACACCTGTCTGTATGTCTCTCGTCGTGTTTAAATTCCTGCCCTTTTTATAAAGTGATTATAATAATTGTCAAGTCAAGAAACATGTATTTGTCAGAGACAGAGGCATTGTGTATACCAGTGCGCATGCAGAGAGAGGGAAACCTGCGACATGTTGGCTTTTCCGTTATTGCCCTAGTGTGTGGTAATGTATGTATAACCAGGGGTGCACATAACATTTTTAGTCAGTTCCTCAGATGAGTACTCCGAGATGGTCTTTGGTACTCACCCCATATGTAGGGTGGTCTTCCTCACTGTCCACCTCACGTCTGCGTCACCCTCCTGCATGGTAGGTTCTGCTGCAGATGGACCTCCCTGTTCCTGATTGAGCCTCCGATTAGCTGTCTCCATCCACAGGTCACCAGCTGGCTTTGGGTCAAATGTAACTCTCACAGTTCAACGCGTTTGAACCCCCAGATCTCATACCTCAGTAGTGACACCCTGACATTTTCTGGGCTAGTAACTAACCGCTGAGACTACCTGGAGTCCAAATGTCATCCTTTCAAAGTCATAGTCCAACTGTCACACAGTGCTTTTCTCATGTAAGCTTTTACTGTAACATATGCCTCCTCTGACTTTCATCTCCCAGATCTCCAACACCCTTAGAAGTTGGATATTTTTTTTAATTATTAATTTACATTCCCAATGCCACACCCCTAACTGCAACCTTTCATAGCTATTCATGATTCCCTGCAGTTATCCAAGAGACATCATTTGTATACTTTTAACATTTAGCTGCGGCCGCCCAGACACGGAGTGCCTCCAAGTTGTTAGTACGCATATGAGCTATGTAACAATAATGCAGGTACGCAGAGCTAGTTTTTGGGCCCTTTTGAGTACCAGAGTACCACTTATGTGCACCCCTGTATATAGATTATGCCTCCCATGGGTGTTATGTAAATATTCCTGGTTATGATCTTTCATTCTGTGATCCAATCTTACACAGTGGTCATGTAAGAGAGACTTGTCAAAAAAGAAATACGAAATTTCTCCACTTTTCCTATGTTTTTTGTCTGGCTGTCATACTTTCATAAAGAATCAAGTTAGTTAGTAAGTAACTAGGGTCACACATTCCTTTTTATTCCATTTTTGAAATTATACACTAAGGTGGACTCTGAACTCTTCTTCCCTTTCCTAACAATGTTTTTATGACATTGAAGAAATTTCCTATGGCAGAGGCATCAGTTCCATTATCTACACAGAAAGAAATTCAACATTCGAATACAGTTGGGCATTAAGGCTCAGTTGCCCAACCTGCGGCCCTTTTAGTATTCTTCTTTGGCCCCCTTCGGTTCTCAACAGCCCCTGAAACCTGTTAGTATGTAGGGCATAGGTACTCACCTATCCACTGACCACCCCCACCCCCGCTGATGAGTCTTTGCTCTGAATATTTTTAGAGCAGGAAGAGGAAGAGAGACAAGTTTTGTTTTGTTATTTAAAGGTTAAATATAATGTTATCTAGCTATGCCTTCTGTCATTTATTCATTATACAATGCTTATACAAGTCAGTATAGGTTGAGAATGTTATGTGTGGCCCTTTAGTGATGCTGAGGGCCGCAATTGTGGCCCTCCATATCAACTTAGTTGCCCACCACTGCATTAATGCATCAGATTTTATTGAAGTGAATTTTTTCATTGGTGCAATCAGACTTGATCTCCATTTGTGTTGATTCCTCATGTTTGGTTTACTTAGTGAGGATTAGAGATGGTCAATGCAGAAATTTCATCAATATCATGCAGACTGACATGAATGGCTCAGTTTCAGTCTGCATACATTTGCATGCTCATGATTTTGTCATCACATTTGCCATCTCTATTGAGGATCAAATTGTGCTTTCAATTGGAGCTGCCATTTTTAATAAAAAGCTTTCTCTGTCCCATTGATCCCTCTAAGCTGAACTGGTAGAAGAAGAATGATATTCATAAATGCCACTGTAGTGTAGTAGGACCTGTATGGAATAATGTTCTAGTGAAATGAATACCATTCCAGTAACAGGGAAAGGAGGGGGAGTTTGAAGGCTGCCAGGTTGTTCTCACGCACACCTGCACGCTTGTGAGCTTGCGCTCGCTCAGCCATGTCACACACTCATTACTCTGCGGGTCCCCACTATAGACATTTCACACACAACGTGTCTCTGCGCTCTTTTAATGTCATATCATTTGCTCTGCTTCTCAAAGGGCTGAACAAATACTTTGTGCGACAGTCCATCAATTAACAGAGTGCAACGTATCAGTCAATTCTGGGTACAAAGCAAGCCGCTTACTTCTTGTCTTATTTATCTAAACATCTGTCTAGTACTTTACTTTGATAAACTGGAGCCTTACTTTAATATAATGATACCGTGAATTTTTTCCACATTTTTTTAAGTGCAGAAATAGAAAGAAAGGGAATATGTAACAGTCCCTAAAACAGAGTTTTTTTTGTCCCCAACTGACAACTTGTATTAAGTTTTATTTGACATCTTAGTCCATAGCCCAATGAGTTTGAACGTTCAAGTGTAAATTGTCGTTTGAGCTACTTAGGTCAAAAACAAGAGGGGTTTTACAACAGGTTGTAAAGCGGTACATCACAATGTTAAAAGGATTTCAGAGTGCTACCTTCTGGCTACAAAAATGCAGAATATTATACAATATCTTCTATGTATTTTAACAAAAAATGGTATTTAATTAATCCTGATAATGATACTTAGCACAGAAAACTTTACAAGCCTAACGAACTCACAGTTCCATTCAGCATTTACTGAGGTTTGTAGCGAGACATAAGCATTAAGACTGCAACTGTAGGTAAATAGTTAAGTAACTGAGCTACTAAGTAAACACTGCACTGTGCTTAAATCTGAATATTGAGCTTATGATTTTTCATTCATATTGACTCATCTAAAATCTAAATAATAGGAGAATGAGATCCAGTGCCACTAGATTCCTGGAAGTCAGCCCCCTGTGATCATATATCTACAGGTTCACTCACCTGATCTCCCCATGTGTTCATACCTACCCTTCTGTTGCTCCTCATCATTCCAAAACCTTTTTCACTTGATAGGTTGCAAAATACAACAAGGTATCATCACTAAACTGTGTGGAGATGTAGAAAAGTGTTGAGGCAACATGACAAGATTACGTATTGCAGTTATGTTGTTTTATGTAGAATAAGTAGCCTTTGCATAACTTAAGTTCAAAAACTATTTTGACTTGACTTTGAACTGCGCTAGAGCAGGGGTCAGCAAATATTGGCTTTTGAACCATATATGGCTCTTTAGCTCCTTCAGTATGGCCTTGGGGATGCTCTCTGATACCTGTTTTTAATTTTGTTTTTCATGTCCAGCAGTTCCAACCATTTGGCAGAACAGGTGAAGCGGACTTTTTTGTCCTTCTGCCTCACCAGCGCATTCATAACTTTTAGTGCCGGTTGGTGTACTGCACAGCTATACTCCCTCCCCTCCTCCAGCAAGTGAAGATAGTTGGGATCTGTGTGGGACAGAGCATACAGTGAGATGAGGCCTGTGGCTTTGTGATTTGCAATAGCTGTCAATTTCGACAGCAAACACCAACCTTCCCCCAAGCAACATTTATTTCAAGCATTGCACTGTTGAGTTTTGGCTCTTTCGTTGAATACATTTGCCTACCACTGCACTAGAGCTAGAACTTTTTTTTTGTAATGTTTCCAAAACCCATCTCTACCTCTCCAGCAATATTGGTGACAATACCATGTTCAGGGGCTGTGCAATAAACCCACAAATCAGCTAGTGAAAATGTGGGGGAAAAAATCAAAGCATACATTTTACTTTACTCAGGTACTGAACCTGTATGCCAACTTTAGTCATAAGGACTCCTAGGCACCCAATACTCCTTTTAGCATCAATGATTAGACTATTGTAAAGTTTCCATCTTATCAATAACACCCCCCCCCCCCCACCCAAAAAAGACAACCCATTATAAACACATTCCCAGAGGTCTCCTTAATGTACACAGCCAGTTCTTCCCATTTTCAGACACTTTGATGTGATTTGGGTTTAATAATCTGCAATGCTGGTGCCACTGGACACAAGACAAATGGCTTTCGGTAAGCAGAGCTGATTTGGTTGACTCTCTCACCACCTTGTAGATGTCTCATCTTACACACTGAAATCACATTAGCACATTCGTGGCCCCCGGAGACCTGACAATATTTTTGTTTTCAGACATGGCTTTTTAGCTTGGAACGTTAGTTTTGGTTATTTTACTAATCTCATCACAAAGCACAGGTCAATCCATTACTGTAAAATGTTTACATATATACTGTTAGAGGATCAGAACAGCTTCCGGATGGGACAGACCTTTCTATGGTAAAGTGTTATTAACTCATTGTTTTATGAAAAGTAGAACCCAATGAGTCATATAAGAATGACAAAATTCCAAATTGCACAAACACATAGCTATGACACATAGTCATATAAACCTCATAACACAGCGAGGTTTATATAATAAAAGCATGGAACATGTTTACCTTGCAGAGTCAATTGCAATTATTAATTGGGATTTTCCTTTTATTTGAGTGATTGTGGTGAAAATTTATTAAAATTAAATTTAAAATAAAATTACGTTTGCAAAGAATATCCAAAGACATCCAAGAACAATCAGCACAGCGTCAATTGAGTAAGATAAGGGACAAGTAACTTTATCTTAGGTAAATAAAACGGCCCAATAAATGTTTAAAGGGTTCTGTATTTCAAAACAACTTTTTGATTCTGTCTTTGATTACATTTCGGAAGCAATTACAGTGTCTCTAACAAATCTTAATGTAATATCTCTCAAAGAAGCTGGCATGTAATGATAAACAATGACTAATGCACTCTGCATAACTTCTAATTTATTAAGACTGTCCACTGTATTTTTCGGACTATAAGACGCACTTTTTCCAGAGGGGGAAAACAGGGGGAAAAAGTGCCTGCGTCTTATGGTCCGAATGCAAGAAGGGGAGCTGGAGGAGCTGTCAGATGAGAGATCTGCCCCACAGCTGAATCTCATATCTGAACTGTATTGCTTATGCCAGCAGGGTCCAGAGCCTACCCTAGAAACACCTATCTATCTCTCTCTCTCTCTGTCTGTGGGAGCTGCAATCACTTTGCAGCTTCCACTGACATAGCCAGAGAGGGACAGGAGATCTGCAGCTGTTCCCCCTGCGCCCCCTCCTCCCAATTAGTGAAAAAGATAAGATATGTGCCATGGGGTACTGCTGCTAGTGACAGCTAGTGAAAGAAAGTTGCTATTGCATTGATTTGATTCATAGCATTGATCTAATTCACTTGAACACTTCAGACATACATTACGTTCAAAGTAAGGTATAGCAACTTTTCTTTTATATCATGAAGTTAATTTACAATTCCATCAGATGCTTTAAAGATATAAGAGATAAGCCATTTACAGGTCGATATTTCCATTTGATCTACCAAAAAATCGATCTTTGGAAGAACAGAAAACCATTCCTGCCCACCTGGTCTGATCGACCCAAAGGAATCAAAAATGGATTGAGCAATGATTGGACATGTTGGTAAAATTCAGTTGACCGCACAAGTATCTGGGTTTTCTAGGTATTTTGATCTATTTGTATTCAATTGTGCTATGGAGCACATGCACCAATCTAATCTGTTTTAAATCAGTGACCCTGTGTGGGGGTATTATTGATCAATGTTTGACTGACACTCGATATTTAAGTCTAACAAGACAATCTAATTGAAGGGTGATTGCAAATGTCGATCCATGTATGGCTACCTTTAAGCCGGCAACACACGGCTCGATATAGCCGTTCGAGGTTCCCTGCAGCAGCATGATGACGTCATCCCGTTGCTGTCAGATATTGGAGGAGCTGCACTGCTGTGTCTCCAGCTCAGCCAATGCTTTAATGAAGAACGGCGGTTTCCATGCAAAGCAATGAACATCGACCATGATTTAAAGTGATGTCCGATATCCCTGTTTTCGAGCGAGATTGATTGATCCCACTTGAAAACAGGGAGGGCCGCATTAGATATAGGCCAGATAGATGGACATGAGCGTGCACGGTGCTCGAAGCGGCCATCAATCTGGCCCATATCTATACATGTGTTCCCAGCTTAAGTCTGTATTCTGGAAAAGATTAGATGCCTACATGCAAATTTACAAGCTAATGATGGACCTCTCTGATTGACTTATCACTATACTATACTTATTCATACTGGATGTTGCACACATATTATCATGAGAATCATTTCCAACTACACTGGTTGGTATTGCTGCCTCACGCAGTGTAAAACTATTCTCTCTATCTGTTATATAACAAAATGCCAAAACCCAATGCCCACAAATCTTGGTAGCCTAGAGTAAAAAGAAATGTTATGCAGGTATTATTATATAGGATTTTTAGATAAGATGCCGGCGCATATTTGGAAAGATTATCCAACATAAAGGTACATAGCAAGTTTCTGTAGAACATACTAGTAATAGAATTTGCCTGCCTGTACGATCAGTTCTCCGTGGTGAAAATAAAAATAAAATTAGATTACAGTGGCCCTGTCTGACCAGCTCAAGCTGGTTCCTATAAGGGACACAATTTTATTAAAAATGGGATATCCAGGGTAATTTAGCACCACTGGCAGAACTACTCAGTGTAACAAGAGAAAATAAGTAGTTATAGAACAGGCTGCAATATAGGAGGTTTTAGGAAAAATTCATTTTTGAAAAGAAGAATCCAGCCAAGTAATGTAAGGATCTAAGAAGGTATTATTATGAAGTTGGAAAAACTACAATGAATTCTGTGAAAGGACCGTGGTGATTATAATATTCCCTGTTTTACAGCTCCGGCCTTAGCTCCAGTCTATCAGGCATATCGGCATTTCTCCCGCTCTGATTTCACTGCACGCTGTGAGTATTAGAAGCTGCTCAATTCCTGACTGACAGTATCATCTAGGCCTTTTCATCCCAATGCTGGTACCCCTAGCCCAGGCGTGGGCAAACTTTTTGATTAATGGGCCACAATGGGTTCTGAAATTTGACAGAGGGGCATAGGGGAAAATTTGCATTCCCTAGTTTGTTTTTGGGAGGTTGTCAGTATTTTACAATTGACCCCAAGCGCCCAAGCATACTGTGTAAGCGCTAGACTGGTAAAAAAAAAAATACTATATAAAACTTTTTTTATAAATATATAAAAGAACAAACTTTCTTTTCAATGGGTATTGCTGTATTCCCTGGCTTCCCTACACTTGTTTCCTGCAATGAGTGGATAGAATGCCTAGAGACATTCCGCTGTCACCATGGGGAGACACACAGTGTATCTCTTGTCAACAAGATGATAATGGTCCAGATCGATAACAACGATTTTTGAACCATTAGACACTCTGTTGCATAGGATGCATATTTTTTTTGCCTTTTTACCACTCTGCTGGCTGGAGCACTGTGCTCTGACAGAGTGGGAGTTAAGGAGGAGGGGAAGCTGGGTACAGCCTCCCAACTTCCAGTCCCGATGGCAGAGCGTCTGTCTGTGAGCTGGGCAGCTGGAGCCCGACTTGCATATAGTGCATATTGAAGAGCAGGTGGGTGACAGCTCTTCCCCCACCTCCCTGGCTAAGCGTATTGCTGTGAGAGCGAAGGAGCAAATGGAGAGTGAAGTTGTGATCACCCACGCCATAAGGCACAGGCATTTCCCCAATTTTAGGGGTGTGCATCCTATGGTGCGAAACATACAGTAAACGGACTAGATATGGCCTATGGGCAATAGTCTGCCCATGTCTGCCCTTAGTTCACCCTTTTTATTCATTAGATTTAAGATATATTGATAATGGAGGCTTAGCATCATATGTTGCCAAGACCACAGTTTCCAATATACCATTACAAGCATCCACCATTCAAAGCAAAGACAGACAATGGCGTCTCTGGGTGTAAAATAATCAATTTAATGAAAAAAAACATCAGTGAAGGAAGAAGAAGAGTAGGCAGTATATTAGAAAAAGAACCTTTAACTCTGAAGCAGGGAACACATGTATAGATATGGGCCAGATCAAAGGAGCACTCACGGCCATCTATCTGGCCCATATCTAATGTAGTCATCCCTGTTTTCGAGTGTGACCATTCAATCCCACTCTAAAACACTGATATCGGACATGACCTTAAACCACGGTCGATGTCCATTTCTTTGCATGGAGACTGCG
Organism: Ptychadena robeensis; assembly: GCA_036250615.1. Taxonomy (NCBI): domain Eukaryota; kingdom Metazoa; phylum Chordata; class Amphibia; order Anura; family Ptychadenidae; genus Ptychadena; species Ptychadena robeensis. Next base: position 33,486,632 of record CM070035.1, read on the forward strand.
TATAGAGTATACAAAAAAGATATGTATATATATCCCCTAGGTTGATATACTAATAATTTTATAAACTCTCTTGAAATCTAGACATATTTGGTCAAAGTGTGACCCACCTCTTTTTACTAGTACCACCTAAATGTCTATTTTACCCGGATTACAGTTTTTGAGAATTTACCTGATGAAGCCCAGAGTGGTAAAGGGCGAAACATGTTGTATACCACATCCACCAATCTGCACATCAATTGCCTCCTCTTGTACCTTTTTCTAAGGTCTTTTTTAATCTATTTAATCATGTTATATGTGTAAAATGTGTTACAATTATGTCTTAATAAAACTACAGTTTTACAGTAGAGATGTTTAACTTTTGACTTATACTATACCCAATCTGCAATAACTTCCCTAGGGTCTGAGGGTACCCACCAATTGGTTAACACTCCCAAGCGTTTTACGCAAGGAAGTATAAACCTTTATTTTTTTTTTTGCATGCCCGATATCGGGCAGCAGCGTGATGATGTCATTGCGCTCGAACGGCTCCTATATCGAGCTGTTTGTTCCCTGCTGAAGGTCCATGGACAGAAGTGTGTAGATGCAATCTGTAGGTTATAGCTAAAAAAGACACAAAGCAGTGGGAACTTGTAGTTTTACAGCACAAGGATGTACAAACACATTGGGTTTGGAAGTAAATGTGTTTTCCCATTGCCTGAAAAGTACTTATAAGAGTTTGTTGGTTATACTCAGTTATTTCAATAACCGGAAAAAAATTACATCCTGCTTTTTCATTAGATCTGAATAATCTTAAACAACTAGCTGCAGTCTTCAGATTGGTGATAAAAGAGTTAATTTGGAAAAAGTGAAATTTGCTGGTGAGAAATGAAGGAATAGGCAACTCCCCATAGTACAGCTTATAATTAAAACAGCCTCGGTTCAGCTGCAGGAAGACACTCTGGTCCCATCCACAGAGACCCCACGCTGCCAATCTGATGGTGATTTAACCTCTCCGCTAATCAAACGTTCATCCAGTCTTCTCACGCAGAATTTCCTGATCAAATCTCTGAATTCTCCATCCTACAGCCAACAGCCTGCACACACAGCGGGGTCACCCAAAGTGTACGTCCCACAAAGAAACCTAATCCACCGTGTCAACTCTTCACAGATAGACAGACGGCCTCTCCTGACATACCACCGCTTGCTCTAAATGTATCATAGAGAACATCATCATCAATACTCCAGAGTGACCAATTTATTGCAAATTAAACATTAACCCCTTCCACTACAGATGCTGTTATGTGACTGTAGCACATCTTACATTTGCCTGATTAAAAATGTACAAAGAGTGTGATTGTATGAGGACAGGGTGACTTTCACATTATGAGCTTTATGGAGATTTTGGTTTTCTTCCTATTGGGGTATATTTATATATATCAACACGGAAATTTTTAAATTAGATGAAAACTGGATCTATTAAATGTAAAAAAAATATAATGTATAGATGCTCCAAACATACGATTACCATCTCTAACCTGTACCATTTTGAAATCAAAGTAGATAACACAGTACATACATAACATGCAGGTTGATTGCACCACTCTGCGCATTTTCAGCGTCATCAAGGTGGTCGAGCCTGAAACTATCGGCAAGTTTGCCAATGTGGAGCATCACTGCAGGTTTACCCAGAATAGGTAAGTACCCCAGAGTGTAGCTCGGGGAGGGTATGATGTCTAAAAAAACCCTACCCCAGGGTTACTGCTAGTAAGGCTAAAAGCCCAAGTCGCATGTCAGCAAAATACAGTAACACACCGACTGCCCTGGGGCTCTCCTGTTCACTGGGGGGCTTATTCATAGAGATATCTTACGCTGTACTGAAGGGGTTCAGGAGACTGGGTGTTTAGTGGCTCCGGGACTTGGGAGCCCAATTCCTAATTGATGTATTCTGATAGGAAGTCTGTGTGAGCATTTTGTTCTCTGGGGAGTGTGGTCAATCTGGGAGAAGTGGAGAATTTAAAAAAATATGTTGCATCATTGTTATTTTAGTCATGAGTTAAATGTGAGAGCTTCTGATCTCACACGACTATTTAGATTATGTCAAATTTGCATTTAACACTAGACCCTTAAACAGTTTATTACCATTTATAAGTTTTAACATTGGTTCAAGCTACAGTACAGTTTCCCTGAGTCAGTGGGCACCAGAGCCACTTCTAGCCTGTGAGGGGCCCTATGCAAGTTTTTGCCCAGGGCCCCTGTCGACCTCCCAACAATCCACAGCTCACACCAACACCACTGCACACAAGTCGAGACAACACTACCCCACCCCATCAACCCCGCAGCAAATCACACTGCTCAGATTAGGATGGGGAGAGTGCCAAATATACATGTAAGGCTGTTGGAGATATTCAGGGCATGCACATTCTTCATATCGAGAGAAACAGCCCTGCTCACCTCCAATGTGTTTACACCATATTAGGGATCACTTAAACAATAAACCCTATAAAAGGGACAAAGGCAGAAAAGTGTCAATGCCACCTTAAATAATTAGGTTACTTACATTTTGGAACTCATCAAGTGATGTAGACATAGACAGCAATAAAAGACGCTAACTTATGGTCCTTAAGGGTGCCTTGTTTGTATCACTCCACCATGAAGGTCCTTAGGCCTTAGTACATATTGGTGAAAGTTAGAAGGCTCTTTTAAATTTTCACAGAATTTAAACAATCAGTTTCCCTAATATAAAATGCATGAGTGTAATGTATCTCCTCTGTTATTTGTGCGGGCTAGCTTCTGATCTGTAAAAAATCCATACTCAGACTCTTGTTGCATGGAACACAATTGGTTACATTATTTGCAAACATTTCTTTCACAGTAATTTAACCTGCAGTTTGTCAGACATCCATTATGTGAGACACTCACAGCCTCTTCTTTATGGGCCTGTGGCTTTTCGTCACAATGAAGTTGGCCTCTTCCAGCCTGGAGCTCTGGTTTAAAGAAAAGGACCATGCCCACCAGGGAATGTTTTCCTTTGCCCAGTTCAGATTTTGTGTACTTCTCTATTATAATATCTGTGACGATCCACTCTTAAGCAGGGAACACAAACGGCTCAATAAAGGAGCCGTTTGAGGTTCCCGGCAGCAGCGCAATGACGTCATCACGCTGCTTCCCAAAATCAGAGGATCAGCAGATGTGGTTTACGGTCATGTTGATCCCGCTCAAAAACAGGGATGGCCGCATTTGATATGGGCCAGATCAATGGCCGTGAGTGGGCATGATACTCAAAGCAGCCATCAATCTGGCCCATATGTACACATGTGTTTCCTGCTAAATGTACTAGAAAGGACTGATCCTAATCATTTGCCATAAGTTAATATACTGTAGGCACCTCTTACCTCAAACCTTTCCATAAACAAAATCCAATGCCCTTCTTTTGTATTTAATATTTTCTACAGTGCAAACCCACTTTCTGATCAACCATTTCCTTTTCAAGCTGTAATTCTACACGAGCGTCAGATAAACTTCACATAGAAGAAGTTATGAATTGTCCAGCTGGAGCTGGATATATTTCAGAGAGCAGGGGTGATATCTACTGAATGAGGTCTAGGCCAATAAAGGTCAATGTGTGCCCCCCAAGGGACAGCTCTTTGTGAATATCTCCTCTCTATATCTGGTTTATTAATTCTTGCTCTGAAATAATAAGTCATGTTTTGCTGTCCTCTCGTACGTTTGTTTATATGTCAAGGTCAGATTGAAACCCAGCTCTGTCCCTCCCGCTGAGCTCAACCCCCTATTAAACCAGTCACTAACACTTCTGAGGACGCTATCTGACGGGCAAATATTTTCATTTGTAGATAGCAGCTCCATACAGGAGCTACAGCACCCAAACCAATAATTATACCCAGCCTCACAATACCCACAGTGTCAAAGTGCCTTGTGCATATATACACAACATTCTGTCGAAGGATTAAATATCAAAGTGTTTCTCTTCGGAGAACGAATGGACTCTTATAGGTCAGGTCGGTTATATATTGCTTTATTGGCAGGGCTGTATTTACAGTTCATGCTGTTTTAGGTACACAAATGTAAGACGTCTTATTGAGCAAGATCCTCCTGGTTTGTCCACACTGCGATTATATTATTGTCAAGGCAAAGTTTAAACCAAGTCAACAATGTCTCACATTTTATGTGGGGGGATGGAGTAAGAATATAGACATTTGGGTAAAAAGTTGCTTATTTGTGTTAGGAGGAAAAACAATAAATTAAACCAGTGATAAAAGATTTAAATCAACTGAGATATTTAAAAGATAATACACTGATATTTATTTACCACATCAAACTAAATGTTTAATTTGTCGCAAAATCTATTTAACTTAAATATTTCTACACACACACACACACACACACACAAACACACACTTAATGCAATAGATTAAATTAATGCAATATCAAATTAAAGATGTCACTAGCAGCAGTACAGTACTATCACAGCACATCATATCATCCTCCTCACTGATCTTCCTCACTGATCGGGAGGAGGGGGGGCCGCGGGGGAATGTCTGCAGATCTCCTCTCCCTCTCTGGCTGTGCCTGTGTCTGTGGAAGCTGCAGAATAACTGCAGCTTCCCCATACATGGAGAGAGAGATAGTTGGCAGTTATATTTTTCTATTCATTATTTATATCAGCAGGGCTCTAAGCTCTGCTGTCATAAGCAATAATACAGTTCAGATGGGAGAAACCTGACCATGGCAACAGATCCCCACAGGGCAAGGGGATCTGTGTCTGCAGCTTCTGCATTGCCTGCATCTAGCTCCTAATACCCTCCTTGCCTCAGAGGGTTAACTCTCCTGCAGCAGAGCTCCCTCTGCTGGATACTTGTGATGCTCCTTGCCTTGTCAGCTGCTCCTCCCTCCTGTCCTATTTAAGACAGTCTCAGGCACCAGGAAGGTGCCTGGACAATAGGTCTCATGTGTTTATCTCCAGCCTCCTTGCTTGTTGACTTCCTAGTTCCAGACTCTCTGCTCGTCCAACGGATTCTCCCTACCTCTCGATCCTTGGTACTTCGTTCCAGTACCTTCTCAGACTTCCCGGCTTCAGAACCTCGGCTCGTTCCATGGACTTTGCTTATCTCTATGCTACTGGATCTACATTTTGGTATATCATCAGCAGCCAACTTGCACGGGTGCATCCAGGAACCGCAACCTGGGGTTCGTCTGCAGCACAGCCCATCAGCCCTTGCGGGTTATACTGGTGAACACCAGACGGTCCCTTAGACTCTGCCCCCCGGATTGCACCTTTGTCAACAGTGCAAGTTGGTCCAATGGGTCCACACCCTTGAATATCCGGTGTCACTCTTGCTCTAGTGTCACCCGGTTTGACAGCTCCCTGGCTAATCTCAAAGCTGTCAGGAAGCCAAGGTGCTCTTTTTCCTCCTGATTTTGGGGGTGAAAACATGTGTCTTATAGTCTTAAAAATACGGTAGTTTTTGCATATTGCATTGAAAGTCTATCCAAAATAGTTTAAGATGAAAGATGATGACTTAACTTTGAACTGAGTGCATGCAAAAACTACATGTGCTAGAGCAATATACAACCCTTCTCCCTATCTCCAGCAGTCGCTGGGGTTGCATTTAACTGTCAATTAAAGTATTATTATTATTAACATTTATTTATATAGCTCCAGCATATTACGCAGCGCTGTACAATACATTAGAGTGGAGATACAACACAGTATAACACACAGGTACAGGTAATGACACAGGAGGAGTAGAGGAGGCAAAATTCAACAACCATCTCTAGATAAGAGTATGAGTTCTATGCCTGTACTCCTCAACTGGCTAATACCCCCCATACATACACAGATTTTAGCATCCGACAGACTTAAAACGATCAATTTATTTCAATCGTATAGAATATACTCCACATGGAATAACCGATTTTTGATCGATTTTTTTTTGATACATTTTTTTTGTATTTTTGATCATCCACGAAATTGATCATTTAATCAGGCGATTCTTTTTTTCATTTGGAAGTGCTGGGTACAGAGGGTATGGTCATTTGATGACAATGAAATATTAGTATACAAATGATCAAGAACGATCAAAATCCGTCGGTTACAAAATTATTTGTACTTAACCGATCAAAATTTTCCAACATGTCCGGTCATGTTTTGATGGATTTTTTTCACAATTACGATCAAATTTAGTTGATCGGACCATGTGGGCATGCATCAATTTTCAGTTGACCAATCTAAAAATTTATCGTTTTTAATCGGTCGGCTGCTAATATCTGTGCATGTATTGGGGCCATTAGTCTGGACAAGAATTGCGTGAGGATTATATAGAATGGTATGAGGATTAATAAAGGATATAGAAAGAATAGTTATAACTTTGTCTTGATTATAATATATCTAACCACTTTAAATATAATGGGAAAAACTTTTGAATAATTAGCAACCCTGTATAGATCCTGATTTATACTATGCTATATTAGAAATGTACTTATATGAGTAAAGTCTGGTAAACGTAGAATACCCTACCAAAATTCTAGAAGAATATATCTTTTGCTGCTAAACGTAAAACGTTATATTGCATATTTGACATGACCACAATCTCATTGTCCATCACTGAATAAATAAAATATAATGTGAGGAAGTTTTCATCCAGGGAAATTACCATTCTTGTGGTTTTTTGTAAATCAGCATGGGGAAAAGTTTCCTATGGTCAATCCTTATGAGCAGCAGAAATTTTGATCATGAATGGCCAATGTCACATTTTCTTTCCTCAATCCAACTATGTAGCTATTTGATTTTCATATATGTGAATGGCGGAGAAGTGAAAACAAAGCCGAGTCTGAGCAGCTCATACATCACCTCATTTGTTGTCATAAGAGATACAGTCAGATAAGTATGAATAGTTTACTATATAGCCGGTCTGATGAAAAATAGAATTGTTCAATTAATCTGTTAATATTCTTATTGCATTTCTAATCAATCTAATAATCACATCTTTAAATACATACCTGTCAACCATCCCGCTTTCCTGGCCAAGTCCCAGTTTCAATAAATCCCAGATTTTCCCGGGATTTTGAAATGGGGGTTACTTTAGAGAAGGAGAGCGTAACTTTCTCTCCTAAAGTTGGGACATTAGTAGGGAGAGTAACATCCCCTCCCTCCTCAGTTAGGCAACTACGAAAAACTGGAAAGAGGAGACTTGACTTTCACCACATTTGGAACACAGAAGAGCCTTGATAATTACCGGAAGTGATATCACATGCGCCACTTCCTGTAATTTTCCCTATTCGGGGGCAGTAAGGTTGACAGGTATGTTGAAATATAGAGGTTTTTAGATCAGAACGTATTGAACTTAGTCATATGTGTCATATATGTATTATACTAAGGGTCATATGAATCAAGGTTAACCTTACTAAGAGCTTAGATTCTTTTTTCCTCAACTTCCAATCAGAATATAATGAAGGGTCACAGGGGCTAAATTCAAAAAGAGTATACTTTATAGCTTGGAAATCAAAAATAACAAGGAGTCAATATAGGTAATTGTGGTGAAAACAAGAGCACCACACCAAAGTTTTACGGTGCCCAAACACGCATAGATAAGCGCTAGATCGATGGCCGTTTTGAGCTCTGTGTACGTTCAGGCCATCTATCTAGCGCATATCTAATGCGGCCACCCCTGTCTTCAAGCGGGATGAATAAATACAGGGTAACTGTCGAACTCCATTGCTTTGAATGGGGACCACGGGTCCCCATGAAAAGCATCGGCTGAGCTGAATGAGTTAGGCTATGTTCACACATAGCCGATTAATTGCCTGCGCTGGCGATTTTCAATCCAGGCGATTGGCTGGGCAATTGACCAGGCGATTGACTGGGCAATTGATCAGGTGATTAAAAAAAAAAAAAACGCCACCATTAAAAAAAAATCGCCTCCATAGAGGATGAATGGATACGATTTTGATTGCCTCTACGCATGATCACAAATTGCCTCCATTTATGCCTATGTGCTCGAATGGCTCATCTATTTCACGGGCATCGACCCGTGTATGGCAGCCTTTAGGAAGCCAAATGGACTAATTTCATAATAGTAATCCGAATAGAACACGCCAACATATTTCAGGGCCTAGAATGTCCTTTCAACAACACTTTAACAGAACCATCTGTTGAATAGTGTTGCTGTTCAAAAATCGGTCATTTGGAATTAATAATAACAAAAAAAAACATCATCCAGTAAAAAAAAAGAATGTAGCTTGGTTTCATATCTATGGGTAATACCTTTTCTGGTTGCAAAGCCCTTGAACATAGCATTGTCACCACATTGCTGGGGTGGTGGAGGCAGTTAGAGTCACCTGCAAAACATATCCTAAATATTATGAAGCCTAATGTGTGCAGGAAGTGGAGTGGGAAGGCACAAGCATTCAGTGCCCCTATCCTATTTCCTGGTCATCCAGGCTCCATGCCCCACGAGAGAGAAATATTTAGGAAAACCACTTGTTACCTTCTTTATATTCATAATAGGAAAATAATAATAATATGCATGTAAGGAAATGTTTATTTTCATTTTTGAATGATTTGCATGCTATCATATTATGTTCCTCAACTGCAATTTTATTAAAAATAAAATGCTTAATGGCCACAATTTATGGAATCGTACCAATTGAAAAAAACTACTTAAGATGGAAAGATTGAGATGAGAGAGATTGCAAAAGTAAAGACTGATGCCCTGAGAGCATACAAAAAATTACTTAAAATTTACTGATGACATTGCTATGTTTTGGATCAATGCAAAAGTTGATCAATTTGATTGGGGATGTTCAGGATATTCCAGCAATTCCACCAAAGGCAGTTGGAGCAATCAGAGAAAATTTGAAACAACGTAAGGGGAGGGCCAAAACAGCCAGCTTATTCCCAAGGTGGAGCTCTCCCAAGGGCATTGCCCAATTCCAGCACCCAGGGCATATGCTGCTATATGCAGTGTTAGGTCCCAGGTGTCCTTAGCAGTTGTTATTGTCATCTGCAGAATATTTCACTGTTTAAGTGCCAGTGGTGAAGAAATAGTTTTATTAGTCGAATATTTTTCTGCTGAAAGCGTTATTAAATATATTCTCATTGTTGCTTGATACAGCTTAATGAGAGAGGCTTTGCATTTCTCCAGCTATGTCATTGCAGACTACTTGAAGGAGAAGGAATGCGCACAGTCACATTTTCCACTCTTAGCGCAGCCAAAATTCAGACAGAATCCCAGAGAGACTGTCTCCGGATTGATATGAAAGGTAGAGATGAGTGAGTTATAAAACTCAATCATTGAATCAGAACTTTAGCAAGTAGGGTATGGGTTCCTCATCAGATCCTCAATGTGTTTCACCAATAGACTGACCATGCTGAACGGAAGTCTTCATCACCCATTCAAAAACGTAAGTGCTCCTAAGGTAAAGGAGTGCTAAATATTGGCCCTTTGTAAAGCATACAAGTATATGACACATTTGGGAGTCAAGGTAGCCATACGCAGGTCGACTTTTCCACGATCAATCTTGGATTTCAATATCTATGTCCAGTCTATCATCGATCGATAATACCACCACACAGTGTGATCGATTTCAATACAATCGTACTATGGTGCACATGCTCCATAGAATGATCCCATACAAATCGATCGAATTACGTGGAAGGATACTTGTATGATCGAGCAAAATTTACCAATCTGTCTGATTACTGCTTGATCGATTTTATGTTCCATTTCCATCACTTTTGGTTGATCGTACCAGATGTATGGTAAAGGATTTCAGTATGATTGACTTAAAATTAAATCGATTTAAGTTGATGTAACTGAAATGTCAAACCCTATATGGCCACCTTAATGTGGATGAATACTCAAAATCAAAAAAAAAAAGTTTAACCAACCTCTGAGCTGGTATGATGACGGCATAGCACTACACAATCCTAAAAAAAAATCTGCTTACCTTCTGTTTCCTGAAATCGTATGAGAGAACGATTTCGGGGGTTAACATAGGGTGCAATATCGCGAGTGGCCACTGGGGGTGTTTTTCTTCGTTTCATTTGTTTTAATGCAGAGACGAGATTAGAGATTTACTCATATTTTTCTGTGGTGAGTTCCAGGGTTGCTGCAGCATAAGACAGGGAGAAAGAAGGGGCAGCGAGGGATCTTCTTGAATTAGATTAGAACTCATTTTGGGGTTTTGCTTTATGCATTCCACCGTATTATCAGCACTTCTAGTGTCATTATTGTAATGATGAATTTATGGTGGTAGGTCCACTTGAATTTTAAGGTGTCTAAACATATTTACAGTCCTTTGGATACTTCATTTCTATCTACCAAAAAAATTAATGTGCAGGCCTAGACTTATATTTCTTGTTCCCCTAGGCCAGCTACTTCTTGATCTTTTACTCCAATCAACTGCCTCTCCTTAATATCACAATAATAAGATCATCAAAGTAGAATTACTGTAAACAAGTTGTTTGGTGCCCTTTGATCACACTCTGTCAGTTCATCTTTACAACCGGGGATATAGAAGAAATATTCCAGTTCTGTGGCTGGTCATGACTAGTGATGCGCAGGTTAGCTCATGGAATCTATACATAAACCAGCTTCTCCATGTTGCTCCATTCTGCACCTCTAGTCATGCGGCACCACTTTTACACATTTGAGGTCACTTGACTGTCTGACCACATTACGAATATTTTCAATATACTAGGACACAAGTTCAGTCATTGCACAAAAGTAACTAAGGCATCAGGACATAGTAATATGTATATAATATATTTTGTGCAGGTAATGAAAGTATATATCCACAAATACTGGAACTGGAATGTCATTACTTATTTATTTAAAAAATGTAAGATAAAATTCAGAAGCCATGTGCTGAAAAACTAAGTACATCCCAGAAATCATTGGCTTATAGAATCAATCACTTGCCCAGAAATAAAAATGATAGAATACTTTAGTAGTGTTGATCTCGAATATTCGAATGTCGAATATTTTTCGCGAATATCGCCAATTCGAGAATTCGCCAATATCTCGAATATGTCGGCGTATATTCGCAATTCTGAATATTCGCAATATGGCCATGTATTGCGAAAATAATATTCGCATTGCGAAAATAAACATAGCATGTGACCATTAGTGATGAGCGGCATAGGCAACATTCGTATTCGCGGCATGCCGCAAATTTTTGGGAAAACATTCGAAAAATATTCGCATTCAGCAATATTCTTCTTATTGCGAATATCGGCAGTTTTATGCGAAGTATCGCGAATTTTATATATTCGCGAATATATGTTTAACTTGCATTGAGGGGCGTGTTGGAAAAAAAATTGCAAATTTTGGACGCTATCTAAGTGATTTTCGCGAATTTTCTAAAGTGCCGATTTTCGCAATATTCCGAATATTCGCATCACCCCAATATTGGATATAAAAACTGTTGATGGTCGCAGGGAGTGTTGCTAAGCTGTTGTTGCAGCCTTCCCATTTGTCCACTTGCATTGAGAGGTGTGTGTAATGGAAAAAAAATACCGAATATCCAGAATTGCGAATATTCGGCAATATATTCACCATCTTCGCGAATTTCCGATATTCGCGATTAATATTCGGAATCCGAATATTCGTGATCATCACTAGTGACCATTCATTTTAAAGATTTTCTCGATGCGAATATTGTTTTCGCAATGCGAATATTATTTTCGCAATACATGGTCATACCGCGAATATTCGAATTTCCGAATATAGAATCGAATATTAGTAGAATAATTCGTGAAATATTATGAATTCGAATATTGCCTATGCCGCTCATCACTATTCTTTAGTAGACAAAAGAGTTTATGGTTGACTCAATGACTGCAAAACAAGGTCAAGTCATTAACACATCACTACATCTTTGTGTTCGTACAAGGTGTTTTGTTGGTTTGTTTTCCGTCAAATGTGATTCTGGGCATCACGGCCCAAAATTTTTATTGTGGTCTCATCAGTCAAAAGCACATTCTTTCAGAAGTCTTGTGGTTTGTTCAGATGCATCTATGTAAACCTCAGCCATGCCATATAATATCATTAACTAATGCTAATGAGGCAGATTAGAATCTGAGATGTAGTTATTGGTTTTTTTGCGTGGTATAGTCAGACAGAAGTAAATTTACTGGGGAGTCCACTCCTGGAAATATTGGCAGCTGTCTTTGATGTTTTACATTTGTGAATAATCTTTCATATATTGTGCAATACTGGACTTCAAATTGTTTGAAACTTTTGTGTTGACACACTTGAACCTTCCAAACCAATAAACTGCCAAAACGTCTGCTAATGATTGGTTAATCAAGTCATTTGTCATTTTAACATGTCTGCTATCTAACATTCTAACACATATGAAAGTTGTAGGGTTGTAATTAATATTTTATATTAAATATAGTATATAATTTTAGCATTTTGACTTACTTTTTGTTAAAATTTCTTTTTTTTTCTACATCTTTTTTTCTCATATTTATTTTCTACTAAGAACCAGACCATGTTTAGGTTGTATTATTGACAGATATGCACAGAAAATATATTGTGCCAAGAGATGACATATAAGGGGGACAAAATGAAATGTCCACTACCCAAGGCATCCTTTAGTACGTTCTTAAAACCATCAGATCTAGGTTCCAGACAGAAAGGAGTTCATTAATAGCCCTTTCACACAAGTTAAGGCTGCCATACACGCACCGAGCGGCGGCCGATTTTGCCGCTGACCGATGGACATGCACGCGCTCGTGGCCGATCGAGGGTGACCATATAAGCTCAGTCGGCCAGAGAATGGACATGTCCAATAATCTCTGGCCGATAACGTTAGTTTTAATGGAGACCGGCGTCTCTAATGAAGCTAACGGCCAGCACACAAAGGGTGCCCGCTGATGCTGTCAGCTCTGGATAGCAGCGTGATGATGTCATCACGCTGCACTCCAGAGCTGATCTGAGCTGCTCTGTTGGTCCCCACTCTGTACGTGTGTGGGGTCTTTATTGTATCGCACTGCAGCAGCAGTGCATGTAGCGTTAAGGTCTCCATACACGGGTTGTATAACCATGTTGGTTCCCTGTTCGTTTGATCCTGCTCGAAGACAGGGTGGCAGCGTTTGATTAGAAGCGATAGGTGTATGTGGACCCTTAACTTGTGCAGAAATCTGTGTACCATTCACACTAGCCCCGTGCTTGCGTTTCTGGTAATGAGCAATTACTGAAAATGCCCTGCTGCGGTGTCTCCCATACAAGTGACCATACAGGAAAACTGGACTGCAGCTACATCATTGTAGAGATCATTAGATTGCAACCTGCTCTTCTGCTCTATGTACAGTAACTGTAAATATTAGGGTAAAAAATCATTGACTGGAACAATGAAAATTCTCCCATCAAAATAGTGAAAATGTATTCAGCCCATAAACAATTTTGTATTATTATTAAGTAAGTGCTGCACTAGGATCTATTTGGCCATAGAACTGGTGCTATCTACAGATTTAAGGCATGTGTTGGCAGCCCTGGAGATACACGCAAACAGGATGCAGGTAAAGACATTTCCACACCCAACCAATTAAACTTGTTACCAGGAGAGCCCAGTACTGCTGAAACAAGTCAGGTCACAGAAGTCCCTATGAGACCAGTGCTGACCTCTTCATGTCTGATGTTTTCTTGATCCTACCAGATCTCCTAAAGAGATTCATAGATGGTTGAGTATGACCACAGGCTCGGCATGTATAATATACCAGCACAGAAAAGCACAAAAATGAAAATATGTGATACAACTAACATAAAAAACGACATCAACAAAGAATCGCTTGCCCACATAACATTCTAGTGACTGAAACATTATAGACGACTCAGAGCCATGCAGCCCCACATTACTTATCTTTCCTTCGTAGCTGGCGCCTTTAGTGGTGTGCAGATCTACGGGTACAGGAATTCTGAGTGAGGCCTCCGCCAAGCAATCCAAAGTGTTCAAAAAGGAAAGGCTACGCAGGAAAAGGAAAAAGTTAAATTATTTATTATCCATATATCCAAAAACAAAAGACACATATCTCTTCATCACCCCCATATGGACCGCCTCAGCCTCTTATGCGTTTCATTCTTACAAACTTAATCACTATGATAAAGTTTGTAAGAATGAAACGCGTAAGAGGTTGAGAGGGCCCATATGGGGGTGACGGAGAGATGGGTGTCTTGTTTTTTTGCTATATGGATAACATAAAAAACTATTTAGTAGAAAGACACCCTCAAAGAAAATAAAGTCTATTCTCCATCCTTTTGAACTACAAACACATCTCTCTCCATCATTGTGACTCGGACAGATTTTCTACATTATTTGTAAACACAGTGGATATCGTAACCAAGTTGCTATTTTGCTGCTGTAAGTATTTTTCTGAATATAAACCATATGGTGTTGGTCTTGGGGCTACATATATCTCATATGCATAAGTTGTATATAATGAACAGGAAAAAGTTGTTCGAGTAAAAAATATATATAGATGCAATACTGACGTGACATTTTATGTTGTATCTAGAAAAAATCTCCCTGAAGAAGCCCGTCTGAGGCGAAACGTGCCGGAGGCCTTTTTTGATGCAACAAATGTGGTTTTACATTTGCCACTATATGCTACATGTGATTTCTCAATACTGATATTTTTATGGGAATATTTATACTAAATATGCTCAGATTTTAATCGATTGGTCCTACATTCAAAATGAAAATTTGTGTTTGATTTAGTGCCCTATAAGACCCATACATTAGATACTCTTGTTGAGGGGTACTTTGTGCTGTCCCCCCATATATAGGGATATGTTTGGTTCAAATTATTATATTTGGGTTGGGCACAACCATGGATTTTTGACACACCCATCTCCTATAGATAAAATTTATCCTAATTAAACAACATGCCAAGACAACATGTATTCTGTTTGGGATAGAGCAAAGAAGGAATAAAGCCTAGCTCTGATTTTTAGGACGGTGTGCACGGTGATAATGAAAGGAGACTTGGGGGTGGGTGTGCATCAGCAAAGGCAAGCCACATTGGGGTCCCATGGTTCTGACAGTCTGATAGTATATGTTTCACAACTGAAGTCCAATGACAACAAGCTGATACATTTCAGGGACCACAGCCCTTTATCAGGGCTCAAACTGCTGGTTGACACAGAATGTTGGATGGGTGTGGGTTAAAAGAAAATGTGTTCAAATAAGGAGAACCAAAGAATTGCAAAGTATACTTGAGCAGCTGGTTGTGTAGGAACTCATAACAGGTGTTACTGGGACAGAGAAGCAGAAAAATTTCCCCATGGGGTTACAACTAACAATTTTAATTCTGACAGAAGTTTTACTATAGCCAAAGTTTAAAAAAATCACTTTGGAGTTAGACTTATGTTTTTTGAAATGTTAAGGAAAGCTAGAACACGCACAGCCACCTCAAAGAAAGAACATAGAAACTCCTTGTGATAAGCCAGGTGATATCTAGGAATTTAGTCAAAATACTTGTGCACCTACTGGCATCCCTAGCATCAGCTGATTCTATTTGTTTTATTCATTATTTTTAATGACAGTAAATACCTTGAGGGGTATAAACAATGGCTGAAAGCGTGAGTCTTAAGCCTGCCATAAACACACCGATTAGCGGCCGATTTTGCCGCTGACCGACAGGCGTGCGCCCTGGCAAAATCAGGCCGCCAATCGGTGTGTGCCCACATAGCCGATGCCAGCCGATGCTGTTACTTTGAATGAAGACGGGCGTCTTCATTGAAGGTAACAGCCGGCATACAGCCGCCGCCGCCGATGCAGGCAGCTCGGGGATGCAGCGTTATGACGTCATCACGCTGCATTCCAGAGCTCATCAGGACTAGTCTGTCGGCACCCAACTCAGTGGGTGTATGGAAGGCCTTCAGCTCAGATCCCATAAACATTAGCATTCCTAATTACTAGTGATGAGCAGCATAGGCAAAATTCAAATTCACAATATTTCACAAATAATTCTACTAATATTTGATTCTATATTCGCGTGTATGGTCAATTGTCATGTGCGATTACCTTCAAAATGAATGGTCACATGGTATTTATTTGCTCATTGTGAATATAAAATCGCAATGCATGGGCATACGCTTCCAACGTTGCGAATATCCACTGTCATATTGGCAAAATTTGTGAATTCTTGAATAGCCAATATTTGTCGAATATATTCACAATTCGAATATTCAACGCTCAACACTACACCAATATTCTTTTTTACAGCCTTGTGCAAGTTCCCTCAGTGATTCCTTTGGCGCTCTTTTTGAATTATTTTAGAAGCTTTGCATTTTACCTCTGGAAACATTTGCATTGAATGAAACGTCTTATGACATTGGAAGTTAATGAAAGCCACCATAATGTCAGATGCATGGCCACACCTATGCATCTGACATTATGGTGGCTTTCATTATCTTCCACTGCAGCTCAATTATTGGTAACTTGAACCCCCTAATGCTTAACATGTGGACCTTTAGCTTCTATTGTGCAGCCCTTATGCATCTTCTTCCTCAATCCAGTAAAGTAAAAGTATATTTTAGATGGGTAGATGTTATTGTTTATTTATTTCACACTCAGATCATTTCAAGAGGATGGAAGGACCCTTTATGGCAGAGCTCTAATAGCTGCTATATGCTGTATCCACTTTTCCTGCAGCAAGCCAACTCATGCATTACGTTTGCATTCTCTGACTCTCTCCTGTATCATGCTCATAGTTTAGCAGTCACCTGGCATATGGCTTCAATAATTGACAACTTTACATTTAATAAATATTATAAGCTGTGAGTTAAGAGACACACCAGGCTCCGGAGAGAAGACTGGGATGACCTTTCTGTTTGACTGGTGTGCCTGCTCTGTAGTACAAACTCTCGGGTAAAGGTAGGCATACACAGCCAGATTCTCCCTCAATAGATAAGGGACCGACTGCAGTGTGATGAGTGCTGTCCCCATCCAAAGTAATGGGATCAGCAGGGAATTTACCGACATGTCGGATCCGACATAGAATCCTGGTGCTCAGTGTCAAAAGACCTGATGGAGATGGTGTAACTGGGCAAGCTAACCACTTCCAGACCTTCTACCACACCTGTTTGTTCCGGTGTGCGTGCAGCCAGAGAGCGAAATAGCATACATTGTTCCTACAAGCCCCAGTTACCCGCAGATTCAGCACTTCCAGCCACCTTTGCAGCAGACTTGTACTAGCTGCCGGCCCCACTCCCTGGTTACCGCCAGTATTGTAGAGGACGGACCTACCGTGCTGTCCAGTGTCTGCGGCCCACACAAGCTCCTAGGTCACGCAAGTACTGGCCACTACTGGCCTTGTTACCCCCTGCCCCACATGGGTTAGGCAGTCCGGTTGGCCTGTTGGCCCCTTCAGGTTTAACGTTAATACAGTTAAAACTGACTGTGATGTTTATGAGACCCATTTGTGAGTCCTCCGTGTTGAATAAAGTTCTTCAGCCTTGCTAAAGCCGTCTCTTGCCGTTGGTTGATCCCTGAACCTTACATTTGTATATGGTAATAAACAGTTATTTATACACTATTTTGTTACTGTTTATGATGTTAAAGTCCTCTAGTCACATACTCCTTTTTGGGGGTTTTATAGTGTATATTAAAAAACTTTTATATGTAATAATTGATTATTACATATAAAATGGAATGAGTATAGGGTTAGTACTGACCCCTAACCCCTAACCCGTGTTTCCCCGACAATAAGACAGTGTCTTTTTATATTATACAATATTTTTGCTCCCAAAGATGCCCTACATCCTATTTTAGGGGGATGTCTTATTTTTCCATGAAGAGTAATATGGCGCTGCCGTATCAGGGTGGCGGGATCACTTAAAATCAGACAGGGGGGATCAGAGGGGGGAATCAAAATGGCACAGGAGACTCAGAGGGGGGAGGGATTACCATTTTAGTAACCCCTTCTGATCCTCCTGTGTCATTTTGATTGCCCCCTCTGATCCCCCCTGTCCAGAGTTACAGTACCGTATCTTCCGGGGTGTCTAATTTTCGTGGGGGGTGCCTTATATTTCAGCGTGAGGCAAAAATTTATGGGTGCCTTATATTCGGGGAAACAGGGTATTAATGGAATAAACCACATCACTTACAGTGGGCCTTTATAGCGAACCAGTTATCATGGCAAATTGAAATATTTAGGGTCTAGCTCCAGAGATATATTGACTTCATGATAAACTATGCTGTAGAATATGTCCATCTATTGTCTTTTAAATACAGAAAGGATTCGGATGGATTTTGATCATTTTCCTACTTAACCCCAAAATGTTTGTTTTGGCAGTTTTGGATGATTTGAAAACAACACATTATAAGCTGGAATCCCTTTATATATAGTTTCCATGAAAACACTCAGCACAAAATAATGAAAAACACAGCGGACGGGGCTGTGCACACTGCCGGCCATGTGGAGAGCAGGCTGGAGGTGTCCTTATTGTTATACAACGGTTTGGTTTTGGCAGGAACCGGGCCTGCTCTATAATGCAATCATGTCTTCATCGCTCATTCATTCTAACAAGCATTAGCGTTTATGATCAGATTGATAATTCCTTCTATCATACAGCCTCATGAGACCTGCTAATGCTTCTTGCTGCAATTAATAACAAGTTTAATGAGCGGACGTACAGAAAACCCTGTTCTTCCAACTTCTGACCTCAGGGCACATTTAAAGATCCAGAGCATTTGCTACTTAATGCAAAACAATCCAGATTTGTTTTCAATAGATTAACTAGAAATATAGCTCCGTGTCTCAGCCAAATTTGCCTCTCTGCAAAACACAGTGAGCTGAGGGATTCAGAAGAAGCCATCGATTTTCCAGCCAGCGATTATCTGGCTCTTTTTTAAGGCTGAAAAGGGGGGTCAAAAGAGAAGGTAAGGCGGTGTTAACGCAATGCCGTATGATGTCACCAAGTTGAGGTTTCACTGGTACTTATATTAAAATGTTTGTGTGCCGGCCAATGTAAACCTTCTTAAATCGAAGACAGAGCTGTGAGGGGCTGAACGGAGAGGAACTGGGAAAGGGTAGGGGAGGACTGTGGGGAGGAGGGAAAGGGTAAGATATGAATCGTTAGGTCTGTCCCATCTTGAGTTAATTACTGGTGTCATCTTGAGCCAATTTAATCAGTCTGAGAAGGGGGAGATTGGAAGTGTTGGTCAAGCCAGCATCACTAAAGTAAGGGATGTGAAAGGTTTAAACCGCCTGAATGCTCTGGATGTCACATCCTGCAACACTTGAAGTAAAAAATTTGAAAAAAAAGCTCTGTAAAATAAAAGGTTGAAATAAAGTTAATAGCTTCTGTCATATGTTGCTTTTATAAGAAATGTCAGCTGCAAAAATATCTCTTTTCTGGCCTCAAAGATTATATGCCATGGCATGAACTTGGCTTGGATTAGCAGGAAACTTTGTAAGTCCATTTTCAGCCCACAGGGAGATAGTTAATTGGTATTCTGGACATGCGCTTTACCAGGGCCTTACCCCCTCTATGCCAAATATGCGTGCACATAGGGCCGGGTGGTTCCCATGAGGCCCTCGGCACCCTCCCTTGCACGTATATTCAGTGCTATCGTGCGAGCTGTCGATGGGGGGGGGGGCTGGAGAAGCTGCGTTTACAGGTGTCTTCCTTTTCTTCTTCTGCTTTCCCCAACCCCGGCAGCTCATGGTGTTCAGATCTGCACGGAGAGGGAGGGTGCATCAGCAGCTCCACCAATATTACCCTCCTCCCCAGGTAAACAAGGGGCCCTTAGCAAACACAAAGGGCCCCCAAAAAGCTAGAAGCTACACTGCAGTTCACTGATTCGTATATTTACATCGTACATTTACATTTACACAGCCACACACGATGTAAGGCAATAGAATACAGTTGATATAACAAATTTAGAGCGTTCCTTAATATATTCGCGAAATTATGCGAATTCAAATATACCATATGCCGCTCAACACTACTCATGTAAGCAACTAAGGCTGTAATGCGGGTCACACCTGAGCTAAAACCAAAAATGTGCAAACACCCTTTTGCAGAAATGTCTATATAAAATTTTTGAATTATGAACAATATTAGATGCTTTAAACCTCAGAAACAAATCTTAACCTACAAATAATACATATGATTTGTTAATAGAAAATACATTGAGAGATACATCATGTAACCTGCCTTGGCTGACCCCTATTGAATCCAGCATGGCCGGTTGATGTCCTAATTCTCTGTCTTTAATACTTTGTGAACCGCTGACCCAGAAACAGTATGTAGTTCATGGGATTCAGCATTCTTGAAGAGTATGGGCCATTACACACTAGGGTGTGTGCAGAAATGCGCTACACACAAAAGCGGGGCCAGTGTAAAACCATTACATCACACTACACCAGCCGCACTGCATTGCGGTACTGCAACATCAATGCGGCTAATGTGAAATGGCCCTACAGCAATGGTGGTTTCCATGATCTCTCAATTTATGTCCAATTGAAAGTGAAAACTGTGTGATCCCCTCATCTGTCTTCAAAAAATTTAAACCCCAGGTAAAACAGTAGAAGAGAGCATCTGTAGGTTCCCCTAATGTGCAGATTACAGATGTGCAGATGTGCAAGTGTTTATAAATGTTTCAAAAATGTTGGCCACATTTCCAAACTATCTGCTTAATTTCCAGTGGCAAGTTAACATCTAGAATGTGTACATTATAACCAATGGTTTTTGTTCACATGAAAATGCCAACTCCTGTATAACATAGGAGTGTGAATGGGACCCCTAAGTTCACCCAAGTAAGAGCAACTCCAGTTGGCTCTTTGAATATAACATTTATGTGTATCCATTCATTGTTCTCTATTGATGATTGTATTTGTAGATCTATGGGAACTATCCGCTATGGCATCATCATGTGCTAATTTATTCATGAATGATTTCAACTCCATTTATGCTTAGATGGTAATGACTAGAACTTCATAGCTCAGACTGGAGTTTGGGAGCCATGTCTCTCCTGTGGCTGAATGTGGGCCATAAAGGTGGTCGAGGGCATGTGCATACCTCCTTTACCTTCCTCCTACACAAAGTTATCTCAGGTATACAAGTATAGCGCATGCCTCCTTTACCTTCACCCATCCCAGTTTTTTTAAGTATATTGAGGAAGAATATAAAGGATTGGTAACCATCTAATAATAAATTGATGTGCCACACCCTTGGTACAACAAAGACATATTTTCCATATACAGAATATGTAGAATCCTTGATTTGGGAAAGTAGGGCTTTTAAGGGCACTAAACTAACACATTCGTTAGAAAATATGTTTTATTAAATATAGTAAAACTGATATAATTTGATGGACACAAAGTTCATGATTTTAAATAGACAATGCACAGTGACATGGTATGCACATTATACAAAAAATACAAGAATATATACAAAGGGATAACCTGCAGCAAGAAAATCATGTAGTCTGAGAGGACTCAGATTGACATGGTACTTTAACATGATCGATCCTACGCATTTCGCCTTTCTCCAGGATTCTTCAAGGGAAAGTTAAAGATGTACCTTGTACATTAAAATACAGATTCATCCATGATATTTATCCAATATATCGGCAGCTACAGGCAGGGGAAGTGCCCAGACTACAACATTGGACCGCAGGGTGAAAGTGCACCTGTTCACTCCCTAGTAATGTCCCACCCCGCACATCATCTGCACAAGTGGGGTGGGAGAGAGAGAGTAACGCCCCCTCCCTCCTAAATGAGCCCAATTTTAAAAAGCCCGGGATTTAGCCAGGAAAGTTGCATAAACAAACGTGACTTTCCTGGCCAAATTGGGAGCGTTGACAGGTATGCTGTTCACTCGTCCCAGTATGTCAATCTGAGGTAGTGGTAATAATTATGGAAGGGAGCCTATTGGTAACATCCCTGGTCTGAGTCCTTAGCAGCGAAAAAGGTATTGATGGGGGATGCCTACTTGGCTGGATGGTCTGTTCATGTAGTGTGTCCAATGGTGTCTGGACACACAAATCACAAAGAATGTACTAGTTATTTTAGCTATACAAGTATATTGTGTGCATCCTTCCTCTGACACAGAGTTGTTATTGACGATCATACCAGTGAGCATTACCAAACATAAATCCATCTGGTTTTCCGGGCCTTCTGTAGAAGCTGTTTGTGGATTTTTTTTTGCTGATTCGGTGGACGTTTTCTTGTAATGCGTAACTTCTGTACAGGAACGATAAGAAAGCTGATAAATGCAGCCCATACAACAACAAATGACAAGTCCTGGACCTCATACGATTGAAACAAAAGAAAGCAAGTAGAATGCAATGCCATCTAAGTCCATTTTCCTATACAAACACAAAACACATTGTGACACATCATGGAAATGTATCAGTTGGTCCATACACATGCTGATTTCATTGCATATCTGAGGTTTTAAATACCAGGCAAGATAATAACTACAGTGACCCAAATCTTCCTCTCTATACATCATCTTGTGGATGGAGTTTGGTCTAGTGAACTTTTCACTCGGAATGAAGGCACGAAATTTCCCCAATAGATATATTTGTGGTATTAGGCCTGCTGTTCTGAATTTGGATTCAACACATGTACTTTTAGGGGGCTTTCATCTCTGAAATAAACATCAATGAAACCGAGTTTGGCAGCAGTAAAGATCCTATTCTGCTACCCCACTGCAATTGCCTGCAAAGTTCATATCATATTTACTGTCTTGCAAGGTAAAGTCATGTTTGCTCACAGCAGAGATTAAATATTCCACAGGAAGTTTTTTTTTCTTTTTTCTTTTTACTGTTAACTTGGTATTGGTATTGTTCTTGTTGTTGAATTGTGCAGATGATTGGTGTTAAATCATATATCCTGATCCCACCAGTGAAGTGTATAAAAAATCTGTTCTCTTTTCAGGGTGACAGTGATCAGGACACCTCTGATTGTGGCAACAAGCAGTTTTAATAAAAGCATGCTGGATGTAGTCTTACAACTAGATATCGAGCCACTTCTGTAGCCCACAATCCACAGGGTATTAATATGTGAATAGGAACAAGGACACGAAGCTGAAGTGGGAGCAGGAAGTGATCTCATCCCTAACCAGGAAGTGAGGTCATCCTGGAATGCACATGTCCCTTAGAGATCAATCCTTGTAAACCTCCTTTAATGTGAGTATCTTGTCTTTTATTTTATTTTATATCATATTATTTAACCATTTACAGTACCTTACTTACTTTGTTGTGTGCCTTGTGTCCTTGTTCCTATTTGTCTGTTACAGGGGGGCCACACTCCTCCATTTTGAGAGCTGCACACCTGCACGCAACTTAAACACGCATCCCTCATACTGACCCAATTTTACTCTGTGATCTGTGCCCACACTCCATACACATAATTAGGGCCTTTTCTGGTCACTAACATCACTGTAACTGTGTAATCACTGCTGACGGTTGTGCGCAACTATCTATTATCTTTCTTAAGACCCCCATACAAGTTCCGATTTTTCGTACGAATTTTGCCCGATTTTTTTTTATGCAGCCCAGTGTAAAATTCTGAGATTAGAATGTGTAGTGACAGTCATTGTCAGTTACCTTCTTGCCCAGGGTGTTGTGAAGCATAGGACCGTCCCTGGGTGCAGAGGTCATATGTAGACCCAGTTTTCCTGATCACCATTGACAATATTACTGATTTCATTAAGAGTACCAAAGTTGATTAGGAAAGCTGGGTCAGCGTGTGACCGCTGCACATGATAATATATGGAATGCCCCATGTATAACATCAAAGGTTATGTGGCCCTACTCTGAGGTTTTGTGCCATAATATATATTCTACATTCATCCCCTGTTAATTGGTATTGTATACCCTCTGCACTCCTCTTCTTCACATACTGATTACTGCCAAACCCTCTGCATTCCTCTCCTTTACATATTGCCCACCAACATACCATCTGCACTCCTCTCTTTCACATACAACTCACTGTCATACCCTTTGCACTGCCGTCCTTCAAATACTGCCCATGGTCAAATCCTCTGCACTTCTTTTGTCTATTGTCATACCCACTGCCCTCCTTCACATACTACCCACTGTCATACCAGTACGCCATACTCTCTGTTCTCTTATACTATGTGCTGTGAGCCCCATTGCACCCGTCTCATGCCTATTTTGCCCAATATAATGTTTCTTTAGCAGTGATAGTAACACCACCACTCTTTGCTGTTGTGGAATGGACAGATTTTTGGATTTACAGATCTATAACAATAGCCTGTGTTTCTAATATATGTTGTAAAACCACCTAAACAATTTTAGTCATGCTCGGTGAACATTCACTCATGTTTGTGCCCAGTTGGTGAACACAAATAGCCTCTTGGGATTACTGTTTGATCTGTCAGCTAATCTTTGTACATGAAGCTGTTTTTCATTTTCCAGGGGGATATTTACATATTTAGCTGGCCTCCATACTTTCCTTTGAGCCAGAGTTTGTCCACATCCTCCTTTCTTGTAGAAGCGTCAATACTTTTCTTTTTCCACTTTTAGTTTCAAATCATTTTCACTTAAGATCTGCACTCTGTTTAACCTTTAAATGTCGGTGTGATCCTGACCGCTACATTGTACAATAGAACAAGGGGTTAAAGTGTGTCCTTAGTACAAACTTCCCAGAAGACCCATGTTAAACTTATCCCCCTGGACAGGTCATATCAGAAGTCTCCTGTCATCTGTTTGAAGTTATGAATTCTGCAATTGCAAATGCCACTTTCACCTCTAGCTTTACCATGACCCACCTCAGTGTCAGAAGAGATTAGACTCCAGCTCACCCACGTCTGCGGCTACAAGGTATGGCCAGTGGGAATGAAGGTAAACTGGTCACTGGAAAGATATATCCGTGTCCAAAAATATCTCAGCTATGGGGTCTGTCAAAGTGCATGCAGTCACAGCAAAAGTATTTGAGTCATAAAGGTAATACAAACAGACTACATAACACAATAGTACAAATATAAGACTTACTTTATATTCATAGTATATATGGAGATAATAGCGAGAGACAGCTTCATTAAAAGACTTCTTCACCTAGCACAAAGAGATTCAGTGCAGGCATATTCTACATATGTCGTTATAGCAGTCCCTATCCAGGAACACCAAGGTAAAATGAAATAAATTAATTGCATTCACTTACACCAGTGGTTCCCAAACTTTCCTTGCAGGGCTCCCCTTTTCTATTAAGCAACATTATAGAGCCCCCCCCCTTCCACCTATTCAAACACAGGTTAAGAATGAGGGCCCAGGCCCCCCTGAAATGCCTTCGCACCCCCCAGTTTGGGAACTACTGACTTACACCAAGTTATGGTGGACAATTATGGTTTGACGCTCTTGAAGGCCTTAAAACAGAAAACTCTATGCCGGCTCCATTGAGGTTGACGTGCTTACTGGATGATGAAGAACAAGGTTGAGAACAAGCACAGTGACCGATTGATATGTATAATCTCTCTTATGACCCCAGAATAAAGCTGATAACATTATTAAATCTAAAGTTGAGTGCACTAAAGGAGGAATTCCAAGCAAAGTCAGTAAAAGAAGCAGCAGTCAGGACTGAATGAGGTTTATCTCTTCAAATGACAAAAAGATATTCCATTATTAACTTCCAACAAATGAGAGGATGTAGGGGTAACCTCCTCCACAGTTATTAGAAGGCAATGACCATGATGTAGCAAACAGCAAAAGTAGACGTTAAAGTAGACAACACTTAGTTTTAGAGGATAAGCTGATGGTCAAAGAAAGTAAAGTTACTTCCTCTGACCTCAGGTAACCCCCTTGTCAGCCCAGGGTGCAGGATTCGGGTATGCCTGCCCTCCATACTAATTGTATTGAATTAGAATGAACACACATAGGACCATTTACTAAAAGAGTTGATATTGTTTACTCACTTAATTCATTTAGCTATCTGATCGTGTGTAAAGCTCCTATTTAATTAATTCATTAATATGGACATCATTAGATAATGATATAGACCAATCATAATTTTTTGGTGTGGGGGGTCATTCTTAACACCTCCAGTAAATCGAACATATGCTCAGTTTGCAAATTCCTATGTTATTATGATATTCTGTCCCAAGTTTAGCACACACAGATGAATAAGTGAAAGGAGGGGGCTGATCATGTGGTTATTAAGAAAAGACCATACGTTTCAGTTAAAGTCAGAAAAAAGAATGTTACTGTTGACATCTTCAAAACCAGAATGCAAATTTTAGTGCCATGTGTACACCCTGTGATTCACCCCCTCTGTGGTTACTCCAACCTCACTCAGGGTAATATTTATTATTTTGCAAACTTACCCCGGGTCACAGTTGGGGATACTTACCTATCCCTAGAGATGGCTGCAGTGCCATTGATCTCCATGTTATGGAGGCAGCACCGACTTTTTCCAGCACATCCCCAGTGTCATCAATGACGCAGGGATGTAAAGAGGGAGGGAGAGCAGAGAAAAAAGCAACTCCGAAAAATCAATCTACTGTTAATTTTCAAAGCCAATCTTGATATATATTGCTTTGCCCAAAAAATTAATGCTTTGATAAAGATCCCCTCTTGTTTTCTGCTTTGCCTCCTGCTTTCATATAACTGTTGTGTACAGATGCAAAGGTTGCAAAGGTTTAACTAGTTTATTTGGCAGTTAGTTGTGAAGTATCATTACTAAATGTGAACGATAAGGTGAAGGGTTGGGGGAACATTACAAAGAAAGTATTGCTCTAGCTCATGTCGTTTTTGCATAAATTAATTACAAAGTTAAGTTGAAATTTTGACAAAAAAAACCCATGAACTTACTTTATGCAAAACTCCATGATTAAAGCTATTCTATTTGTTTGTTTTTTGTAATGTTCCCAAGACCTGTCTCTTTATCTCCAACAATTTTTATGTTCAGGGACAGTGCAATTAACTAAATCAACTTCCAAAGTCAGCTGGTTGAAATAAAAAACAAATGTGACCATCTCTTCTGTTATCCTGAGACCTGTGTGCTTGTTTGACTCCTCAAATGTCATCCCCATGGGACAACAGGTCCCACAATGTCTTACGCTTAAGGGCCCCCATACACCTTTAGATTTCTCTGTCAGATTTCCTTTAGATCTCCTTTTGTTTTACTAAAACCATGTAATATGAGGGACTTTCTAAACCATCAAGTCTACCTGTGTTCAATCACAGAGGTCACTATACTACATTGTTGTTGGTAGATCCAAAGTAAATCAGACAGAGTGTATGGACATCTTAACAAATAGAGTGCGAACATGTTTCAGGAGTCCCTGATAATCACTACCAGTAGAGAAGGAGCAGAGGTGTGGCTTTATATTTCCAATGCTTAGGCAGGGTAGAGATGGCTCGATATAGGAGCCGCCGATGACGTCATCACGCTGCTGTCAGATATTGGTGGAGCTGGGGAGAGACAGCTCTGCTCTCCCCAGCTCAGCCGATGCTTTGCCTGGAGACCCGTGATCTCTAGGCAAAGCAACGGACACCGGCCGTACTAACGGTCATGTCCGATATGGTTGTTTTTGATTGGCCCCGCATGAAAACAGCGATAGCGGCATATTATATGGGCCAGATAGATGCCCGTGAGCACGTCTGTACCCTGATTTAGTGTATGTCAGGAAAGGTGAAAAAAAATTAAGCTTTAAGTAAGGGTAGTGCTAGGATCAGCAGCATTGCCATCGCCTATATGTTAAGATATAATTGCAATTTAAATAGTATTTTATTATTAAAAAATGTTAAATACAATATAACTGTTATACTAAAGATTAACTCAATCCATTTTTTTTCAAGTTTTACAAGGAAAAGTTTAAATTTATGACTCTGAATATTAAAATTCACTTGAACAGTCTACACTATGACAATGCTGATCTATGTTGTTTTATAAAGTGCTTGTTGAGTTTCACTATTTATGCGAACAGACAACTACTTAAGACCACTGAGATTTTGGCGATTTGATAGTGGATAATGGATCAACACTTTAGGTGAATTACAAATCAAAGCACTGACCTCTTATATAAAATAATGAGATAACCCTTCCATAAATGGTCGTCTGTTGGAAACCTCCATAAAGAGGTCCCATAGAGTTACTGTCAATTAAAATAGCGAATTCCAATGTCGCTTAATTCGACCGCGTCCTCAAAGTTCCAATAAGTTGAAAGAGGTGAAAGTGCAATGAAAATGTAAGGCAAGATTATCAGATATCGGGGCAGGAATTTTGTGAAAAAAAGAAGTCATGAGTAGACGGAGGCCGCCACGCTGCACACATGTGAAGACACATCAGGTCCGACATTTACACCTCCAACCATCTCCCACTTAGAAACCTTTTTTGGAAAGTGTGGTTCTGTGCCTGATTCCAGAGCCTGTCTGGGGTTCATTACAAGCACTGAGAGAGGGTGATCAGGCCCAGGCTGAAATATCTCTGCTTGAAAGCAAACACCACTCAGGACAGAATATTATTCTCTATGCCTAGGTTGAAGTACATTACGAGTTTATTGAATTAATTATGATAAGGATCATAACGTTAAACTAGGGGTGAGGCGCTGGCTTCCTCCTAGGATCGCTCCGAGCACTTTTCATCTGAATATTTCTGTGGACTTATTAAATCTGGCAGCTCTGAACTTTCTGGCAGAGCAGATTTCTCACTGACTTAAAAGAGATTGGATGCTGAACGGACCAAAAGTTCTTCGTTCTGCCCTGTCTCTCAGGGAGTAAAAGAATAAGAATAACTGAGATAGAAGGTCTAACGCACAGGAGAGAATGAATACCATCTTGGGGATCAATCACACAATCCCCTTTGCAGAGCTGCAGGTCAGGGTGAGGAAGAGGAGGGGGTTGGACACGGGGAAAAGGAAAAGGGGGGGTCCCCTGGAAACGTGATTGGGAGTTCACTTGCGGGCCGCATTGCGAGCCGGGAAATCTGATCTTTTTGCACAGACTGATGCCAGCTTCAACGCAAATTTAATAAAAGGGTCTCCCCTCCTATCGGGGGGTTTCATTAAAATAATTTTGGGGCCCAAGACCAGAGCGGGTCTAGAATTTAAGATATGGCTGATTTATATCTGAGGCGCCCAGATTTTGCGTTATGTTTAACCCCTTGCATGCCATTACCTACAATGTAAGATACTTAGGATGATAACACGCATTGGAGAGCTGTTCTGGATTATATGTTAGAAGTCCATACTGATGGGTCACACTTAAATATTTCTTAAATGTATATTGCTGCTATTTACCTCTGGGGTCAGTTATGTGGTAGAAGGGGAATGGACAGGTGCAAGCACAGAGAATTGGGGCTGTGATAATAAACTGACAATAACATAAGAATACTATGATTAATTTGCATACATAATTTTGACAGAATATACGATTTAAAGATTTTTTTATTGTAAGCTAACATATTGTTCAATGTTTTTAATTTAATAGGGACAGTTACAGCTCAGTCGTTACCCCGACTTAACGGGTTACAGTTGGGGATACTCATCTACTCACCTATCCCTGGTGAGCCCATAGCGATGTAAAGTATTGGCTGACCCGCTGATCTCTTCCAGTTTGCTTCTCTCATCTCTCTTAGTAAGAGGCAGGGGCGCAATGCTATTGACCTCCATGTTAAGGAGGCGGCGCTGGGGTTCAGAGATATTTTCCTACCCTTACAATTGCACAGATAGCCCTACTTTTCTGGAGTTATTCTTACCGGTTTCAGGTGTTTGAGTTTAGGGGTTTGGTTGTGGGTTAAGGTTAGGGAATTGGGGAGGTTAGTTTAATTTTTAGTGATGAGCGGCATAGGCAACATTCGTATTTGCAGCATGCCGCAAATATTTTGAAAAACATTTGGAAAATATTCGCATTTGGCAATATTGTGGGGTTTTTTTAATTGCAAATATCTGCAGTTTTTTTGCAAATTTTGCGCGGGCAATATATGTTTAACATGGCAAGAATTTGCGTGCGAATTTTCAAAAGTGACGATTTTTGCAATATTCCGAATATTCGCATCACCCCAATATTTAAAAACTGTTGATGGTCGCAGGGAGTGTTGCTACGCTCTTGTTGCAGCCTTCCCATTTGTCCACTTGCATTGAGAGGAATGTGTAATGGAAAAAAAATACTGAATATCCGGAATTGGGAATATTCAGAAATATATTTACCAACTTCGCGAATTTCTGAATTTGCTGATGTCCGTGATTAATATTCGGAATCCGAATATTCGTGATCATCACTATTAATTTGAACCCCCCCCCCCCTAATCTTAACCCCCCCAACCCATAGAGCTCACCCCTACTGTTAAGCACTCCCCCTAACCCAACCCAAACCCCTAACCTTAACACCCAAAATCCATAATATTAACCTGGTAACTCCGGAAAAGTAGGGCTATCTGCTCATGAGCTGTTAGGATGGGGTAGAAAAATATAAAAACTATAAAACTTGAGCAGTGCTGTTTACCAACTTAACCCCATGAATTATATCTACTTGATTCTACTAATTAAAAAAAAAACTTATTCTATAGGTTCTTGCAATCTATTGCAGTTTCAGAGCCATGAATCTGTTATAGCACAGACCACATTTGTAAAGGACAGTGATTGGTGGGATTTTGTTTCTTTCGTTTTTAACAACCGTATGTCTTTAAAGTGGCAGTACACAGGCTCAAACAACAAAACTGTAAAAGTTTCCTTTTATTTTGCCTGAAATTTTGCTAATTTGAATACTTAAAATCCTTTTTGCCAGCTAAATTCACGTGAACCATCACTGTGTAAGCGCCAAATCATTCTAGTTCAACCACACACCCCCACCCCACCCAAAAAATGACTCCAACCCTGTCAACGTGGGGATTAAATGTTTCAGCGTTGTTAATGGTCACTTCATTACTTGTAAATCTAGTAGATTGTGTTGAGTTTACACTAATTGCATCTTCTACTTTGTATGATTATTTATTTTCAAAGTTTTACGTAAACTGTAAACTCCAAATATAAATGAATGCACCGCAAGTCCTTATTATGTTTCATGCAGATTGACTTTGGCTGCTTATCTTCATTAAGTTAGAACATAAGACAGAGTGTCTCACTGACAAAGTTTCATGTCAAAGACTCAATTTTAAAAATAAATGAAGGGGGGGGGGCTGACAGAAGGGGGTGGAAGGGGGTGGAAGGGGGGGGGGGGGGGGGGGGGGGGGGGGGGGGGGGGGGTGCTATAAGTTAATTAAGTACTGTTGTTTTATTGTTTCCAAAATTTTGCGATATACTGTTTAGTGGATTTAGATATCCATAAATCATTTTGGGAAACACGTGCAGATCATTGCACCCCAGACGGGAATGTCTTCGTTGCTCCGAATTCTTTACTTGGCACTTATATGCTATCACTATGGAAGGCACAGACTTTATAAGGCTTCAATTATAGCAGTGTCGCGGCTGCCTATTCAACCCTGCTACTATTTCCATTGTCTTTCCATGGTGCGTTCTAGCTATTGGTGTTCTTTCTTTTTTACACCACGCTGTAATACACTGTACTGTTTTATATTGTTATAAAAATCAATAAAAATTATATGCAAAAAAATAAATGACATAGTAATAACTGTCTGCCCACTTGACTCTGTCACCCACAGCCTTCTTCTAAAAGACTCTCTCACACAGGTTCAGTCCTACCAAATTCATAGTTTATAGGGGTGCACATTTTAATTACATTTGTCTTCAATTGAAGGCCTCTCAGTCTACAGCTCTGACCAAACCTGGTGACCATACTCAAATGCAGGGGTGTCAAACTCAAATACAGAGAGGGCCAAATTGAAAAAATGTTATATATTTAAAAATATAATTACACTGTGATTCATTTTGGCCCTGGACTTCGAAACCCCTGGACTACACACAAACTTTACACACAGGGATGTGGGCACAGATGGATGCACAGTACATACAGTTTGTAGTCTATTTATGCCCTTCTCCCTCTGTGTAGGGTTCGTAAACTTTGCCTTCCCCCAGACCAATCCTGGTACCCCTCTGTGCAGCCACCTACCAGCTGCACTCACCAGATTTCTGTCCTCCAACTCTGGGAGTAAAGCACTACCGATCCCAGCTTACTACAGGCAGTGGGTGCTCATTATATCATCACTGGAACCCATGGCTGAGCCAGGACAAGTAGTTCTCTACTTCCAGAGTGGGAGGGCAGAGGGGCAGTGAATGCAGCTGGAAGGGGAGCTAACTGATCTGAACAGTTCAATGACGTTTTAGTGCAATTACATCAACATGGTGGGAATATAAAGTCATAAAATTACCTGCTAACAAGTGATTAGGGTTTCTCAGCAGATAAAAGAAGTAACAGAAGTGTATTTGTCTAACCATTCTGCAGAACCTGCATTCACAGTTTTCCAGCCAAATCTGGGTAAATATGTGTTTGCAAGCAATATCTGGGAAACAAGGTGGGAGTTTAACCTGTATATCGCCATCTAACAGGTGTCCACAGCCCCATGAAGACTTCTTGTTTAGGAGAG
Source organism: Ptychadena robeensis (assembly GCA_036250615.1). Lineage (NCBI taxonomy): Eukaryota > Metazoa > Chordata > Amphibia > Anura > Ptychadenidae > Ptychadena > Ptychadena robeensis. The sequence goes on from CM070035.1 coordinate 33,519,093, forward strand.
AAAAGGTTAACCTTGAAGTATGTGTGGCAAACGAAAGCAGTGATGAAATATGGCATTCCTCTGTGCAAAGTTATCACGACCTTCCTCATCACTGCTAATTGCAGGAAATGCAGCTGTTTATCTGCACTGGGAATTCGTCTCTCTCTCTTTTGGGCAACAAAGAAGAATCAGCACAAATCTGTCTTTCTTTAATATTAAAAATGAACAGTCAAGGCCAGAACTCTTTCAAAGTCGGTAATTGAAGAAAGTTAAGTTATCCTCACATAAGGAAAATAGTTCACGCCTACACGTTATTCCATACTACACTCATAAAGAAGGGTATATATCTTAACAACTAAACTAAATATCATACAAAAAAAAAGCAAATGAAAATAGAATCATTTTAAAATGTTAAATAAGCACAATCAAACAGCCTGCAAAGGGGAACTACTGCTCAAATGATTTAAGCTCTAGAAAAAAATTTGCATCCAAATCTATTTGGGGTGTTGGAAGCCGGTATCACGTGCGAAACATTGGGGCTCCACCTGCAAGCATGCACATCACTTCAGGACACAACTGGGCAGAGGCGGTGCTAGGGAAATTTGGCGCCCTGGGGGAGAACCCCCTCTAACGCCTACCCCAACCTGGGAAAACATTCCTGGTCACATCTGGGAGGTTCTATGTTCTGTTTGCCCATACAAGCATCTCCACTCCTGGAATTTGTGCCATAAGTAGAGATAAAAGCAGGGAACACACTCGGAGCTAAGTAAATATACTTATACTTTAGACGGGGACACTATGTCCCCGTCTAAAGTATCAGACCAATCTAAGAATTACGGACATGTCCGTAATGGCTTAGATCGATTTAGACAATTTAAGCTTTTTAAGCTTAAGATCGGCACACGATTTTTCGGCCTCCTGATTGCTAACCAATCGTTGAGCCACAAAATCTTAGCGTGTATGGGGTGCTTAACACAGGGAAGTAGGGATGCATTATCCATGAGAGAAGTAATTATTAAGATCCTTGTTTGCAGAGTTGCAGGTTTGTTTTTTTCAGAAACAAAGGGACTTTAAATTAATTGGTTACCTACCTTTTAAAAAACATGTTGGCCATTTGATTATTTCTTTGCTTTTAAGTTTGCTTTCACCCACATCATATGTAGATCAATGGTCACTAATTTAATTTAAATATAAAAGAAACAGTGTGAAAAACAATGTAAAAATTCTGCAGAGGCTGTAACTTTGACAGCTGGGGTTTGCTTGAAATAACAGTGGAAGCATAGTGGAAAAACAAGGAGTTAAAATTGTGTTATTTCATTAGTTTATTAAGGTATATAACATTTATTACATGGTGTGCACACAGAGATAAGCAGACATTCGTTTTTTGTGTTATTAGTCTACAGTGATGACAAAGAGTTATGGAGTATGACACTACACATAGCAAAACAATGTATAGCACATGTAATTGACTTTATTAACTGACTTTAATAACAAGAATTGTGATTGGCTGCTCTGTTTGCATTGTTTATTTAACAATGCCATATATTAATATCTTTGTTATGTATTTATTTAAAGATATATTGGCTTATACTTTTAATACACCAGTTACACTTACATATGACTTCCTATCAGAAGATTTAATTAGACAAATTTAAAGTACTCCCACGCTATAGTTCGCCCTTCTTTTTCTTCAGAATGAGTAATTGGAGAGAAAAGTTAATGCCTCTGAACTACTGGGAATTAATGGGCCTAAAGTGTCCCTGACCCACTGACACTGGGATGAAATGCGATATCAGTCAGATGCAGATAAGCAGCAAGAGAAGGTTATTTAATTTCCAATTATTACTAACGCCTCATTCTAGTATATCTCCGTCCTTTCCTAGATGCACGTCCACCCATGTGAGCTCCCCTCATAGTCACTGCTCATCTCCAGCCTCACCGGCTCTGTGGTTATTAGAGAAATAATTCCATTATAGATGTTCCTATAAGTATTTAATTAAGTATTATTTCTGTCTTATTAAGTCACTGGATCATGATTACAGATTTAGTACATTCATCCTCCTTCTGCTGAAAACTTTGCTTCTTTTCTTAATAGATAGTTAATGTATCATAATTACTTCTTTTCACAACCTAAGGGCATTTCCACTATGTGTTTTTCCTCAAGTTCAACTGCTGGGAAAAAGACATGGACAGAACCTGTCCTATTCATTTGAATGGGAAGGATCCACTACTGCCTTAACTAAGCGGCATGGCATCCCCCTGTCAAAGCTGCTGTGGGCCAATATCAATGGATGTGTCACCAGGACGCGGAAAAGTGTTTTCACCTAAAGGGAATGTGCCGTAAACCACGGGCAAGTAGGATACACGTCTAGATTTTCTGTTCAATCAACTTAAAAAGATCCATTTTTGGGGGTCAGGGAAATTGGTGATAGATTGTATGTTTGTCAACTGTAGTAACAGATATTTGCTTAACTTTTTGGGGATCGACTGAAAGTGTAATGCATTTCAATACAACCAATAAAATTTACCAGCATTTCCTATCATTGTTCAATTGGATTTTTGGAATGCCCCTCCCTGGGACTTTGTTTGGAGAATGGACCAATAGTCTACTCAAAAAACTTGTCTTTACACATACATGTGAATTTTTCTTATGCTTTATTGAAAACAATGAATAAAATAGTCCATTTAGTTTGGTGATTTCCTGTTGTTTACACGCAACATGTTTCGCCCTAGCAATAGGGCTTCTTCAGGCGATAAACAGGTATTGAATCTACAAGTAACAATATAATAACTGTTTTAGACTCATCCATCGCACCAGGGCTTACAAAGAGAAAAATAATAATTCACAAATAAAGTGAGAAACAGAAAGCGGGTTACTCACCCACCAGGGGTAAAGGATTCTCCTAGCCCAGATAGCACAGATGTCCACACCAAAAGACAAAAGACCCTCCAACCTTTGAACTGGCCACCTGAACAAATGTATATAGGTCTATGATTGTAACACATCACGGAAGATCAAACAATGGGTAGAAGGCATCTGTGGTTATATCATTTTTCAATACATTTTTTCCCCAATTTTAATTGTTTTAGGTTGATCTAACCATGTGGGCAATCAATCATCAAAAAAATTGAATTAAGTTGGTTGGATGAAAAATCTAGAAGTGTGTATTGGGTCCTTTAGGGTATGTTTCTATAGTCCAGCATGAATCAGCTTGACGTGTTTATGCCCCCCTATGGAAACATACCCAAAAGGACTTGCACATTAATTTTGAATGCCTATGCTATGTCTATGACTTCCGATAACCTGGTAGTCTTCCCAACTTTGATTTGCAATTTGCAAGAATTTGAATGCTAATGTCAACATTTCGGCATCCTACTGACCATCTCTATGTTATCTCTATATCATATCAAGTGCAATATCAGGTTCACCTATATGTCATTTGATTTACATTTTACTCACTTTCTTGTGCCTATTTTTACAATTTAGAAAAATTATGAATTGTAGTCAAATGTAGCAGCAACACAATGACTACACACCCTTACACTTGCAGTAAGTTTATAAAATACTGTTATGCAGATTTATAAGTGCTTCATTCTAAAAAAGTAGAATTTTACAACTTTCCTCAGCTTTCCACTCCTGATTAATGGAACAATGTTTTGCCCAAATAAATAAGTGGAAAATACTTCCTGGCACTGGCAATGCGCTTCTTTGAAGACAGCAGACTGAAGTTAGTCCTGTCCACAGACTTGAAAAGAGTAATCAACCTGCTTGCCAGGTTAATACTGGACCTGCCAAGTCTTGGAGTGACATGTGCTCAAGACAGCCAGTAACTTTGGTAATACTCTAGAACTGGGCCAAGACAAACACAGGTAAGGGCTGTGAGCATACAGCAATTTCACTATTACCTCTTATTATTACTGCCTGTATTTACATATACATTAAGGTATCGGGAACACTCATCCAGTTACATGAACAGTGTGCAACATGTAAAAGCAGTTACAGTATTGAAATGCTTACACGGTCCAGGAAACATTTCAACCACTTCTAATACAAGCCATGCCTAATACAAATTTGTCAATGGTTTATCCCATCAATATATTGGGTGATGTGCTAAAGGTGTAGAGCATGTTCATCATGTGAAAGCAAAATCCCAGTTTCATTTACTATTTACCAGTTTTATTTATTTTCCCCACATTGGCTTTACATATACTTTACGTAGACTTAATCCAAAATCAGTCAAGCAAAATGTGATATGTGTTGGGCTTTATTTAAAATTAGTCTGTTATGCTATGTTTATATGGAGTTTAGGGATGCATCCCATACTTATGCATGACATGGTTCCACCAGCCGCTGAAAGCATATGTATATGTAGCATATGTATGACATATATATGTAAAGCCAATATGTTGATTTTGGATAAGGCAGGAGAGAGTTAAACCCATCATTTTATTATTGTCATTGTGTGTTATTAGAAAGATTTACTTTTACTTCTTGTTCCGTTATTAGGAAGATTTACTTTTACTTCTTGTTCCGTTATTAGGAAGATTTACTTTTACTTCTTGTTCCGTTAATCACATGCCTTTACATTCTTGTTCTATAGACTCAAAAGTTAGGGAGAGAACGTTTTAGTGTGAATACCCCACTAGAAGATTTGCCCTCTATTGCTGTTCCGGTGGCTACTTAAAATGTTGAATATACCCATCATGATTTTCATTCATAATGGCAATGGTGATCCAGACAGAAAGAATAAAACAATGCAATGCTGCGATTTTCAAATAGAACAAATGTTAAGAAAGTGTAAAAGATTTCATATATTCCTTAGGTTAATAAAATGTTATATCAGCATTTAATGGGACTGAGATAGCAGAGGGAATTCTGTAAATGTCACCAGTACCACTAATCATGCCAGCCTGGTCTGAGAGATATGGGTCAGCACAGCGGAAAGATAAGACATTCACCTTGTCTCTTCTGTCCACGATTCACACGGGAGGCTGACAAAAACAGCCTGTGGGAACTGCATTGTCCCCATCTGCTAATTTGACCATAAAACAGCCAAGAGTCCTCTAATTGCCAAGACTTGCTTTGGGTTGTTTTGGTTAAAGAAGAGCCGCGTAGGCGACATTTATCAGAGACTCTGGTGGAGCCAAGAGTAAGAATTCTCACCAAATCAAGAAGCTGTTCCTCCTATCGCTTACACTTTGTTCCTATAACAAGGCTGCTGATTTGGAAGCAATGTTCAAAATAATTCCTATTTAACTCTACAAGACCAAGTAGTATGCAGTTCACAGTTCTAACATACATAGCCTCCATCAATGTAACAGCAACATGGAAGGGCAAGAAGGCTCTATCATTTGCAATCATAGTTTGTAGCACTTTCGACTTTCAGTTCAAATATTATTATTATTTACTTTTTTTTATAAAGTGCCAACATATTATGCAGCACTGTAAATTAAATAAAGGTTAAACGCAACACAAGCTAACACACAGGTACATGCTATGACACAGGAGGTAAAGAGGGCCCTGTCCAATTAGGCTTGCAATCTTGAGAAAGGTTTAGGAACAAAGTATACAATACTGATGAGATGGAACTGACTAGGCGGTGATGTTAGGAATGGATAGACTAAAGAGGTGGGTTTTCATGGCTTTTTTGGAAGTGTGAGCGACCCTAGAGCAGCCATGGATGCGATGATGTTGGGGATGAGTGGTGATGTTATAATTAGGTCAGTAGAAGAGGGGCTGTAAGGAGTATATTTATGCATCAGGTTGGAAATGTGACACCAAAGGTGACACCAAGACTGTGGAGTAGGGGAAAATTACTGTGAGATGTCGGAGGGAGTCTGAGAAGGTGATGGGGGACAGATAATGAGTTCTGTTTTACTCAGGTTAAGTTTATGGAATCTGTCAGCCATCCATAAAGAGACACTGAGCGAATAGTCCAGAATAGAGGGAGTAAAGGTAGAGGGGTGGATAGGTACATTTGGATATCAACACCTAATAAATGGTATTACAGACCAAAGGATGAGATGAGTTTGCCAAGGGAGAATAGGACCAGGCCAAGGACCAAGCCTTGTGGGATGCCATCAGGGTGGTAGGTATGAGAAGAAAAGGAGCCACAAATACCAATAGAGTTCCGGGGATCAAGGAAGGATACCAATAGACTGAAGGGGGTGGGGGTCAAGCAGGGAAATTACATTCAGATAGTCTATACGTTTTTTGTAAACAATGCACTCAAGCACTTTAAAAGAAAAGGGAAAAAGAGAGATAGGCAGTTAGCTAGAAGAAGGAGAGGGATCAAGCGATGGTTTCTTCAGTATGGGGAGAACAAGCATGTAGCATGTTTGAAGGATACTGGGAAAATACCAGAAGACATGGAGTGGTTGAATAGTTCAGTCAGTGCAGGGGCAAGGGAAGAATGTGTCCGGAGAAGGTCTGAGGGTAACAGGTCTAGTGGGCAAGTAGTAGAGTAAATATGACAAATTCATTAGTCTGCATAAACAATGTTTGAGTGGGGGCTTTCTTTGTACATTTCCCCCAGGGGCTCTGGTTTTACTCAACAATCCAAAAAAGAACGTGTCCTGTTTGGCTTAAGCTTGACCAAACTATCCCCCCTAAATGTGGAACAAATGATCAGCTTTATGACTTGGATGATTAAGTCCATTTCAGATATCTTCTGTTAAACCAGTCACAAAAGAACAATTAACTGTCTTCTGCAATCAACTTTCTTCTACAGGAGGCCAACTTACAATAAACAAGACCTGGATAAAATAGTACAAATTGTAAGATAAAAATATTCGAGGTTGAACAAAGTTTATCCATAGAACAAATTGGCCATTCTAGATTTTTGTTTAATCAACCAAAATATTGTTCGTTCTTCCTTGACTGAATGAAAAAATCTACACTTGTGAACCCACCTTTACAGTTATGAGTGTCTAAAGATAAAACAAGTTTCAGTGTTTAAACTCTCCAATAGACTCCAGTACTGAATGATTAAAAAGCTTGGATACCAATTCACGTGCCATGATCGTCAATATGTTTTTTGTTAATCTGATTATTTGATGTTTGCAATGTATCTGATAGTGTTTTCAGAAGTAATCATTGACATCTGATTGGATATAAAAACATAACATTCATGCGGCATCTTATCTGACCGAACTGCAATGTGTGCGGTGTGCACATACAGGCGCTTTCATTTTGGAACATTTATATCTATATAAATAATATGTGAATACAAATCTCACATTATAAATCTTGAAAAAAAGGCACACACAGTAGGAATGCTGCATTGGAGTATACAGTGAGAAAAAAAGTATTCAGCCACCGATTATGCAAGTTCTCCCACTTAGAAAGATGAGAGAGGCATGTCATTTTCATCATAGGTCACCTTAACTATAATGATTTTTATAGAATTTATTTGCAAATTATGGTGGAAAATAAGTATTTGGTCAATATGAAAAGTACATCTCAATAGTTTTTATACCCCCTTTGATGGCAATGATGGCAAAGTTTTCTGTAAGTCTTGACAAGGTTTTCACACACGCTTCTCATCTTTATAAGTGGGGGAAATTGCATAATTGGTGTCTGACTAAATACTTTTTTTGCCCCACTGTATTTTTAAATGACCAGAGACATGATTTCTTCTTTTTTGTTGGGGGTAGGTTAGAGTTTCTGCTAAGAGGTTTTTGGTTAAGTGAAGTAAATTAGGTTTTATCTGATTCATTTGGCTTCTTTTTGCTAACATCATTTACTGCTGAAAAACTCCAGCGTGCTAAATTATTTTCTAATAAATACTTTTCTAATAAAAATCCAGAAAGTACTGAATAAAAAATGTTTCACTACATCACTACTGCTGAAGCAAATATGCAATCCATTGCATTCACGTTGCATGAAGTCCACATATGTAATAATCATATGAAGACAAAACTGTTTCTCAATGACCTTAAAATATGTTTTAGAACAAATACAGACGAACTTCATCTTGATGACCAGGGAGGTGATTTATCCAAAACCACAAGGACCAACCTGGGTTTCTCATTTCCTAAGGTTACCCAGCAGGTATTTGGAGGATTAGGAGAATAAGCCCTTTCCCATACCTTATTATTGTTAACCTTTTACTTAAACTTTTATTTATAATGTGCTAATATATTACACACCTCTGTACATCAAATAAGAGTTGGATGACACAACAGGCTTACATATAGGTATAAACTATAACCCTGGATATTTTGTAATTTTAAATGTTATTTAAACATTTTATAAAACCCAATGTGCAGCTTTCATGAACACAATGTTTATACATATATTATTATTATTATTATTATTATTAACATTTATTTATATAGCGCCAGCATATTACGCAGCGCTCTACATATAGAGGAGAAGTACCATTTAAGGCTTTGTTTCCATTGTACGCCGGGACCCGTACGCTAAGCGTATACGCTAGCAGGGGTCCCGACGTATCTCCGACGTATCTCACAGACCTTTGCCTGCCGGCGGACGGTCTGTCTTCATTGCGCTGAGCTCATCCGCCGGTGTCAGGCTGAACGTAGTCGAGTACGTTCAGCCTTTACACCGGCGGATGTGTAAACAGACCATCCGCCGGCAGGCTGAGTCTGTGAGATACGTCGGAGATACGTCGGGACCCCTGCTAGCGTATACGCTTAGCGTACGGGTCCCGGCATACAATGGAAACAAGCCCTTACTCTGGAAAATAAAATTGTTGATTAAAGCATTGTGATAAAAAGGTCAAATAAAATGCCCCAAGAACCAAACTGAGGCAAATTCAAACAATGCCAACCAGATCTTTAATCTACTTTATAAATGTGACCACATTTTTGGGCACTACAAGGTGCACCAGACCATAAGACACACCCCAAAGTTTTGGAGAGAAAATAAGGAAAAAGAAACATAAAAAAACCAAACAACACACACAGACACAGCCATTCAGATACCATGTGAATATACAGAATGTTCCAGCAAAGTACTGGACCATGCTGTATTCACTCTGTATTCCTCCAGCCAAAACACCAGTGCCAGGAGGGAGGTCTTCTCTGCAGCAGAGTGTTCAACTTATGGAGAGACACATTTTACAAGCTAGCACTAACAACCTACCCATGAGTAGTGATTTACATATGGAAGAAGATATGAGTCGGTGTCACAAAAATGTATTTATTGCATGCACAACTCATGCTATCTAATTTAAAATTTTCTCTCTATAATTTGGTAAATGTGTTCAGAGAATAGGTACTGCTTATGCTTATACAACTAAGATCTTCCTCTTGGCAGTTGCCTTTTGGCTTGGTTGGAGATAAAGGAACAGATTCCAGTCTCCTGGGATGCATACCTGTTGCTCCCCAAAAAATATTTGAACCATAAGATGCATGCAGAAAATGGGACATTTTTAACATTGAATTTAATGGGAAAACGTGTGTCTTTAGTCTGAAAAAACACATCTTGTTTGAGAAAAAAGGCCCTTAAGTATTAGTACAATCTGGCAGCCCAGTAGTATTTTGAAACGACAAGTCAGCAACTGAAATCTCCATATTTCTTTCTGCACAGAACCAATGCTTTGGAAAGGAGAGGCACAGTCAACTCACTCCATTGACTTGGTTTTCCGAAGTATTGACATTTTGTATAAATTATGTAATCAGGGTATTTTTTAGGAGGACCCGATTCCAGCTGTGGCTTAGTAGGGGGATAGTAAACATTTTGTAATGAATCTGCAAAGCAAATTACCTGGGAAAATAATATTTTCTCAATGTGGCCTTATCTAGTTGGTAGAGTCAACATAGGGATTTTTCTATGAGAAAGTCTCTGACTCTCTGCTCATAAAATGCCTCTGTGAGCAATTTCCGTAAATAGGAATAGAAGAGAATAAATAATAAACTGGTGGCTGTTTAAAATGAACCATGTACTGTGACCTATATGTGGGCTACCCATATATATACAATGATATATTAACTTTAATAGTAAGTCAGTCACTGATCAGGAGTATACACTGCCTGGCCCAAAAAAAAAAAGTCACCACCAAAAAAAAATTTGCACACTCAAATATTTTGTTGGACCGCCTTTAGCTTTGATCACAGCATGCATTCGCTGTGGCATTGTTTTGATAAGCTTTATTTAACAAGATTTTTTTACATCCAATGTTGCATTTTACACAAAGATCTTGCATTGATAATGGTATCATCTGACCGCTGCGCAAGGCCTTCTCCAGCACATCCCACAGATTCTCAATGGGGTTTAGTGATGGCGCGAACCCGGAATTTGATGTTCGCGAACGGCGAACGCGAACCTCCGC
>CM070035.1:33545676-33577697 GCA_036250615.1 Ptychadena robeensis
ACAAACAGTGACCATGTCTGGAGGGTTCACATACTTTCAAGCAGCACTGTATATTGTTTTAATATTATTTTTGTTGTTATTATTAGGATCACCATCTCTCTTGGTATTCACACTCACATACTGGAGTCACCATCTGATTTCAGATTTCACCCATTATGGTGTCCAGAACAGGGAATGAAGGAGAGGCCTCCAGGACTAAATTGACAAATGTGAGATGTCTTATCACTTCCTGTTCCTATGTTGTATTATTATCAGGGCAGGAAGTGAGGAGAAAATCATAGAAGCACAAACTACAATTAAATCAGGAATGGGGTTGAAGGGTTTTGCCGTGTCATTCAACATGCTTCATGACACACAGCATATAGCTCTAGAGACGTAAATTCATATATCTGTATTAAAAATAATAAAAATTTCAGATCCCATTATTCCCTCGGATTTGCTCCCCCTTCCCCGCAAACGAGAAGCCTCTCTATTGCAGTGCGCAGGCGCGGCGCCGTGTAGCCACCTAGACTACAATTCCCGGCGTGCCCTGCGTCCGTCCTCCGTGCACGGCGGTGTCACCGCAGACATGGCTGCCCGCATAGCATGGCTGGTCAGGAGGCTGCACCCGGAGAGGGTGACTGTACGGAGGATGCTGTGTGCTGCAGGTGAGCTCTCTATCCCTGATCACAGTGCAGACACTGAGGGAGGTCACTGATAGATCGGTGACGATCGTATAGGTGTTGCGGGAGGAGGAGGTCGGGTGATAAAGTTCTTGTAGTGTCATAGGGAGAGATCGGGGTCTTCTTGTCATTTCCAGGAGGGGGTGGGGTGTGACTTGACATTTCCTACAAAGATCTTGGCTAACCCGAAGAGCTGACAATCTAGTGATGGCTAGAAGGATAGGATGACCTTCACCCCATGTGATCTTGGCACAAGGACAAGACAGATATCTCCTTCTGTGTCTCAGACTGGAGTCTGGATGATACTTATTGTGATATACTCGCCTGACTAATAATCGCTGGGAATGAATGAGCGTATGGCTGACACTATATAAACGCCATGGTGTCACACTGATGACCACAATGCCATGACTGGCCAATCAAACCCGTCACCTAATCTATATATCTTCATATATGACTTCTACACACTGGTAATGTGATTTTACACCTTTATGGCCCCCAACAATCATCCATCACTGTGCATCCCCTGCATCCTACAGAAGAGAAATGGATCAGATAGAGATAGTTCATGGCCCCAACAATCAGACATCCCCTGATCCTACAGAAGAGGACTGGATCAGATGTTCATGGCCCACAATCCATCCATTCCCATGTTATCAATACAGCATGCGGAATGGAATCGATTGTCATGGCCCCCAACAATTATCCATCCCCTGCATCCTACAGAAGCGGAAGGGATCAGATTGTTCATGGCCCCAAAACAATCATGCCATCCCATGTAATATCTACAGAAATGGGGAATGGATTCAGATTGTATGGCCCCCAACAATCATCCATCACTGTGCATCCCCGCATCCTACAGAAGAGGAATGGATAAGATAGTCATGCCCCCAACAATCAACCATCCCTGATCTACAGAAGAGGAATGGATCAGATAGGCATGGCCCCCAACAATCATCCATCCCATGTATCCTACAGAAGAGGAAGGACAGATAGTTCATGGACCCCCCAACAATCATCCATCACTGTGATCTAGTATTCCTACAGATGAGGAAATGGATCAGATTGATCGGGGCCCAACAATTCATCCATTCCCATGTATCCTACAGAGAGGAGTGGATCAGATGTTTCATGCCCCAACCAATCATCCATCCCATGTATCCTACAGAATGGGAGAATGGATCAGATAGGTTCATGGCCAACAATCATTCCATCAATGTGGGCATCCCCTGCTTCTACAGAAGAGGAATGGATAGATAGTTCATGGCCCCTCAACAATCATCCATCCCCTGACATCATACAGAGAGGATGGATCAGGAATAGATGATAGTCATGGCCCCCAACAATCATCCATCCCTGAATCCTACAGAAGAGGAAGGGATCAGATAGTTCATGCCCCCAACAATCATCATCCCATTGATCCTACAGATTGAGGAATGGATCAGATTGGTCATCGGACCCAAAACAATCAATCATCCCATGCATCCTAAGAAGAGGAATGGATCAGATAGTAAGGCCCCAACAATCATCATCCCTGCATCTACAGGAAGAGGGAATGGATCAGATAATGGCCCCCAACAATCATCCATCCCATGTATCCTACAGAAGAGGAATGGATCAGATAGTTCATGGCCCCAACAATCACCCATCACCATGCATTGATTTAAACTGAGCAGTTCTCCAATGATATGTACAAACATTTACTCCTAACTTTCCCAGTAGCTGACCATGTCCCCCTCTGTCCTCCTAGCTGTTGCAATCCTCTCCTTGCAGGACTGTAGATCCTGCATTGTACAATGAGGTGCCAGAGAGGTGGTGAGGGACTTGCTGGAAGAGGAGGAGGAAGTCAGTGTGAACGCAGAATAAGTTGCATACAACTCCCTCATCACCAAGTCTTATTACCAGTAAGGCGAGCCTACTATAGAGCATGTCTGTAAGATCACATTATTACGATGATAAATAAGATGTAGAGAAGTACAAGGCGAGTCATTGGAGGTGACAATGGTGGCTACATAGACTGGTGTGCTGTACATACAGAGATCTGATAGTCTAGATTTGTCCAGGCCAATGGGAACCGCAGCATGATGACAACGGTTGCGCACCACTTGAACGATTGAACAAGGATTTCTCAACATATTGGTTCCCTGTTAAAATAAAGGCTATTGCTATAGATCATGTGATTCATCGATACCCTCCTCCAGAACAGAGATTTCACATTTGTTTCCTCCCAGCCAGCAGTCCAGGGATCAGACCTCCGCAGTTCACCGACCCAGAAGTACAGAGCATACTGAAGAAGATCACCGGTCTCAATCTGGAGAAGGTTTTCCAGCCGGTGAAGCAAGAACGTAAACCACCCACCTATAAGCTGATGACGCAGGAGCAGTATGAGCAGGTATCTATTGGAAATGTTTGTTCTGCTGCATTGAGTCCTCTGCTTCCTTCTAATGGCACATCATAACTGTAGCTGGACAGACACCACTGACCTGTCATTATCATGTTCCAGAATGTACCAGTCATGGTGCAGTCAGTCCCTAGGGAACACAGAGATGGGTATTGGTAGCCATAGACCAGTGGTTCCCAAACTGGGGGGGCACGGAGGTATTCCAGGGGGATGCAGTTAGGGGGCAGCCGAGTTGGCACTTGTGAGAATCACATTGTCTGCCAGAAAAAGGGGAGAGAGAGACATCTGCCAAACTCGGCTGCCTATTTGCGCTCCTCGCTGTCTGTTCCCTTCTTCCTCTGGGGATTGCACACAGTACACCCACACTCCCCTACCACTGCCAGTCAATCACACAAGCTTGAGAGATGGACAAACAGGTAGACAATCATGGGGGAACTAGCTGCAGACAGTAGGTAGAGTGCATGTAATGTGTGTGTCTCGATAAAGTTTGGGAATCACTGCTATAGACATAAAGACGTTATTGACTCCTGAACATTTTGGGGTGATGAGTGCTGGGGGCACAAGTAGATGTGGTTCCTGTGACTAGTGTGTTGTTCTAACCTCTGTCTTAAACGAGCCATACACTGTGACCTCTCCTAGTCATATTTTTGACCGTTATTTGGTCGCAATGACAATCACAAACTAATTGGTTACCGTGTTTGAAGTTTATTTTGTTGGTTGGTTAGCGATCACATTCTTCATGAAACCATTTTTATTCAGTATAAAATGAGAATGATTGAAGTATGGATTCATTATCACACTTGTAAATGGTACATTGATTACCTTTAGTAGCCAATCACAAGGACAATAGATGAGGAATCGACTGCAGCGTGTCCGACATGCGGGAGATTCCTGGTCGATCTGTCCAGATGGGCCCAGCCGATTTGCGGCTGAGCAAATGGCGGGAACACACATGGCGGTCGTTTGCCTGAAAAATCGGGTGAAAATCGCCCCGTGTATGGCTTCCTTAAAGCACCTCTACCTCTGACTAGTCTCACTACATTTGGAGGGTTATTTTATGATATCAGGTTTGCTACCATTGATGTGCCTCAACCATGACAGCTACCTGTTTTTAGAGGCACAGTGTGTGGCCCCCCCATACACGCGTCCATCTGTGGCCGAAAGTCTGCAAAACAGAGGCACCCACCTTGAGGGATTGACCAGAATAGCACCACAAGTCGGTCACACGGCAATCTGCCTTGATGGTTGTTTTTTGGTCGGTCGCTATACTGTGGATGGCAGCGAGGCATAGTAAGTCAGCGATGGGTCACCGGCACAGACATTAGTCTTCTTCCCTCTTCCTAGGAAGTGTATTTATATTGGCACATCTACCAGGGTTCAATACCTGTTATTTTTTTAAATCTTCCATTTTGCTTGGACCTTCCCTTGTCTTAGAGCTTGTTTCCATGATACGTCAGGATCCCAACAGAGCACATAGACTGTGTTTACACATCCGCCGATGCAGAGACTCAACAACGATAAGCCTCTGCATCGGCGGAGTGGCTCTGTGCAGTGAAGACCAAGCATCCGCCAAGCAGGTAAGTAAATGTGCTCCGTCGGGATCCCCACCAAGCAATACACTTAACGGAGGGGGTCCCGACGTATAATGGAAACTTAGAGTGCACTGACTAATGGATGTGCAGCCCAATATTGACATCACAGAACGTATACACCTGCCTGGTAATAAAGACAACAGACAGGAGATCTGTTCATTGTAATAGAAGGACACTCGGATGTACATGCTGCTTGCCAATATCTTCTAGATGGGTGCGTACCATAACGTATCTTTGTATATACCAGTGGTTCCCAAACTGGGGGGGGCATAAAGGTATTCCAGGGGGGGGGGCCCTCATTTATAACCTGTGTTTGAATAGGCAAGGGGGGCTTGATAATGTTCCTAAATAGAAAAGGGGGGCCCTGCAAGGAAAGTTTAGGAACCACTGGTATACACAGATCTGGCGTGTAGGAGAAATAAATGGATTCCGTGTTTATTTAATTTTGTATAATATTTTGGAGCATGAATGGTAATCTGTCATCTTCCCGTTCAGGCCGTCCAGAAAGCGGTCCAGGCTGCAGAGAAGTGCCTAGAGATTCCCCCCATGCTGGAAGAACGACAACCCATAAACGAAGTCCTGGCTGTGGACGAGATCCTTTCCCATATAGATATGGGCAAACACGTGTTCACTGATATAACATACAATGTACCGCACCTGGTGAGTACACACTGCCGAGTGTGTTCATCTTCTCCCAAAACAGTAATCTCATGAGGTGTCACCTTTTTCCTAGTGACTGGCAGGTAGTTACTTGTAGTTCCAGGGTGACAACACGTTCTATATCTAGCAGTCCCAGAGGCAACAAAGGGTTTCCATGTCCTTATCCTTTGATTTCAGCGCTATACTTTGTACAGCGCTGCGTGATAAGTTGGCACTTTATAAATAAATGATAATAATATACTTGTAATATTGAAATCTCATGACTTTGCAAAATATGTCAAATTGTTATTATTCGGTCAGAACCTTACAAGCTTAAAGCTAGACATACACGGTTAGATTTTAGCATGATCGATCTTCTATTAGATTTTAGATCTTGATCTTTTCATCGAACACCGATCGTAATTGAATCCAAAGTAGTACCACATGGAAGGTTCGATTGGAATATGACTAGATGAGACAATTTTAGTTTTGATCAAAAATCGCAGGAAAGAGTCATATATAAATGTGTCATCGAATGCAATCGCCAAACCAACACACACAATGCTACGATTGTAGTTCAATCATTGTACAACCGACAAAAATTTTCCGATCGATGTTTTGATCGTTTTCAAACTTTTTTCGCAGATTGAACCATGTGTGCAGTATTCAATTTAAGTTCGATCCATGAATTTTGATTGTATTTAGTAGCTTGAACGCAAAACCGTGTAACCGTGTATGCCTGTCTTTATCATTTTGATTTATAAATGATCAAGGATAAGGTCTGTAAAAGGGAATCTGGCCATACACGGGCTGATTTTTCAACTGATTTGAGCACAATCGATCGACTTGCATGTTCATGGTGATTGATTGTTTTCAAATCGATTGCATCCAGCCTTTCTTTGAGTGAGATCAATTGATCGAACAGGGAACCAACATGTTGGTAAACCCTGTTCAATTGCTATCACTTGCGAGAGACCTTCTTTTGGGTTCCATACTGTCTGTATAGATGGGCTTCAGGGGGAGATCAAGCAGCTAATCAGTTGAATAAACCTGCTGAGGAAAGCAGAGTGACAGAGATGAGCTTATTCAGCTGTTTCTCTTTTTACTGTCCAATCATGGATGAGTTTGTTGAATGCAGTGGTTCTCAACCCCATCCTTAGGGGTTGAACAACCATGTGACAGGAGTTACCACATACACTGAAAGCATCAGAGCTGCCATGATCAAGCAGTAATGCTGATGATTACTGGGATTATTTTCCCACCCTGCACATCATCTGCACAAGCGGGGTGGCAAAGTAGGAGGGAGGGGGCATTACACTTACCAGATTGTACTGGAAGTGATAACCCAGGAGTGTCACTTTTGGTATTTGGATACCTTCTTACGTTCCAAATACATATTGATAGAGTTAGTAATTGGATGGTGAATATAAAGTCGTGGTTCCCATCCCTACATAGCCATAGAAACAAGAAAATACCCTTATTTAAATTTAAACTTTAGACTTTAAATTGGAATACCGACTTCCTTAACAACACATTACACAGTCAATATCTAAAAAATTTTAAGTTTATAGAATTACAAAAAATGGTCACAGCAGATGCTGTACATAAAACACATAACCATATACCAGGTGCAAATCGATATACAAGGTTCCTGTTGTTATACTAACCAAGTATTGCAAAAACAATTGATTATGTGCACAGTCTGTGGTCACGATCTGTCTATATAGACGTCCACATTGAAGGGTGCATTGGACAGCTACATGTTTCGCCACTTAAATTGGCTTCCTCGGGCTGTGCACCCACAAAATATGTGTGAACCTAGTTGGAGGAAAGATGCACATATAAAAGCATGCACAAGGAAACAATTGAAAGGTGTATCGAATAGATTGTTAAATATAAACCCCTTATATTATTTAGAAGTGTGTAAGCATACCTTGATGGAATATATACAGAAACGCCTATAAGGTAAGGTGAAGTCACGAACGAAGAGGAGGAGGCAGGATGCAGCGCCCCCTGCAAGGCAACGCAAAGCTGGTCGTCGTATAATTTCCTATGTGGGATATACAGGAAGTGACGGGGTCGTGGACTTAAAAAGTTTGCGAACCACTAGTTTATCGGCATCTAGTTGTAGAAGAATCCATGCAAGGGAAATCTCTGGTCGGATGAATTAAAGTTGGTTTTGTTATTTTCTCATTTGTGCCTTGTTCTAGATCTTTTCTATTCTAAATGTTGCCATCTCTTTGTTTTTTCCTCAGGAAAGGTTTATTTTAGTGCGGGAGACAGATGGTGTCTTACGTAAAGCTACATGGGAGGAGAGAGACCGCATGATCCAGGTGTACTTTCCTCGGCAAGGTCGGAGAATGGCCCCCCCGCCTGTGTTTAGGAAGGAGAACATGCAGGTAAAGATCTGACCAGGCAATGGTGACAATCGTGCCGGAACCGGAGTGACGTCTTCCTTCTTCCCTTACAGCAAATGTATAAGCAGGATCGGCATGAAGAGCTGCTAAACCGATGTATCATCCAGTTCGAGCTGGACTCCAGGGAGTATATCAAGGTGAGGGCTCATCACAGATCATGAACTTGCTTTAATAATGGTTCACATATGAATACGTATTGTGATATTTATTACTTTGTGATATTAGCACTTAAGTAACTGCACATGGTTTTGTAAAACCCTACCTACCTCCCTAGCGGGGTAGAAGAATTGGGATCATGCATACTTACCTATACATGGCAAGCCTGCAGTGATTCTGAATCGTGATTGATTCTGGCAGAGGCGGAGGGAGGTGCCATAGACCTCCAGGTTAATAGAGGGGTGTTGCTTTCCCACCCCCTCTATTAACGGCGATGTGTATAGGGGAGGAAGGAGGATGAGGAAAATAGGCAGGGTGCAGTGTGCTTTGATCACGGCACAGTATGGGCTGACCACTAGGGGGGTTAAAAAAGAACACCGGCTTTATTGTAGTTTTAGATGGATTTATAGGTTAAACAAAGCTATACAATATCCCAATCACATCTTTCATCATCTTCTCATTGTATGTACGATGGCTGTAAATATTAGATATCTAGCATTCCCAATTTAGATGTCTCCTTCTCATTGGTCATTCACAGAATACATGTATTCTGTGGATGTAAAGTATAAAAAAACAACATAAACATACTGTATAGACATAACTTACATACATCCAGTCTTCATCCAGCTTGCTCCCGCTCAGCCATGTCTAGAGTGTCTGGTCCTCCAGGCTGCAAGATGGAGATTCTTGCTCCCTCATCCAATCAGGGTCTTAATTCGGTGACACTCTACCCCTTTGCATCAGCCGAAGCCTGGGCACATGGTAAGGTAGATGTCAGTGGTGACATTTAATCTCCCATGTTCCCTTGTGCTGCGTCTGCATGTTACGTGTGGGGGGGAGCGTCGCTGGATTTTAACACTAGGTAAGTATTTTTTTTTCACTTTTGACCTCTGGTGCTGATAAAAGAAGGCAGAGGCAGAGGTGGTAGGTCCACTTTAAAAAGGACTAAATGAACATCTGACATCGTGCAGGTGATGCCCCTGTACAATTTACTGCCTATTCATTCATTTCTGTTGGCCTGGTTTTTACTTAAAAGCATTGCCCTTGTGTGCAGGCGCTCAGGGGACGTTCAGAAATGCTCCAATATTATCCCTTTCGGACCCGAGAAGCAACAGGTGGCCACCTAATGTCTCATCTTCCTAACTGTGGCACTAATTGGGCGCCCTGGCACTGGAAACTTGGTTTCCAGATGGCTGAGGGAATGCTCGCTCAGAATAGACTAGTGCAGTGGTTCCCAAACCGGGGGGCGCGAAGGTATTCTGGGGGGGGGGGGGCTCCATAATGTCCCTAAATAGAAATGGGGTGCCCTGCAAGGAAAGTTTGGGAACCGCTGGACTAGTGTGGTCAGGGACCAACATGCTCGTCGGCTTATCTGTGACATATAAAGCGCATCGTTTCTGTCTGTGCCAGAGCTGGAAGACTGGAAGATAATTAATGGTTTTTGGCTACAAGGGGTCATTTATTTATCTTCATTATTTTTCGTGTGTTGTAGATCAGGAACCAAACATTTGAGGACATCGACAAGCAAAAAAAATATGATCTGTTGAGGTCAACGCGACATTTCGGGGGAATGGTGTGGCACTTGTCTTCTTTGAAGAGCATCGATGGACTTTTAATAGACATGCTTCAAAGAGATTTGTAAGTTACTGAGAATCATAGATGAATAATCTCTTTCAAAATAAAAATTTCTAACAGTTCCATGTTCCTACCCCAATGATTGGACTAAAACTGCTTTACATTAACCTCCCTGGCGTTACGGATGTTTTGCCATCTACACATCGCTGTCATCATCGAGGCGCCGGCGATGTGTGCTGATAAATGCAACGCCCACTCCATTAACATGGTCTATGGCAGTGCTAGGCAAACTTATTTGTCCAAAGAGCCAAATCGCAACAGCGCAACGCTTGAAATATATTTTGAGCCAGAGATATGGGCGATGCCAAAATTGACAACTATTGAAATTACATCTTTCCCTACAAACATTTCCTAAATGTAAAGCCCCCCATACACGTTCCGATTTTTCGTACGAATTTTGCCCGACCGACCAATGTGGTCGGGAGATTAATCGATCGGGAGATTAATCGGATTCGGAATTATGTACCCGACCGATCCCGATTTCTCAAAATCGTCCAAAAAATCGGTCGGGACCGCTTCGGACCTGTCCGTACATTTTTGGTCGATCTGCTGTTAATAAATAGGGTCGTGCTGATGGATCGGTGATAATTCGAATTCCGATTTTTCGTGCCAGCCGACCGACCAACCATAACATTTTAGGTGAAAATCGGGTGACAGGATCGGACGAAAAATCGGTCGGGAGAATAATCGGAACGTGTATGGGGGGCTTAAGTTAAACTTAAACATTATAAAACTTGATATCATACTTAATAACAATATTATTTATTGAAAAAATTCCTTACAATTTACTGTGACAAGGACTGACAAACCACTAATGTGAACAATGGCTTTGGGTGTAGTCAGATTTTAGTCACAAAGCTCCCCTTATAGGTAGCCATAGAGCCTCCCCTTTAATGGTAGACAGAGAGCACCCACTTATCTAAAGCCACAAAGCCCCCCATATAGGTAGACAGTGCCCCCTTGTTGGTGCCCCCTGTGAGGCTAGCCAAAAAGCCCCCTGTAGGTACCCATAAAGCCCACCCCTTAATTGTAAACAGAGAGGCAGCGCTTATTAGTAACCACGGAGCCCCCCTCCCCTTACAGGTAGTCACAGGGATGTCCGGACACAAATGGAAAAAATACTATATAAGAACATGTAGAAGGAAGAACCGCTTCCTGTGCCACTGAGCCAGACTGAAGGGGCTAAAGAGCCACATATGGCTCCCAAGCTGCATTTTGCCTACCCCTGGTCTATGGCACCGCCCCCCTCTTTGATATCACTGCCAAAGACCAGATCAACCTGCAGGTTCACAGGGGACGGGCATTTATACCTGATCCCGGCACAGCCAGAGTTTGAACACACAGTGACCGTACTGAGTTTGGGCAAAATGCCCAGGGGGTTAATGTAGAATTTAATAGGTACTAACACCACATTTGGAGAACAACATTCAAAAAAACAAGAAAAATGTCCTAAATATTTATTGGAATTCTGAATAATTGGCTATTTGGTCAGAAATATTCACCAGTAATTTAAGTTTGGATGATAACAGATCCAACGGCTGCAGTGTTATACATGAAGTAATATATTTTGTTGAAGTATTAAAGTGTCTTTATGGGTTAGCGTTTCCATGTGGCTACGGTATGGTTGTGATGCTAATAAAGAGATTAATATTTATTGTTCATGGACCTGATGTTCTTTTGTTGTATTGCTAAAAAGATTGACAACTTACACCCTGACCCAGAATGTGTATAGTCTGCTGCCTATACATGCGAGTGCCACGGGTCCATAACTGTTGGCATAGATTGGCAGAACATTTTCTATATGAAAGCATCAGTTTCTCCCCCTAAGTTGGCTACTTACTGTATTTTTTGGAGCATAAGACCATTTGGACCATTTACATTAAAGTGGGGGGAAATGAGGGTGCAACTTATGGTCTAAAGGTGTGGTAAAAGAACATTTTCATGGGTTTGTCCGTCATCCTCTTGATCTTCGAGCCGGTACTATGTGATGCCTGAAAGGCAGGCAAGGAGCCCATCGTGGCAAGAGCAGTATATACTTACATTTTCGTTAGATCGTGCATCTGAGGAGTCTGGCTGGCAGCCCTAGAGGGGAGAGACGCATACAGCTTCACCCCCCTCCTCCCCAATGTGAGAAGTAAGTTGGTGATGGCATCTGTATGCTGACAGCAAGTGTTCACTAGTGACATCTTGTGGCTGAAAATGATATTGCACAGGATTTGTCCCCCAATTGGGATTAATGCTCGAACACGTCAAATGTTTTTCTGCTTTAAAAACTGGGTGCGTCTTATGGTCCGAAAAATACGGTAACCAATTTCCTGCTTAGTGCTTGGATATCAATGTGACTGTTTCACTGAATCTCCAAAAACACACTGCAAAGCAGGGTGATCATTTCTATTTGTAAGGAGAAAAAGAATGGCAGGGTGAGAATGGAGAGCGAGGTTTGATGCTGATCTGGATTTCTGGTCATTTCTCTGTCTGTACCCAACCCAGATCATTGGTGATATAACCCAGATCTGCACCAATGACCAATTAAGCATTTTTCTTGTTTTCAGATCAGAGGATGCTGTGAGTTTGGTGCGGCTCTACAACATGCTGCATCCCGATACCGAGTGTGCTAAAGAGTCCCAGGGAGCTGATGGCATAGAGCTTTTAAAGGTAACATTTATGAATTAGCCTAATAAATCTGATAGATTACTCTGGTATATTCGAACATACCTGTCAAGTTTTTACCTCACAGATTAAGGGTAAACTGTCAGGAAGTGACGTCATTTCCAATATTTGGAACAAGAAAGTGTAAAGGCTTCCGCAGTCCAAATACAGAAAGTGACATCACACGTCACTTCCGGTATTGTGAGCATCATAATCCCTCTTTCTTATTAGTTTGTACAGATGGGGGGTAGTAACGCCCCCTCCCTCCTAAATCAACCTGTTTTAAAAATCCCAGAAAAAATCCAGAATTTATTGAAATCGGGATTTGGCTGACTTTCCTGGCAAAAACAGGATGGTTGACATGTTTGATCATTACCATAAAGCACTCAGTGTGACACAGGAGCTACACACCGGTCAAGTATTTCCCTATTCAATAAGGGAACAGGAAATGACGGCATAAACATCACTTCCAGTATTTGGAAAGCGGAAGTGCTAAAAACACAAAGCAAATATGCTTTTGCCATTAGAGATGTTAAACCCACTACTTCTGATTCAAACATGAAATTGAGTTTCCATTCCATGTATTGGTCCCAATAATAATAATGACTTTTTTTTAAATGGAAACTTATTTTCAGGTTTGAATTATAAGTGCTGTGAAAACACATCCTGTAATAATAATAAACCTCTCTTAACTTTATTGAGGGTTAAAGTAACAGATTAGAGGAATCTTGGGCGCCATGTGCGCTCACGGCTCTGATGCTCCTCTAATCTGGATCCTGCTCAAAGAAACTGAACCAAAAAGGTTTCCAACATGTTGGAAAATCTTGTTCGAAATCCATTACATTGAATGGGGACAGCGATGTCGCCATCCAATGTAATGGACGGGCTGACAGCTAGCCGCACACACAGGCTGTGTTCAGCTAGCTGGTGTGTGTGTGTGTGTGTGAGAGAGAAGGGGGTGAGGTCAGCACAGACCCAGCTCTGCCAGAGGCTGGGGAAAGGAGAGACTCGGGAAACCGGGTCCCCATGGTATGGTAATTGATGTGCCCATGTGGTGCACATTGATTACCATATAATTGACCTGCGATTGCACGGGAATCTACCCGTGTAGACTAGACTAGACTAGACTAGACTATCTGACTTTGCTTTTTCCACCCCCAGGGTTATACTCGAATCAATACATTTTCCCAGTTTTTGTAGATAGAATGAGGTACCTCGGCTTATACTCTGGTATATTCGATGATCTTTGTGTGTACATTATTCTTGTGATTTGTTGTAGATTTTTGTAAGATTGGAATCCAAGAATCCAGGATATATAGAACTGGCTCTGCAAGTATTCCCCCAGACCGCCAGCAGCGCGGCCGCCTCCTGACACCACGGACAGGCGTCTGCAGAATTCTACACTTCAGTTTCATGAAGCCAATCTCCCCATGCAACATTTACTGTGTATCCTCCTGCCATCGCTGAATGTGCATTTCTGTGCTGGACCCTTCCTACTACTGTGTGACTATATTTCTAAATAAATATTCATGAAAGATTACCGTGTTGGTTATTCTCACCAGGGAACCTAGAGATTTGTCTACGCCTGAGTAAAGTCGTTTGTCCTGCCAGTTATGTTGTATATTACAAGGATGCTACATTATTAGGGCTTGTCCCCACCTTAGCCATCTCCTGTGGTTATAATTACAGTGCGGAGATCGTGCTCCCCTGGAAAGCAGACAGGAAACCTGGTCCAACGCCACCCAATCGCCCCTAATAGTGCCGATAGAGAATGAACGGGCACTTTTAAAAATCAATGGATTGCGACGTGGTTTTTAAACATGATCATTGTGTATGCCTGTGAGCCGCGATCAAAACTGAGACTCGTTTAAAATCGCAGGCTGCATCACGGCCAACCGCAGCTATGGGGACAAGCCCTATTAAATACATGGGCACGCTCTGCATGCCGTGATTATAATCACGGGAGGTCGCTTAAACACATGAAATACACATTACTTACATGTCAGCAGTTCAGATCCTGAAAAACTGCTACACAAAAACAAATTAAACTTACACTCTTCACGTTTTCACTGATGATGGGAACATCTTAAAGTGGGAGGGACTGTCTCTAAAAAGACTCCCCACCTGCTGTCAGAAATAGTATTTCTTTTAAGTCGGGGTCTGTAGTATCGGTTGAGTGACCTAACAGGTGGTAGGTCCGCTTTAAGTGGAGACAAGCCCTTATCTTGGTTTAAATGTAATGTGTGGTTTAGGTTAGGCTCCCATTGGATTCTACTAAAACGGTTAGATTATTACTGATAATGTTAATTGATACTGTGGAATTTAGTTCCCAAGGGTTTGTTGTAATTCAAGACGTTTTCTCATAAGAAATAATGATGTGTTTTGAACCACCCAATGCCCCACCTTACCTAACCTTTTCATAAAAAAAAAAAAAAAAAGCATTGTGCAATTGACCAGAAGCATAAAAAAGTTATAATGGGAAGAGCCTTCCAGTAACAAACACTTGTGATCAACGTTGAAGGTGACCGTTTGGCTTTCTGGAAGAGCGGATGATATGGAAGGTGGTTATTGTTGAGGAGAGTCCCCTTCCATCAGCTGATGACCCCAAGCAGGGTGGGAAGGTGGGAGGTCCTAATCTAGGATAGATGGGGCTTTACTATCTTTCTTAAAGCGGACCTACCTCCTGGGAGGTCACTTTGCAGTATCAGCTGAAGCTCAATGAATCCTCAATTGTAAATAAGAAAAATATTTTTCTGACAGCAGGAGGGGAGCTTATTACGCATGCTCCACCACTGCCTTACGTCGCGCCTTGGCAAAGTGGTGTCTGGGACATCTCTCCCAGGCAGGAAATCGTAAACCGCTGATCCCCCCCCCCCCCCCCCTATAGAAATCTCTCCAGCTCCAACAGAGAGGAGACAGGTGGAGGGGGTAGGAGAAGGGGCAGTGAGGGCGGAAGTAGCTTCACTTCTCGAGGAGCCAAGATGCCAGTGAGAAAACTGAAAGTAAAGGAGGCGAGTATGTTTTAGGGTGTTTTTGTGTAGCAGTTTTCCAGCCTCTGAACTGCTGACAGGTAAGTATTGTGTCTGTATAATGTATGTCTGTTTTTTCATTTGTGTTTAAAACCACTTAAACTTCCCACCCTATACATCTGCACAAGCAGGGTGGGAAAATAGGAGGGAGGGGATATTACACTTACCTTGCCGGAAGTGACTTGGCATACCAAATACAGGAAGTGACACTTTCTGACGTCACTTCCCGGGTCGCAAATTTAAAAAGGTTGAGAATCACTGGTCTAGCTACTTCTGGGCAATTTTGAAGCACTGTCTGAAATGAAGTACTCGGATGTGTCGGGGTTCAGACATACTAGGTCTTTGTTTACAACCCAGCAGGCAGACATGTACTGGCCGCAGCCATAATTTTGGCTGCAAGTTCTAACATTTTAACATTGTCATCCTTTTCCACACATGGTGTGTTTAGTTTGTAGATTTCAGAGGCTGGTAGTTAAAAAAATATGTTCACATACTTCGGTAGGAAAAACAAAAGGGCCTTTTATGCAGAGTCAATGTGAATTGGACACAAGTTAATGTGCATAGACATGAAACAGGCCAAACTGTTCTGGGTTGGCTTGATATTTTTTTTTAGCAAACTTTAGCTAGTGTGGACCCTACGGTTGTGTAAGGCTAGGTTTCCACTGCGTTTTCAGTCCATCAACGCAATCATGATGCCTTGGGGGCACGCGTTAAGCATTTTTTTAAATGTAAAAACAGTTTGTTACTGACGGATACCCATCCATCTGTAACGGATTCAATGGATTGTCTATGGGTGCGGCAGCACACCCCCCTCCCCCCTTGCATTGGTAACAGATGCGTCAAGATCAACGTAGTGCTCTACCAACGCATGTAGCAGACCAACGCATGTAGAGACAGCCTCCTTCATTATAATGAGCTACATCAACATCCTTCCACCATTTGACATGTGTGATTTTAACGCAGTGTGAAAACCTAGCCTAAGTTACATACAGAACACTATGGCAGCAGTGGCTACCATCTGAATGGCCTTTGCTGTCTTTCTACATCCATCAGCTCAGGGTATCTTAATGTAAATACACATCTAACCTAATAGTGCATAAACTTTGTTTACGCAAAAAAAAGGGAGACTGATGTCAGCAATAACCTTTATTTAGTTAATGCACAATTATCAAATGTTTCATTTGAGACAAAACAAACTGGGAGAACAAACAAGAAGTAAATATACAAAGGCCCTATTGTCCACCCTACACCAGAAGGGGCCTGAGAACTCGAAATCTGGTGTGCGGGATGGCTAACAAAATGAAGAAGAAAACTGGTTTGGTCACTTAAATTAAAATGCTGAACGTGACAAGTTAGTCAGAAAGCTCATCATCTAAGTTGATATCTGTTGTATCAATATCCTCTAACTCCATGTTGTCCAAATCCTCCTCTAGGTCAAGGAAGGCCTATGAACAGAGAAAAAGAAATGTAAAGGTATATACA
This sequence comes from Ptychadena robeensis, assembly GCA_036250615.1. Classification (NCBI taxonomy): domain Eukaryota; kingdom Metazoa; phylum Chordata; class Amphibia; order Anura; family Ptychadenidae; genus Ptychadena; species Ptychadena robeensis. Next base: position 33,562,339 of record CM070035.1, read on the forward strand.
GATGTGTATTCAAATGATAACAACTAGAACTTAACTTTAATATATTTGTGATATTCAGCTACATACATATGTCTGAAAGTGTAGGTTGGTCCAGCATAAAACTTTCCTAGCTGGAGATATAGAAGTTCCCAAATACCTGTACCATAGTTAATGTGTAGGGGACTTCCTACTACTGGGATCAGCAGGCAGACCTAAGGTCGTATAAAAAGTATTTCAAGTATCTCCAAATCCCAAACCCTGTCAGTTTTTTGTTTCTTTTTATTGCCATCAGTCTTCCAGCCGAGAGATATCCTTCTCGTACAATACACACAACAGAAAAAAAACTACGATTCACCTCCCTTTTCCAGTACTAGATCATCAACATATCCAGTGTAGGCATTGGTTTGCCAAAGGGCAACAACTACGATCATTCAGTTCTCACTTCATTTATAATAATATTTACAAAAATAGTCCTTTAGAATACTTCCTGCGCATGTATTTTACCAATACAAAAGGACAAGGAGAGCATACCAGTGGTCGCCCACAGGTGAAATACCGTATTTTTCGGACCATAAGACGCACTTTTTCACCCCCAAAATTGGGGGCAAAAAGTGCCTGCGTCTTATGGTCCGAATGTGCGACCCCCGCGGCCACTGGTGGTCGCATCTTGGCTGCCCGCCAACTCCCCCGGCACAGAGATTAGCCGGGGGAGCTGGAGGGAACTGTCAGTTGAGAGATGCCGGCTGGTGCCGGCTCTCTCAGCTGTACTGTAAAATTGCCTGTCAGCAGAGCTTTGCTTGGCAATGCAGAGAGAGGGAGAGATAGACTGCCATCTTTCCCTCTCTCAGTGTCAGTGGGAACTCGGCAGTTCCCACGGACACAATCACAGCTGATCAGAGCAGCTGTTTAGAGCAGAGCAGAGAGAGAAGGCTGCAGATTTCTGCCCCCTCCCTCCTCCTCCCGAGTGTTCAGTGTGATCAGTGTAAAGTATGACGTGCTGAGAGTGTACTGCTGCTAGTGACCCCTGCTGGCTGAATTGAATATTGCCTTAATTGAATTCATTGCATTAACCCAATTGATATGAAAACGTAATAAATCGTTTTTTTCTGGATTTCCTGCCCTAAAAACTGTGTGCGTCTTATGGTCCGGTGCGTCTTATAGTCCGAAAAATACGGTACTCACATCATGACATCACTTACCTTCTCGTCTGTACTCTTGGCTGTAGGTATCTCTGGGACAGGAGTGGGGACTGGAGCTGGCACGGGAGCAGACAGTACTTTGGGTTCAGGAGCTGCAGGGGGAGGAGTTACTTCTCTCTCTTTATATTCCTCCTGTAACAAGAAGTCAGATATATTTACTTTAAATCGAGGTTCCCACAACTGGGGGCGGGTGCAAGGTTATTCCTGGGGTGGGGGCCTATGTTCCTCATTCTGAACATGTGTTGAAATTTGAGGGGGGGGTTAGGTGGTTCGATAATGTTTCTAAATAGAAATGGGGCGTCCTGCAAGGAAAGTTTGGGAGCCACTGCTTTAAATGTATTCAAATATGCTATTAAAAAAGAGTATTATGGGGCAAAAAGTAAATTTCTGCAATACATACAGTATTTAAAAAGTAAAAAAAAAATCATGGAAAAGACAAGTACAGTAAAAAAAAAAAAAATAATTTTGATATGACAGAACTATAGTGTACTTTACTTCCTGTTTGGGCTAAAAGCATGGTCCCTTTCTAGAGTTCTGTCTGCTGAACTACAGAATATATGACCTGCCAAACTCCCCCTTCACACAATAATATTCATACACTGATACCATTACAGAAAAATAAAAGCCGTTTCTTGCTACAAAAAAAAAGTTACAAAGTGTAAGTATCTGTGTAATGCCTGGACACGCACTTTAACCTCCCTGGCGTTATGCCCGAACTCAGTACGGTCACATAGACCTCCATGTTAATGGAGGTGGCGGTGCTTTTACCAGCCCACAACGCTGGTTGTCCGATTGCACGTAAAGTGGCTTTTTGCACCTTTTTTATGCACCAGGGAGGTTAAGAAACTGAAAGGCGGCTATGCTCAACATACCTTAGAAACGCTAAAAATGGGAACTCCTACATTGTGAAAGTCCCTCTTTAAAAGTATGTTGCAGCAAGACAGCAACTAGCAGCGGGTATATCACAGAGAACAATAGCAATAACTGCATATATAGAAAGGTCATCCATATAAAGCAACAGGTTCTGTGGAATATGGATTTCCTTGAACTACATCCATAAAGCAGCACAAAGTTGTGACATGAATTTGATGTTTGACACAATAAAAGCTACATGACTTGTTTTGGCCCAATCACAAAACCCACCTCATCTTCTTCAGATGGAACAAATCCCTTTGCTTCAGCCAAGACATTTCTCTCTTCATTTGGCTAGAAGACAGAAATTTTTTTGTTAAACAGAGAACGTTTCTGGTTACATGTGTTCTGTCACAAGATAAAAGGACATAGACTGACTACTTAATACATATACAAACTTTATGCCTCACATGACTATGTCTATTACTACGTACAGATGCATTCAGTACTCACAGTGACATGGCGATATTCTCCCGCTGGGCGCAAGGCAGTGCCCTGCTGCTTTAGGAACTGCTCCCCCTGGAAGGCTTCTTGTAGACCAGGGAAGAGGTTCTCATACTCCGTGGGGTCAGCCAAGGAGTCCGCAGCCTTCTGATTGATTTTGGAAAGGTTCTCCTTCCATAGTTTCACCACCCTGTCAATAGAAATAATAAAGATCTGTGTCCATTACTGTCAACAGTGTCCACTACTTCTTTTTCCCCAAAGAGGACATGCGTCTGCCGTGGGGAAATGAATGAATAATAAAATGGGACAGTGTCCACTGCATTAACTAAACAGTACGCGCTGGCGCTGTTTTTAATTAGGTGAATGCTGCACCTTCATTGCAGTACTGCGTGGTGCCACCGGAGACTCGTCCATTGGAGATCAATGGACGTGTCTGCAAGGCATGGAAAAGCAGTGCCAGATGATGAGTCTTTTTTATGTTAAATTAATCGGGAGTGCTCCTGACAATGCAGCTGGAACTCTCCCTTAGCCACGGGCAAATTGCCCGCAAGTTCCATAAATCTGCCAACGCATGTTTGATGAGCCATTACCCCAAATAATCATATGTAGTAGGCTCCATACACACACATATTTTGGAGTTCCGCTTTAATACAAGTTATTTTTACAGGATTAACAGATACTGAAAAATAATTAAACCAACCCCCTCACCGTGAAACTTGGCTTGGCAGGTAGGTACGAGCCAAGAAAGCTGCCTCAGGCAAGCGTCCAGTGGAAATTAGAAGCTCCAAACAAGCATCCATCCTGCAGAGGAAACACATGATAAATGGTACAGACACAGTAGATGTATTAAATGTTCATAGTAATTAATGGGCTACTATTAGCAGCATGAACAGTGGGGTTTACCCAACTGCTTGCACTTACTTCCCCAGTAGAAAGTTACTCAGGAAAGCCACATTGTTCTTCCCATCTTTCTCAGCACCCTCAGCCAGCTTGTTCACCATGGTGGTATTTCCTGAAGATGTTGCTAGAAGCAGAAGCCCTCCATAGTCTTGAGCATTGTGAAGACACTCCTGTGCCAGGCCAAACTGACACTTGCTGATGGCCAACTCAGCCAGCTGCTTCCATTTCTGTTCTGACTATTGTAGGGAGAGAAAAATTTATATTTATTAATCAAGTCTAATTTTTGTAATCAAAGAAACAGTTAAAGTGGGCTTACAAATACATAAATACAAGTTAACTAGCAATGGGTCAGCAACCGGCAGCTCCCACACTTCCCATATTGTTAGACAAGACAAGGAAAGAAGTACCCTCAGGTGGGAATTTTGGGTTGGCACTCACCATCTGCCACACCATTTGTTTATGTAAACGTTTGAATGAATACATTCTTGACTACATATACAGCAATTGTATATATGTATACAAACATAGAAGTGTAATGGCCTATGATCTATCAAGCCAGAGCTATTATCTGCGACAACACAACTCAAGGTAAGGTGGCAGATGGCAGTCCTGTTTTGCTTTTCTCCAAGTTAGCACAAGCAATTTGTAAGAGGATAAAATGCTGCTATGAGTCAGAAGAAATGACCAGGGATTCATTTAAAAGGAAAAAAAAAAGTAAAAAGCCAGATTTTATCAGAAAGGCCCCAATTTAAATAAACAACACTATAATTAAAGCATCTGATCCCTTGCCGGTTCCTCTTTCCCCAGATTTACTGCATACGTCATCCCATGTTTCCCTGAAAATAAGACACTTATTTTAACCTCCCAAAATTGAATTTCTGTACTAAATCTGTAGTGTGTTTCATGTAAAATTTTAGATTTTCTGCAGCCTAGAAAGGAGATGAAGTCTTACTTTAGGGGTAAGGTCCTACTTTCAGGAAAACACAGTATTTGCATGGACATTTCAGCTGTGATTTGCTCCTACAAACACACACTTTCTCTGCATTTTCCACAGCTATGAATTGAATACTTCATGCATACTTCTTGGCACTAAGTACAACCAACATAAGGGATTACTTCTTAGAAACAGCAAGTCAGGTCCGAGCAATCCCAACGGTCCTATGTGGTATGCACTTGCTTTGTGTGAGCTATTTGCTGATCTGTACAGCAATTGTTCACCTCAGTGCACTACTATGGTCTAATGTCCCTTGCTACCATAACACAGAGGTAACCAATGATCTGAATTCAATATGATGTTGCTTATAGAAGAATATTAACTACATATTTAACAGCTATCCAAATTGATATTCTGTTATTGATGCCCCAGGTACAAATTAATGTTTCATAGGGACATAGATAGATGATTATATGTATGAGCGAATCAAAATCTAACAACCGAGCCATCATTACCTCAGCCTCCACTGCCAGCTGATATGCAATCTTCAGTTCTCCTAGCTGCAGTGCCAGCTCAAAGCGATGCTCGGAGTCTGTGGACACAGCCAACGCTTGTTGTTTGAAGCCCTGCAGAAGCAAAACAGTCAGTGATTCAAATATCTGCTACAATGAAGTATATTCCCCTTTACTTCTTGTTTTGCTTCTATAAATGCACATAGCAAAAACACCATAAAATATCCAACCTGCTTCTCCAGAAAGTGGGCAACGCGTGTCCTCTGCTCCTTGGGAATGGTTGGAATAACTTTGTCAGCCATACTGAAATCTCGTCTCATTACAGCAGTCTGATACTCTAGAACGGACACCAGCAGAGAGTAGCTGACGATGTTCAGCTCTTTGTCTCCCAAGTACAGACGATTGTCTTTGGGAATGTAACCCAGCAAATACATGGTCCTGGAGTAAGAGAATGAAATCGGTAATACTTTGCATGATAATGAGAAGGCTACCAAGACCACCCACCATATCAGGAGTCAATGATGAGCATTATGTAATTATATGTTGTCAGTTGTCTTGTGTACAGTGATGCTATTGTTAATTTTTTACAACATTTGTACCAATATTTAGAGGCCTGGAATGGCACCGCCTTTTTCCTTTGGTGTATTGGTGAGGTCTTAAAAATATGGAAAATGCAATAAAAAAAAATGTGAAGGCTAAATAATCAAGGAGTGTATGTACACATATTCTGAGTGAATGTTGACAGGAAGCATTCTGCTTCTATGTGTTCTATTCAGTGATGTAGGACTGGAAAATGTGGAGTATATGGTATGTAATACATTGAGATTAAATATCTGTATAAGCCATTGAAAACAACACACAATTATTTGTTACAACACATGCTGACTGGTAGTCTGCTTGATATCCATCTTTTTTTGTAGATCATTACAAATATATAAATGCTGAGAATGAACCCACTTACCTGTCCAAGTGTGCAATGGTAACAATTTCTCCTCCTACGTAGTAGTTAAGTCTGTTCACTGTGCTGGTGTAGATGAAACAGTCTCCAACCCATAGGCCAGTCTTCACGATTTCCTGAATTTCACCAAGAACCTGGAAGAAAATATTACACACAAATGATATCAGCAGAAGAATACAATAAAGCCATCTACCCCACTTTCGGCAACAATGCAAATTCAATATTTTCCTTTATTAACCTACTGGGCGCTATGCCGGGATCGGGCATACTCCCCTACGCTCGGTGAACCCAATGATCGCTTCCGGCGCTGTGTCTTCAGCGTCATTGTTAATGCCGAAGAGGTGGATGGTGGCAGTGCCATAGACCTCCATGGTAATGGAGGGGTTTCATTTTCCCAGCCCACATTGCTGGAGTCATTGATGGCCCTGATGTAGAGGGGAAGATGGGGAATCACGGCAGAGTACAGGTTTTCTCACTCAGGGTCCCATGGAATCCTAGGGCACCTTCAGATGTTGTTAGGGGTCTCTTTAAACATTGAGCAATTTCTAAATCTCTAGGTAGATAGAAGACCACTGACAGAAATGTAATCTTTTTACTTTATCTGTAAAAAGGAAAATTGTCCTACTGCCAATGTTAGGGTTTCCTTTCCTGATGACCACCAATAAAAGGAACTCCTTCTACAGGCACTACTCTGGCCCAGTATTGACCATCAGTGTAAGGGGGCTTATGCAGTGACAGAGAAATAGACAACTGTTCTTACTTCAAAAGCATCTTCGATTCCATCCTCAGAAACTCCTTCGTGTGTCTCCTGTGCTGTAGCCACCTTTTCAGACAAGTATTTGAGAATGAAGAATGATTCCTCTGTGGCGATACAAACAAGCTCTCCCGAGTCCGACCAGAAAATCTGCAACAAAATATATATAGCATGATAAACATCTTAGGAACATTTAAAAAACAGCAAACACAACATTCACTAAACTTAGTGGCAGTGAATCTTCCAGGTAAATGTCAGTAATTTATTAACCACCAGTGAATGTTTGCGGAGAACTCACATTCATCAATTAAATAATGCAAAGTGGTCATGTTACTCTGACCACTTAAACGAAAACACTGAAATAAAATTAGATAAAATATTTTGGATCTTGTGAACTTACATGTTTGGGCTGGATTTCTATCCTACGGATTAGTTCTGTGTTCTCCCAGTCGTAGAAAGCCAAACCGTTGACAGAGCGGACACCAAGAAGAAAGCCGCCATAGATACCTGGTAAAGAGGGGCACATTTTTTATCTTATTAAGTTGGCAAAATAAGAAGGTCCCTGGAAATTTACAGAACAAAAAAAAAAACAAATAAAGAAAAATAATCTGCCTTGCTTAAAATACTGCACTCCATTTACTGATCCATTGATCAATCCAGATCAGCAGTTATATCTCGAAGTATCCATGTTTGTCACATTTAACACAAGTTTCTGATCTCACAATCACAACCTATCCCAATCCATTGTGATAGGCTTTGTTTCCTGTACCGATAGGAGAGGCCAGGAGGGACGACAATGCCAGACAAGTAAAAGTCATTTGTACAATAGAAGCCTAAAAAAAATTAAACATTTATACTAATGACACAAACCTTCGGCACCGAAATCAGGCTTAAAGCTCTTCTTTTCTTTGAAGTTTTTGAAGATCTTCACTACACTGTTACTTTCACGAATGGCATATCTGCAAATGATACAGGAATTTAAATGTCAGCTGTGAGGTTTTTTATATCGCCAATCTTCATTAGTCCAGGTTTATCCAAAACATAATTTGGTAAATTAGAAAGAAAAAAAAGCATGCAATGGTCTGGAGTGTATTTTTGTAGGATTAAGGCAGCTGTGCCACTTGGGTGTGGGATCATTAGATTGCGGTTTCTCTGCGTTCACATCCTTGCATGACTATTAACCTCCCTAGCGGTTTGCCCGAACCGCCGTCTCCCTGTGAGCCGCCGGGGGGGCGGCGGCGCCATAGACCTCCATGTTAATGGAGGGGGCGCCGCTCTCCTCTCCACACACCACCGGCACCTATTTGACGTCGGCGGCGTGCAGAGAGCTGGGCGGAGAGCCGGCAAGCACATCGGAGTACAGTGTACTCCGCCGCGATTGCCGGTGACATGAGGTTTTCGTGCCATGAAAAAGGACGCGAAAACCTCAAACCGCCCAGAGGGTTAAGGGTTTTAATGTGGAGAAAGTAACAAGACAGAAGTTCCTGCATGAACAGGAAAGTTTAAGGCAGAACCAGCACAGAAAGACAGAGGAAGGAACATAGAATAAAAGTGATAAAGGGTATAAAAGCTGTTTTTGCAAAAAGAAATGCCATTTATCTATGAAAGCGGACCTACCACCTCTACATCTGCCTGATGGTGATAATAGGGCAGATAGGAGTTCTGAAGTACAAAAAAATAAAAAAGGACCAGGTAAAACTTTCAAAATATCGCAAACACTCCGACATGGCACGATGTAGCTTCAGACGTCTCTGCCATGCCCCCCTCCCCCATGCACCAGAGCTGAATCATATCCAGAAAGGCAAGTATTGATAATGTGCGTTTATTACCCCTTCCATGTCTCTAAACCCCGATTTGATTTTTAATTTTACTTAAGCAAAGAAAAGGTAAAAACACACTACTTACTCAGAAGAGTCATGAGCCCAAACAAACTCTTGTGCAGATCCGAAGCTCTTGTTTCTCAGTGCCATGGCCGTGTATATGATGTATTCTCCATCTCCGCACACGACCACAAACCTAAAGCCAGATAGTAACTTGTGAGCGTTAGAGTGTATGCACAAAAATATAATCTGTGATCCATTGAAAGCCTAGTCCTTACCTGCCATTGGGGTTGTGTTGTATGGTCTGTGGATAGATTTCACAGCTGCCCATGTCCTTCACAGCGAGAGGCAGTCTTTCTCCATCCTTAATCTCGGTTTCACCCATGGCTTTCAGATTGGCCTGCTGCACTTCAGAGTGCCTGGCCCAGATGATTTTGCCATTTGCATCCATAGACATTGCTGGCTCTTCACGACCCAACTAGAAAGAGAACATTATTGTATAGTTAAACATAAGTGATATAGAGACAACATTTATTAGCAGAGAAGTTTTAACTTCTAAAAGGGTATATTTATATCTCATCTTTATATGACCACAGGTACATATTGAGAAAGCAACCACACCTACCGAGCAGATACCCTGTTTCCCCGATGATAAGACACTGTCCTATATTTTTTGAAACGCCAAAATATGCCCCAGGTCTTATTTTCAGGGGGATGTCTTATTCTGATCACGGAGGCCCAGTTACCCATTGTACCACCCGAATAGGAGAAACGGGCACGGATCGGTGGTCGGATCGGTGGATGGGAATGCCTTATTATCGGGGAAACACAGTACATAAGAAAAGATTGGCTTACCTTAACAATGATGCTGCCCTCATCATACCCAAGAGCAACGTTGTTTGAGCCCCGGAGTCCACATACACACCAGACACGCTCCATGCCATAGTTCAGAGTACTTTCTAGTCGATAAGTGCTGGAATGCCAAATCCTAACAGTGCCTGTGGGAAAAGAGATTGTAATTACATAGCAATATTCAGTGACAAAGAATAGTTTTATTTAAAAAATCCTATCCCTGTATGTAATGCATTAAAATTATTGAATTTAAAGCATGTGCAAAGGGATATTTAAACTAATCAGAGCTGTGATATAAATTATGAATGAGGTTTATGTATTAATACATTAGCCCCAAAAACCCTTCCATTTCTTAAACAGAATAAAATAAAGCTTAGTTCGTTATTTCCTATACACATTTGCTCAGTCTTTTAAATACACCAACATACATAATATCCAGTAAAAAATATGATGTAAGAATTGAAACTTACCATCTTCTGAGCCTGTGATTATAATGGGGAGCTCAGGATGGAAACTGACACAAGAGACATTCTGAGCATGTCCTTCCAGAGTCTGGACACAGGTTTTGTTCTACAAAGATACATATGGGAGAGCCAGTCAAAAACGTTGCAAACTTAAAAGTAAAGCTACAAATTAAGTTGAAATGGCAAAACAGTAGATATGTGCTAATTATTTTCCCTTCCTGGCAAACCTAACAACAATTAGGTGTTATTATATAAGTCTATTAACAGTGTCTTATTTCAAGAAAAGTATAGGTTCATAATCTCTAGCAACTTCAGCTGCACAGTATACGTACATTGGTTTAGCTTTGTTAGATATTGAAACAACTCATACACGACTTCATACAATTTTACATGGCTCAGTTCTGCCAATCTAGTTGTAAGATACAGGGCAGCATGCTGGCTCAGGTAGTTAGCACTCTGGCCATGCAGTGCTGGTGTCCAAGTTTTAAATCTCAGTCTGAGAACTATCTGCAAGGAGTTTGCACGTTCCCCCCGTGTCTGCGTAGGTTTCCTCCAGGTACTTCAGTTTCCTCCAACACTCCATGTATTTGGGAAATAATTGGCTGCCCCCGAAAACAGAATCTCCTATGTTAGCTACGCATGAGTTAGACTGTGACAGATGACTGTGTTAAGCTATGTTTCCGCATGTGCGGCCTCCCGCAGCACTATTCTAATCACACCCATTTAATGGAATGGGGCTCTTCCCCGGGCAGCGATCGACAGCAGCCGCGGTCCGACCCGTGACTTAAAAACTTGGCTCACCACGTATTTCATTGCAGGCCGTGGCTGCCCACGGCTGATCACGCCTGACTGCGGCGATATATATGTGAATGGGTCTATATCAATAATTGAGACGCGATTGTTAACCGTGGTGAGCCCTGTATAGCGGCCATTCAATCCCACCACAGGCTGCCACACATGTGAGAACATAATCTTAGAGACATTAGTCCCTTAGACTTAGAATTAGTTTTTGAGCTCCCCTCTCCCTCCTTCTCTGTACCTGCAGTAGGACTTTATTATGTTATAGTTTGGCTACGAAAACACTTTGCTTGCCACTATAGCTAGGAAATGTATAGCTAAACAATCATATCTACATACAGTAATTTCTCACTAACCTGGTAATCCCAAATCTTTACAAGCCGGTCATCAGCTCCAGAGATGAGGTATGGCTTGTCACCTCCACTATAATAATCAATGCAATTCACCCCTTTCTCGTGTCCTTCTAGTGTGAAATTAGGGGAGGAGGATCCAAGCTGCCAAACCTAAACAGTGAATTGACAGTACAGTTATATAAAAACACAATATACAATATTAAACCCTCACCCCTGCAGTAGCTGCAGTGTTAAATGTACCTTAATGGTGCGGTCAAGTGAGGCACTTGCAAACTGGTTGTTGTCTTTAGGGTTGATGACAATCTGCATGACGTAATGTGTGTGGCCTTCAAAAACCTGAGAGCAAGACCATTTCTTATCCCAATCCCAAAGTTTAATCATCATATCATCTGTAGGAAACAAAGAGCATAGATTGCAGCTGTATTCACATATACCATTACTATACAATGGGAGTCAATATCATCAGTAAACTTTTTTTGTATCTTACCACTGCTGGTGAGAATGTATGGCTGTGTGGGGTGTACAGCTATACAGCGAATATAATCAGAATGAGCCTCAAACATGTGAATCCGTTCCAATGTATTGTAGTTGAATACTCTGATCTGCATGTCATCCTGAGGACAGAAAAAGAAGAAGAGGTGAACTTCACATCTTTACACTAAAAGTATCAGAACACACATCTTACTTATGAAAAAGCACATAAAAGCAAATGCTGCTTACTAGTTACTAGCAGGCAATACACGCTGAAAAACACAATGCAGATTTCCCATTGACAAAACATGTGTGAGGGTCTGTCAAGCAATGAAGTCATAGCAGAAAAAAAGGAAAATCAGACATGATCGGTCTAGCATGATCTTATTATATAGATAAGAAATTGCAGAAGCATATTGTAGATGGTGTCTAGGACAGGGGTGGGCAAACTAAGGCCCGGGGGCCATATCGGGCCCTTTGTCACCTTTTGTAAAGATCCCCCTCTGCTTGTTCTCTGCAATAAGAGCACAAAATGCCTAGATGTGTCCAAACGTTACGTTGGGGACAATGCAGGGACATGATCCTGACACTGTGGGACATCCTCATGGTGACAAAGGGAAATCTCTAGGAATTATCTTTGCCTGTCACATGTTGACTATTACACATCTCAGCCATCATTAGTGATGCCGACGATGCATGGCATTGGCACACCTATAGTGAGGCGACCATTTCAAGCTCTTGGTATGGCCCCTGAATCAAACTTAAGCAGCCAATGTGGCCCACGAGTCAAAATGTTTGCCCACCCCTGGGCTAGGTGGTAAGAACTGTGAGTAGGATGTAGGTGACTAGATAAAGTGATAGAGTATGTCCCAGGTGCCCAACCTGGGTCCCTTTGGGCAATTTTCAGCGGCCCTCCACGTGCGGCCCCCGAAACCTAACTGTTAACACAGAGGGTATAGGAAATGACCTGTCCACCGATTCCCCTGCTGACGCGTCCTGGCTCTTCTTAAAGTGGGTTAGTGCCTGAGCAAGTCCCTTGCCTCTCCTTCTCTAAGAATATCCTGGGCAAAGATGTGTTGGCAGGGGATTGGCGGACAGGTGAGTGCCTATGCTCCCACTATCCCAACGAATGGGGAATAATTGTATAATATATATAGCAGCACATAACTTCAGAATAGAGTCACATAACATCATTTGAATCAAAGGTTGTGTGCCCCATATATATCATCAAAGGCTTTGATGATATATATGACACAAGATGCACATTACCATACTACAGTGTTTCCTAATGCTTGAAGTATAATGTTTTGTTATTTAAAAAGCAAAAATAATGTCTTCTAGCTCTGCCTGCTGTTATTTTTTATTTATAAAATCCTTATACAAGTCAGTATTAATTGAAAATGTTATGTGCGGCGCTTTAGTGATGCTAAGGGGCCGCACTTGTCAACTCGACACAACAACATTCCTTGATCTAGCTTGAAATAAAATTGAGTGAGCAGTCTCCCTCTTTAAAATCCTTTACAAATCAATCACTACAGGAACCAAAGTAAAATGGTAATCAAATGAGGGTATACTAGGCATATAAGATTGATGTTTGGGATTTTTGTTGTGTAAGTGTAGTTCTGCGACACTTACTGCTCCTGTGACAACCCAGTTTTTCCTGGCCACAAACTTTGCTGCTCGGACTGGCAAATCGCACACTTCAAATGTTTTCACAAGTGTCTGAAAGCACAAACAAAAATATTAATACAAATAATACAAGTAATAGATCATTACATTGCCCTTTTCCCTCTACACCTCTTCCCTTGGCCTGCAATAGCATTCATATGATGATACCCAAATTTAGAAATCTCTCTCAGTCTCAGTTTGGCCATCTCTCCATGGATGGCTGACAGATTCTTTAAACCTAACCTGAGTAAGACAACTCATATTTCCCCTTCTCATCTCCCCTATTCCACAAGCGCGCTGCCTCAGTGTTACCTTTGACCCTACACTCTCTTTTACTCCCCACATACAGTACATTGCTAGATCCTGAAACTTCCATATCTGCATCATCCTCTCTGGTCTTCCTCTAACTAGACTATCACCTCTTCCGTCCATCATGAATGCTGCTGCTAGACTCATTTACTTCTCTTCTGCCGCTCCTCTCTGCAAATCTCTAAACTGGCTTCCAATTGTCAAAATTCTGTGCCTTAGACCCCTGATTGACCCCTCCGCACCTCCAGTGACTACTAAGGAAATTCCCACTCATAACGTCATCACATGCGAATCTTCAAGACTCTAGGGCCGCTCCTACTATCTGGAACTCTCTTCCTAATCCAACTTTTAATTTTTTTTAAAAAGCCCTGAAAACCCACCTCTTCAGTCTGACCAACCGATCTTCTCATTTTTAACATCACAAATGTCCAATCCCCCCCTTAACCTACTGTAAATTCTGTTCCACAACCTATTAGATAGTAAGCCCCAACGGGCAGGCTCCTCTTCTCCTCTTGTATCATAACCTGTACCTGTGTGTTATCTTGAGTTGTATCTCAACTAATTTAATATACAACGCTATGTAATATGTTGGTGCTATATAGCTATACGCTAATAATAATCATGCAGGAATTAAGCAACAGTAAACATTTATCCATTTATGTCATATATGTTTTGAAATTCCAAGTTTTATTGAAAAAGGTTTTTACAATTAGCGGGGAGGGGAGGGAAACAGTAGAATAACAACATCACCGACGAGCTTGGTTGGTAGTGCGCAGAGTACTCCTTGGTACAAACATTACTGCAAACATTACTGTGGAAACAGTACGTGCAACAAGATAACGGTTTGAAACCATTGGTGATACGAATGATAGTAATAATAACAATAAAATGATAAATAGAATAATAATAAAAGGGGGCGGAGTTGTATATGTTTTATACAGAAATGTACAATGAAGAAACACAGTCTAAAGAATTACCTGGGTTTCATGATTCCAAACACAAACACTGCCGTTGTACAGACTGGCCAGCATCCATGGCTCTGTCGGGTGTAAGTCCACGCTTTTCACTCGGTCAGACCGAGCGGTCAGCTTCCTCTTGATGTCCAGTCGTAGAGGCTGCACATAGAAAATACACACATTGTCATTAGCATAAAACACAAACTCTCAATTCTTCTCAGGTTTGGACTGATTAATATACAATGTTGGAGTCAGTTGGAGGCGGAAGAATCAGGGAACTGTCTACTCACCGACAGCAACTGAAAAGGATTATAACTCCATTGACAGTAGTTTTCCTCCCTAGATCTCCCCTCTCATAGTCTGTATGTCTTGTCCGCCCCTTCTAGGTAAACAAAGCCAAACCCCGCTGAGAAGTACTTTTCTATGTGTAGATTGTAGCGTTTATATGTTTCTCTACAGTTAGAAAGTGCAGAAACCTAGAGAGAGCTCCCGGTATCCTGAGAGGAGGAGATACCTGACTCCTGTGTCAGAAAACAGGAGCTGTGACTGTTCATATCACAACATGTGCCAGAGTTATAGGTGGACCTCAGTGTTCCCCACTGCGAGTATTCACCTATTTACATATTCTTACACAGCGCCATAAAACACCAAAACACTGACACCTTGCATTAAAATAGCATTTAATAAGATATTCCTCCTAATAGATGTCAAGAAAGATTCTAGGGCAGACATGGGCAAACTGCGGCCCGGGGGCCAGATCTGGCACGTTTAGCTTTTCAATCTGGCCCAATTGTCACTAAAGACTATGGGAGTCCCATCCTCATGTTCCCTGCAATGAGTGTGCATAATGATCAGAGTAGTCCATTTTATTTCTGCTTATATTGTATATTCTGCAGTGAACAGGAAGAGGGGAGCCAGAGTGTTTCGTCACTAAGGTCTCTGCATTTTGACTGAAACATGGCAGGTACATTTATTTTTTTATATTTTTCATTCTTGGGCATGAATATTTTTTTTTTATGTGGTACATGCACCATATATATCAGATCTATGACAATGTGGTCACATACACATCAGAT
>CM070035.1:33612918-33630770 GCA_036250615.1 Ptychadena robeensis
TATGTGAATTTTTGACCTTATGCGAATTTTAGGCTTTATGCAAATTTGTGAGTGTTTTATCGACTTCAACTACAAAAAAGTCGAAATTTCGCGGTCGAATCGAAATTCGATTGGGAAACTCAAAATTTTAAGTAGAATCAAATTTTATTCATTTCGACCATCTCTATTATAGAATACAGCAGGAGAAAAATTGGACAATATGCTGTATGTATAGATGTATACAACAATATCCTGCATATATTACATGATGTTTCTGTGTATACATTTTGTAGTTTCTAAGTATTTCCATTAGAGACTTAGATCATGCACAGTTTGATTTGCTAATTATCTCAGTCTTGTAATCAACTCTGCCCTTTCCCCTCTCGTATACGTGGAGTGACCTTTGGAATTTACTCAGTACAAAAAAAAAAATCATGCGGAAAATGAAAGCCATATTTGCAGTACAGATTGAGATTCAGGGAACTAGCGTACCCTCATTGTGGTTCTGAGAGCAGTTGACGTATGTGGTTTGCAAATGTAGTGCTCTTCTCAGACATTTGCCTGGCTGGCTGGCTGGACCAGCAAAGATCATTACAGAAAAGTGAAACTTTCAGCATTTTATATGAGTTAGTCAGAGGAAACCTAAGAAGGGAGTTTTTCAGCCCCCACCTTGAAGGGCAGCTTACAGCGCCACTGCCAAGAGCTCTGAAATCAACACACCAGTGAGGGCTTGGAAACTCCACCGATTGCTTTTCTATCCTTCTGCCACAGTGGGAAATGATTGTTTTTCTTCTTTCTAGCCTGTTAGTGCAGTGCAAAGAAGGGAAGGGCTGGGGCAGTGGGTATGGGTTAAAGTGTACTCCCTCTCCTCTTTTCAGGCTCCGTGTCTTCCATCTTACTGCAGTGATTTCTTCCCATTCTCATCTTTGTCTGCCACCGGTGTTCTGAGATATTTTCCTACCCAGTTAGATTTGTCTACCCTAACTACTACAACTACACATATGCAGATAGCCCAACTTTTTCAGAGTTACAGGGTTAAGGTTACAGGTTATGGGTGTTCAGCTTGGAGGTTTAAAATTTAAATAACCTCCCCAGTCTCCTGACCATCCAACTCCCCCCCAACCCCTAACCTTAACACCCAAAACCAGTAAGCTTAACCCTTTAACTCTGAAAAAGTAGGGCTATATAATCGAAACATCTATGCCCAGCTTAATATATGCCTACCAAGTCCATTTTAATAACCTACTCTATAAACAACAAACAATAAACTCGATGTGACCCTTTCCTCAAATATAAATATGATTATATCTTTCAGAATGCTAGGAGGAAGCTAAAAGGAGTACATCACAAATGGAAATGTTTTTTTTATTATTGTAAATCAAAGCTTAGTACAATAAAATAATTTTTTAAAGTCAGCCACCAAATATTGTCAAAAATGACTGGGGATTCTTGGAAATATGTTCAAATGTTATAAACCTGTAAGGAGGCTAACTTGCATAATTTGCCTTTTGTTACATTAGCATCATAATACAAGAGTAGGTTTTCTATCCAAATCAATAATCATTTTCATTTAAATATTTTTCCCGTATGAAATCTAGCATAACAAAATATTGAACTTTACAAAAATATATAATACTAGGAAAACATTGCAATGGTTTATTATACAAATTAATTGAACAACATGCATGCAATGTCTTAAAGCTGTACATTTCTTGTATGTAAAAAAAAAAAAACACTACCACTCCAAACGCACAATGTGGGATTCCATCTAATATTCTAGTTAAATCTTTTAGGCTGTGTAGATATCCTCTCCTGTCCGTACCACGCCCCATAAGGCCCAAAGTAGTAATGATTCCTCAGGGAAAAAAATGCAGAGTGGACCATGGATGTGTCTGGAAGATGCACGCACGCAAATTGGCCGATGCATGTCCATTGCAGGGAAAAAGCAGTGGACCCCTGGCCTAACACTGCCTCCCTGATTTGCCCATCAATTGTGGTACCAAAACCATGTTAGGGGCTTTTTAATTAATTTAAAAATGCAGTGACCATGAACACCAAAATATCACATTTCTGCAGTAACAAATTAAATTCCACTGCTATCAGCGCTTCCATTTTCAAGTCCATTTTCATTCTGGCCAGCAATACAAATTCTGCTAAACTCTAGAATTAATTACATGTGGTAAAGTCTTGACCTTGTCTGTATACCTTAACCCTACCCACCCTAGTCTAGGATGGTATTACTTCATTACTAGATCTTTAATAAGACACAACCTTTGCACTCTGTTGCTTTTTTTGGCCTTCATGTTCTTCTGTTCCATGAACTGTAAATGTTGCTTCTGCCAAATTACACCTGACTAACCTCCTGACCTGGCGCTTGACAACACATCATAAAAGCACATGCCAACAAAAAGCCACACAAGTGACTGAACATCCTCTTCTTCAAGACACAATTTTTTAAATAAGAGGTAAATTAAAAAATAAAACAGCCCTACAACACACACATAATGAGTTAGTTACAGACCTTCAAACCTTTACTATAATGTAGGTTAGATTTATAAGCAGGTTTGGCATGTTTCTTTACTTACCATATTTCTTGCCCACTACTAATGGGTAATTTGCACCACATGATATAACTGAAGAAGCCTAGTGCGATTTTATCTAAAAAAAAATTTTGGCCCCCTTATAAAGACCTCAGCAAGGCAGACTATTAAACTTCATATATCAGGAAAAGATGCTCAAGTTCCCCCAGCTCCATTCACGCATCTGTACTTGAGATAGGTGGAGCACTAGCCCAGGGGTGGGAAAACTTTTTGACTTATGGGCCACAATGAGATAAATGTGACATCGTGGCCAAGAGCCTGCAGGAGCCACTCGGCATAGGAGTCCTAAGTCCACATAGCTAGGACAGGATATTTAAAAAAAGAAAATATGTTTAAAAAAAAAAAAAAAAGTATAAATAGAAGATTTTGATAGGTAAGCTTAAACATTCTATTACAGCAAACTATGGGGTCTAGGAAACAATCCAAACAATGATCCTCTAGGTGTTATCTTCACTTATTGCAGGGAATGAGGGAAGCCAGAGCAGAAGGCCAAATTAAAAGGTCAGATACATAGTCCCCAAGTCTTAATTTAAACCCACTTCCATCCATCTTCTCCCCTTTAAAATCATGCTGTAGGTATAGAAGGTACAGATACAGGTAGGTACAGACAACAATTAATGTACTAGAAATATATTGAGTAAATACTTACCGTACTTTGAATAAAAAAAACATGCGGTTTTAAGTCAGTGCAGATTCATGGGCAGTTCTGGGCATTTTTAAATTTTCACTTGGTGTGCTTTTTACATGTAATAGCACAAGCTTTGTGTTGTCCTCTGCTACGTTTCTGTACTACAGAGTAAAATGGCAGCATACCGAGCAGGGGCCGTCATCACGCTGCATCCCATTGCTCAGAGTATTGGTGGACACCCTTTGTGCCCCATTTAAACTAATGGCATCGGCCAGAGATTTACAGTCATGTCCGTTCTCTGGCTGACCAAGCTTTGTGGACACCCATGATCTGTGGCCAATCCGCTGACCGGCGGCTGGCTATGTGTATGGGGGCCATTATAGGAAAACTGTTGCCTGTATTGCATTCAATCTTGTGATAGCAAAACAAAAAAATCAATAGAACACCCAATAACCTGCCCCCATGTACATATAATAAACTGGGTTTTTAGGTGTACAAAAACATTTTACTACACATATTAGGTATGCTCTTCATAATTTCAGGGCTTTTCATTAGCAAGGGATTTTAGGTAAACTCTGTGCCCAAAATGTGACCCAAAACCACCCAGTAGGGAAATGGTTAAAGAACAAGCATTCATCCAGTATGTCAGGTCTAGCCATGGCTGACCCCCATATAGTCCTATGAGGTTTCTAGACAGCTTTATTATTGATGGGGTACTGATGAAGGATTTTTTTTATATACAAAAAGCCCCGGAAAAGCGGATGTGTGATCATGATAAGCAATCAGGTCTAGAAAAAATAGGTTAAAAGGTTAACGGATTCGTTAACTATTTTTTTTATTTTAGTTATCCGTTAACAAGTTCTCTGCCTCTTTATAAATAGAGTTAGTGGTAAAAAATATACTGCTGTGGTCAAAAGTGTGCCCAAAGTTTATTCAGAGTTCTTCTCATGACATGTAACCCCCTCTTCCTGACCTTGTGTTCATCCCAGAACATTAAACACTGGATGTAGCATGTACAAAGAGATAACATGAACTAAGGTGAATAAACTTAGGAGGAAATTGGTGTTTACATTGGTCAATGGGTGGCGTCTAGCTGATTTCATCCAGATGTTCATACATGTGCATGTGTAATACAGCTGTGAATTTTCTGAAATGACCACGAGGTCTACAGCTAGCTCATAAATTACAAATCAGTGCTCTGCAGAGAATGACCTGAATGATTTCCTCTAAACATCTAAGATATTTCATTTATATTTAAGTCAGTTATATCAAGTCAAAAAAAATTGCATAATATAGCAAGTGTTTTTTTATGAGACTGCTAGAGATCACAACTCTTTTCCTCAAGTGGCATCAGTAGGTACCTGAACACACTATAGCAAAGGCACAAGTATGGGCATCAGGCATGTAATGTGATTTTTCAGATCAGACATTCAAGTGAATGGGAAGTTGAAGCCTTTTGTGAATAGCGATGAGCAGCACAGGCAATATTCGTATTAACCAAATATCTGATTTTCACCTAAGATTAAATTCGAGAATTTGTGATCTCCAGTCATCATTACCATCAAAAAAGTATAATTACATACAATAAAAAGTTCTTATGTTCACATATTTTCGTGATCAGCACGGTCATATGAAAACAAATTATTTATTACCTTCATTGTGCAAATCAGCACTTGTACATGCACATATTGGGAATGCAATGCACGGTAGTTCCGGATAATGATGTGAAAAATCTTGAATATTTGCGGTTACGTAAATATTGCACTATATTTAAAATCTTTGTGAATTCCTGAAGTGCCGATATTCACAATAAAAATTCAGGATCAACACTATTTGTAAACAATACAGAACCCATGGAGGGTAAAACTTTTAGAATCTGCATCTCATGAGTAGAGGGATGATGGTTCCAATTAGCATGTGAAGGACAATAGTAGCTCTTGTGCTACATGCTGACCATAACCATTTGTTAGGTTTAAAGGGTCCACAGCATCAAAGTATTCTTTGGTGTAGGTGTTCTGGTATCACAATAGCTGTTAAGGTGCTTCATGTCTAAATTTTTTAATGGAGATGCCAATTTGCCACCGGTGATCGCAACTTGGCTCCCCGCCAGATGGGAGATCTGCACACAGCCGGATCTCCCATCTGCACTATTAGTTATGTTTGCAGAGCCCTGCAGATATAGCCAATGCAGAGTGTGTGTGGGGAAAGCTGCACTCCTCACACACACGGCAGAGAGGAGACAGGGAGACCAGAATGCAGGTTCCCCCGCCAGCCCCCCTCCCTTCCCTGTGTATGAGGAAGAAGATATGCATGAAGTGTGCTCTCTAGTGACACCATTTTTGTGGCTGAAATTGGGTACGGCATGGGATGGTCTTATGGTCAGTTGCTTCTTATAGTGCGAAAAATATGGTAACCGTTTGTCAGGAATTGTTTAGGTGCAAATGGTCCCTCCTATGTTTTTTAAAATAGAATGTTGGAGGTCAGTGGTGAATTACTGCGGCCATTTGACCGTCTACCTATACTAAAGAAGATCACTGCCATGAGAGGAATTACACATTAGATGAAAATAGTACATACTGGAACTAGTCCAGTACAGAATCCACTACAAAAACTAATCTGCTGTCTCTGCTCATTAGCAGGGATTGATATTTTATTGGTATATGTGCTAATGCATTGTATGATATTGGAATATTTGCTAATGCATTTCTGCTGTAAATTCTTAACTCCTGAACTGCAATAAGATAGAATGTGTTCTATTTTCATTGAAACCCTAGCACCATCTCTGGGATGCATTACAAAAGTGTACCTATTAGTATGTAGGTTGGTCCACATACAACTTTAATTTGGATCTCTGTACACTTTCTCCAATCCCCCCTGTCCAGAGTCACAGTACCGTATCTTCGGGGGTGCCTTATATTGCACCATGTGGCAAAAATTTAAGGATGCCTTATTTTTGGGGAAACAGGTTAGATGTGCTGGCCCTTGCAGAACAAAACTGCAATTACTACCACAACTATCCATTGTCCTTTCATCTGTGGATGACAGAAGAATCCTTTTAACTGCATCATGACCATCATGACCAGTACGTAGCTGAAAGTTAAATGGATTTGAGGGGCATTGACACTAATATGTTTGTTATGCATTTTGTTGCATTTCTGCTATAGCAGAATACCTTTTTACTGGGCTGGTTTCGATCAATGCATTGCATTGTATGTATGGAAGAAAGTTCTGCTGACGTTTAGGGACATTGACCATTTCTTTCCCATTCCAAATCAAGTCTTTAAAAATATCATGCCTTAAAATGTGGTTCTGGTTTTCCAAATCTTTTCAATTTCCCCTCTGATAAAAGGAAAATGTGTAAAAAATATCAAAGCTCCATCAAAGGGATGTGTCATTTAACTATCCCAAAGTTACCTTGGGACCAGTTTGTGCAGCAACATTTGGCTGCTGATGATACTTTTATATACAAGCTGATCCGCAATAAAGACATTCCTGGAAAACTAGTTCCTGGTATGTAGGACAGAAGAACAAGAGCAAGGACAATTCTTCTGAAAGAGTTCTGAATATATAACATAGTCTCCCAGCAGAGGTAGTAGAGGCACCAAGAGAATACAAAACTAATCTGCTCACTGAGGAAGTCTTTGTTACAGAAATGGGCTAATCTGGCCTTAATTCTTACCATGCATTTGCGATCATCTACTCCAGACAAATCCTCTTCAAACTCCTTTCCCACATCAAACTCCATGATGTAGTTCCTAAAAGTGCTCAGTGTCTTAATCACCATGTGCTCCCCATTCTGACTAATATCTTTGTCCGGCTTTAGTAGAGTGGCGATCTTCCTCAGAGCAACATTGACGTCTGTTTAGGGAGGAGAAAAGAAAGGTTATTGTCCTTGAAGAGGGACCCCCTCATACCTGAGCAGCCTGGCTCTTTAATACAAGGCCTTCATCCTGCTTAGAGGACAAATAGCAACTGTGGTTATATACATTCTGGATCAACATTCCTATGTAATTACTGCACCTAATTCAATGCGTGGGGGACTTAGGGGTGAAAGAAAGAGGATTTGGCTCAACAAGCGTTATGGCATTAAAAAGATTTCACTTAATATGTATTATGTCACTGATATATAATTGGGGATTAATAAAGATCTATAATTCAAATCAGTTTGCCCAACTCCCTAACTAGGGCAGTCTGGATCACATAACTACTACATGTACTGTGTGTATGTGATATGTGTGTTTCTAGAGGAAGGTCATTTCTAAGGGCCCTTTCATGCCAGTCGTTCTGCGGCTTTGCCCATGGTTTTTACCGGCATTACCTGCAAACGTGCCCATTTCAGCTAAGAAACCATGTGGTAATGTACTAAAACACATTCTGCAGTATGTTCACGTTTACACACTTACCCGTGTTGCGTTTAGTGGTAGCACGCAATGCTGAGCCAGTGTGAATGGTATACATATTTCTTATGGAAACCGAAGTAGTTTGCGTTAACGCAAGCTGCGGTACAGCAACACAAATGTGGCTGGCATGAAAGGACCCCAATGAGTAAAGAAAATATAGATGTTTATTTCAGCTTAATTTACACGGATGGTCAGGAGCCATTCTGGGACAACTATGAACCCTGATCACCGGATGGGGGTGTTTGACACAGATGGGAGGTTACAGAGTGGCTGCCCATAACTGTAACTGACAATGCAAATCTAGGCTAAAGGCCCCCATACACCTTACAATCTTACCATACAATTTCTGTACAATCCAATTTTTTTCTACCAAAACCATGTAATATGAGGACCTTTCTAATCCTTCCAATCACTGTGTATTCTATCAGGGAGGACCCGGCACTACATAGTTGTTGGTATATCTAATGGAAATTGTATTGAGTGATCTAAAGGTGTTTGGGGGGCTTAAGCAATATAATTTGCACAGGGGAGGTCTATATCTAGTTATTGCTGAATAACCATAGACACAGGAACCTTTGAGACCGGATCGTAAAGGCCCCCATACACCTTACAATCTTACCATACAATTTCTTTTTACCGAAACCATGTAATATAAGGACCTTTCTAAACCTTCCAATCACTATGTATTCTATCAGGGAGGCCACTATACTACATAGTTGTTGGTACATTTAATGGAAAGTGTATGGAGTAATCCATGATCCATAGGTGTATGGTAGGCTTAAGAATGAATTCTTCTTGTCCTACCTATAATTATATATAAACACACAGCTATGAGATGGCGGTAAGAATGCTGGTTACAATATACAGAAGCTCAGACAGCCAGGCAACTAGTCTTCTTAAAGAAGCTCTGCAATACCAGTAACCTCATTAATTCTTTACTATGACATCATCTATGAATACGGGAGAAGAGAAGTGTCCTGACATATAAAAGAAAGGTATAAATAATGAAGCAGTTAGCACTTTAATGACAAAATGGGCTCCAGATCTGTAGTACAGTTACTTTGAGATATATAGCCATTGCTCATGTAATGTGGAAAAAGGAGAATATGAATGACAATGAACAGACAGAAACCGTCTATATATATATATATATATATATATATATATCTTATATATTGTGCTATCGGTTTTTCTTACTTATGTAATAAATGATACTTTGTCTCCATCCATGTGTGGAAGTAGGGGTTAGAGTTGACAACAAACATTTCCTGCAAAATACATTTTATCTTGTCAGTGATATCTTTGTGCAGTGTTCACACTGAGAATATGCTTACCATCTACAATCAGGTCATACAATGACCCCCTCGCCGCAAAGGATTTACTTAACTATTTAAAAAATAATTTATGAGATTAAAGATAAAGATTTGTTGCCACAAATATTTTGGTATAAAGAATATTGAATATATTTGTTTGTGTGTCATTTTGAAGCTCCCCATACACCTTTAGATCTCTTTTTGTTTTACCAAAACCATGTAATATGAGGGACTTTCTAAACCATCAAGTCTACCTGTGTTCAATCGCACGAGGACCCGGCACTACATAGTTGTTTGTTGATCTAAAGGATATCGGACAGAGAGATCTAAAGGTGTATGGCCAGCTTTAGTCACAAGCCTATTAACTCTCACCAAGCATCCTTTTTTTTATCTGTCCCCCAAAATATGTTTATTAGATCTTAGATTCCCGTCTTTAAAAATGTTTATGTGTCTTTGATTTTAATGAAAGAATAACATTGTTGCCTATATGGTATCTTCAGCTGCCACTTAATCAGAGTCAAATACAAATTTTCAAAAGGGACAAATGACATCTTTGTGTTGCTCTGTGAACCATTATGCATGCAATGCCTTCCTGTGGAAATGGTTCCCCTAAGCTATAGGTTGGGGTGCTCATTAAAAATTAATTGGAGGTCTCAACACATAGTTATGTATATGGTAAGGCACCAGGCAGAGTCTTAAAGAAAACAAATATAAATCATTCATGTAAATTTTCACCTCTTATCCGAGGTAAATCATGTACATGTTGGTAAATATTGATCTAAAGTACATACATTGTGCTGCAAGGATGAACAATTGATCTGCATCGTAATCATGTTATATGTCAAGTGTATAGGGTTTCCAAATTCCAACTAATCAATTTCCATAAAAAAAATGGTTAGAATGGATGCTCAAGCACAAAATGGCAGCTGATCGCCAGCCGAGTTTTGGGCGTTAACCCCATAGGGTTAACATGCTTGTAATTTTTTACATTGTGTGCAACCGTCCACACACAGGCCATTATCTGTGTGCCAGTGGTTGACAGCAGCCAAAAAAGCAGCTGTGTTATTCTAACCCTAATCACAAAACAAAAATAAATATTTTCAAGTACAGTAGTGATGTAGTGGACTTATTTTTTGTTTACTTGTTTGTATTTTGGGACAGGAATATATATATTATGAATGGATGAGCATGTTCAGGTTTTAGCAGTATCTCTGGAGGGGTTTTTAACACTTGTGTTTGTCCATATATAGATATACACCTGTGTGTTGAGATCAGACCCCATCTCTATGAATAAGCTTGCATAAGAGTGAAAACGCGTCACAGGGGAGACCCATCGAAAAGGGGATGACACTATGTTTGCTGTATTATAGTTTTTGGGTTAAATAAAGTACGTGATTTGGATTTCATCTATCCCGGAGTGTGAACCTTATCTTTCTTTGTTCGTGAGGGTTATGTAAAGTTGTGTTCCAAGCCAAGTGTATCCATCAGTTATTTTGCAATCAAAGTATGTGTCTTTTATTTTAAATCATTTAATTTACAATGAGATTGTTTGCGGATACAAGCATGTTAATGGATTCACATCCTAGTTGTAATATTGTGGACTCTGGGTTGTACATGCAGGCCACAAATCAGCGCAGGCCAGATTTCATAAACCGCTCTGTGCTATATTGATCGCTCTAAATATATAGCAGTCTGGAGTACTGAATCTGTCACTACTCTCAGGACATAAAGGGACATTATTCTGATATATTGAACAAAGCATATAAGCAGCCTTTTACCAGTGATGTCATCACACAGCTGCTAAGTGCCTTTGTTTGACAGACTCTAGGTACATATACAATGTGTCTGCGGGTTTTTACTACTACTACCCCATCTTGTTATCTTTTCACATACTGCTATTGAATAAAATAGAGCCATTTGATCTTCAGAGAAAAATAAATACTGTAGGTGGTACTAAACATACACAAAACACTGCTTGTAAGAGAAACGTGGTGCATCTTTAGGGGAACCATACACAAATGACATTAACAGTGACCCATCACCACACTGTACGAGACAAAGATTTCTGCAAGTTTAAAAAATCTGGAGAAAACCGTCCCGTATTCTATTTCTATTCAGCTAACCCAAGTAGACAGTAATGGGATGGGTCCCCCAGTATGTGTCTATGCTATCCTATGGAAAACAATTGTGGTGCACCAGGGACATCCTATGTTTTATTAAGACTTTAGGAAATATAATTTGCACAGGGGATGTCCATATTTAGTTGTTGCAGAATAACCATAGACACATGAACATTTAAAACCTGATAGTAAAGGCCCCCATACACCTTATAATCTTACCATACAATTCCTCAACAATCAACGTTTTTTATTCCACAACCATGTAACATGAAGACCTTTCTAAACCTTCCAATCACTGTGTATTCTATCAGGGAGGACTCGGCACTACAAAGTTGTTGCTAGATCTAAAATAAATTGTAAGGAGTGATCTCTAAATGTCTATGCAGGGCTTTACTAACCCAACTGGGTGTCAATCTCTTCTATCTGCAGGGGGTCCTAAAAGGTTCCCTTAAAATGCCTATGCTCACATCTTATCTAAGCATGTTTAGTGGACCATTAGTGTGGGGGTAGAACAAAAACTTCAGTGTATCACTTCTGTCTGTTGCACAACAGCGATGAGCTGTGATTAGACAAAAAACAGTTAAAAGAAAAAAAAAAAATCACACTGATGTTTAGTTACATACACCCAAACCACACATAAGAACATATACGGTGTAAGTGGAATACCTGTGTGTCTATTTTTTTTCTTCATATGTATCTTCATATGCAGCAGCTGTAACTGAATCAATAAATGATAAAAATCTAAAAATAAGGGTTTTTCTAACAAAGAGACTGGCACAGCTGTGGCTTTTCCTGCAGTAAAGAGAAGCCAAATAGAAGGAAAAAAAAGGACATAGAGCTGCTGCCAAAACCTGTGTGCTTATCCTTCAAGAGAGGGGCAGCAACAGGAGTCTGGCGGGGGGATTGGCAGCTGCGATTTCCGATGAAAGCTAAGACTGTGTACACTCAACACATCACATACAAGAATATGGAATAGTCTGTACTGTTTAATGGTTAATAGCTGCTGCATGCAAGCCAATCCCTAAACTGCAACACTCCAAGTCCAAAATCTGACACCTGATTTCAATGTAGACTTACCCAACGCCTTCAGATAGTCCTCAAAATTATCATTGCTCATCATCTTCCAGTAACCATTGAAGTCAGTTGCCATGATAGTGGGTTAGATCAGACTGTGTCCTTACTAGTGAACTCCTGGTTGGTGAGGCTGGAGGAGTTGTGTCTGCTGTGAGCTGTGCTAGGAAAGGTCTATAGTCAGACCCTGCTGGTAAAGGAGCCCCTCCTAATTCTATCACAATGCAAAAAGTTACCTCCCACCCGCTGGCCATCTCTGACTGCACAGCTGCCTGTTCTTTACTCACATTGTTACTCTCCATCCAGCGGGTCAAAAGAAAGTCAACCTGAGATCCAAAATCAGCATCTTCACTCTGGGATCACACGAGTGCGGTTGATGGGATTTAGAATTTAATATATTATGTAGTCACAAATGCAAATATTAACCATTAGGTCCCCCATACACCTTTAGATATCTCTGTCAGATTTTTTTAGATCTTCTTCTGTTTTACCAAAACCATGTAATATAAAGGTGGGTTTACATGTTTAGATTATTTCTTCCATTTAACTGCCAATTTGATTTTTTTTTGATAAATTTGTTGAACATAGTTTGTTCATTAATCGAATGTAACATTATATTTTTGTTTGTTCAAATACATTCGAAATTACAAGGACAGATAAAAATTAACCAACATGTTTAATAATATTTCCAAAGATTTTTTGTTGGAGGTCGAACCAATTTTATCCATCAAACAAATTGGCCATTCTTTGTTGATCAAATTAAAAAATCGACACGTGTAAACCAACCTTAACAATCAAGTCTACCTGTGTTCAATCGCAGAGGAACCGGTACTACATAGTTGTTGGTAGATCTAAAGGATATCTGACAGAGAGATCTAAAGGTGTATGGTCAGCTCAAGTCAGTCCCCAACTTCCCAATCATATGTGTGTGTATATATATATATGTATTCTAGAATACACTGTATGTTGAAGCATCTATTACTATTAAATTGTATTTATATTGCTCCAACATGTTAAGCAGCAGTATACATAACGCCTTGTTATGTCACTAACTGACTCTCAGAGGAACTCAAAATCTAATGTCCATACTATCAGTGGTGGTTTTAGACATGGGCAACCTGGACGATTGCCCAGGGCGACATTTGGGCATTGGAAATTTTTCAGCCGTCAGAGGGGGTGCCAAGGCTGCCGATCTCCCTAGGACCGCCCCTGCCTACCATAGTTATATATGTAACTAACACAGTCTCAGTCATATGTTACAGTGTAAGGGTATGTTTCCATATCCGAAATGCCCATGCTGCCCAAACAGTGGATTACCCAGTGTTTGCCCATGGTTTGTGGATGTATTGCCTGACCTTTTAGATGTATTATCACCACCTTAGGTGTTTTTTCTTGTCCTGCTGACATGTCCATTGATATTCAATTGAGGTGCCAATCCTGTGTCGCCACAATAACAACATGGGCCCGCATCTTTTTCTCCAGGTCGGTGTGTGTTCAAGGAGTTGATGGGGTTTCTAGGTATTTTGATGGATTTGTATTCGATAGTACCATGGAGCATTCATACAGGGCATAGGGGGGTTTCACATTCACTTACCTGCTTGGTGGATGCTGTGTTCAGACAGCAGGTAAGTGAATGTACTCCGTTGGAACCTCTTACTAATATGGAATGGATGTTGGAGCCCCCCCTTTAGGAATCAATTGCACTGTGAGGTAGACCAACGATTGACATTGACTGACAGTCGGTATATCAATATTTACAAGCCATTTGGAGATTGATCGAGCAAAAAGTCATGTAACTTATAATATAAGTTACATTTTGTTTTATTGAGCGTAAAAGGGCCTATTAGCATGTCTTTGGAGTAACTATCTACTACACCCAGAATCCCAAGAACACCTCGCTGGGCATGTCCTTCCTGAAGACCGTGGTATTTAATCTTTGCTGTAAAGCCAGATATTGTTACAAAGCAATTGTGCTAGAGTTTGGAGGTGGTAAGTTCTCCTAGAAAAAGTTCTACTGCAAGGAAAGTCATGAAGCACATGATTACTTTGAACAGCTGATTCATTAGTACTGCTCTGATTGGCTGATCCTGTTGTACATCCTACACAGGCAAATCAGGGAAAATCCAACCAGCTTATCATGAGGTAAGTCAAATGCTGAAATTTAAATATGAGCATGTATGCTGGCAGAAAATGTCCCAATCATACACAAAAACAGTTGTTTATAGGCTGAGTTTCAGTCTGCATACAATTTGCATGCCATTGTCAGAATTCCAGTATCTCATTTATCATCCCTAGTCATGTGCTTCTTAAGCTCACCACACACCTTTCAAACACTCCATACAATTTCCATTAGATCTACCAACAACTATGTAGTGCTGGGTCCTCCCTGATAGAATACATAGTGATTGGAAGGTTTAGAAAGCTCCTCATATTACATGGTTTTAGTAGAACAAGAGTGGATTGTACAGAAATTGTATGGTTAGATTGTCCGGTGTATGGGGACCTCAATTACAGCATAGACCTAGCTACCTACAGTGAAATATCCTGAGATTTAAATAAAACTTGTGAAATATGTGTATTCTTTCTCGATCCATCCCATGGCTCGGGCCAGATAACGTCTGAATAAAAACCTGAAATGAGGAGCAGTTCAAGGTTCAGTGTTTAGCTGGAATGTACTTTAATTACTTACTAACAAACCTTTCTTTAATTTTTTTTATGTGGCCAAAGGGCTTGAGGGAGTAAATTGTTTGGTTTAATTTATGAACTAAAGTAATTGATACACCACAATGCTTTTAACTAGAACATATGGACCTAATTGTTGGTTATACGGCCTAGATTAATAACATTTGTTCTGAGGAAACTCATGGTAGATATTTGTATATAAAACACATTATGACTTTGTTCATTAGCCAAACTTTCCTTGCAGGGCCCCCCTATTCTATTTAGGAACATTATCGACCCACCCCTCCCCATTCAAACACAGGTTTAGTATGAGGGCCCGTGTCCCCCAGGAATACATTTGGGAACCACTGCATTAGCACAAGAATGAAGGAAAATGAAAAACATTTTATTAATACCTTTTTTTGTGTGGCTATCCAAGTGACAACTAACGCTGGATGTGGTTGTTAGTCCAAGACGTATGACCTGCCTGGGGCAGAGGTCTGCTAATGTTAGGAATGGCTATGCTGTGATTTCTAGTGCCACATAGGAGAGATAGAATTCCTCAATATTTAGTTGTTCGGGAACGGTATTAATAGGAAATGCTGGGATTACAGTATTAGAAATCAAGACTGTGCTACAGAAATAAGGATTAAGGTCTCTATCACAATGGGACCTTTTCATGCGGACATGAGATGCAGTGAAATGTTATGTCACTTATGCAACTTTCTTGCATTTACTATTGAATTCAATGGCAACTCAAACTGCATAGATATGTGTGCATTAATGCGTTTTAAAAATTAATGAAAAGTACCGTATTTATGTGATCGCTAAACAGGTTTCTTGTGAGAAATTTGATGTACTTGCTGAAAGCAGACAGCATCACACAAGGATTTCTCAAAGAGGGGTCTTGGCGTTTTAGTTCTAAAGAAACAGGATGACAGTAAGGCTGAGTTTCCACTTATGCGGAAGCCTGCGGTGCGGCTACCGCCGCTAAGGACCGCCGCCGCTAAGAACCGCATGTCATGCGGTTCTTAGCGGCGGCCATTCATCCCTATGGCCGCGGTCAGTGCTGGGCGGCCGCGGAATCGGGCGGACGGCCGCCTAAAAACTCGGTCGACCGAGTTTTTAGGCGGACGGCCGCGCGATTCCGCGGACAGGGGACCAGCGCCATTGAGATGAATGGGGGCGGCTGCAGCCGCGCCGCGGGCTTCCGCTTCTAGTGGAAACAAGCCCTAAGTTGTGCTGGGACCTGCAGTTCTACAAACAGAAGACACTTCAGTGGCTCTTTCTTAAATGTGGATTTGTAGCATCACCTCTGAAGGTTAAAGTATGATGAGTTCTCCTACCGGTACTACCTTCTCCTTTTGTCTTCTCCATCCATTCTGGATTATTACAGTTTGTATAATTTCTTATGAATCTACTTATAAATTTGAACTGTTTGTCACTAAGAGTGTGTGATACTTTGTTTCAACTAATGTTTAATCTACACCACTAGTCTGCCTGAAAGTCCTTTCTTGAGGACACGGACCCAGATATATATGGGATCCTGGTCTCAAGATCATTGGGTGCAACCAAGTGATAGTTTCCTTATATGTCTTCTCCATTACTATTGGCCATTTATTGCAAGAAAACAAAAAAAGGATAGTAATCTAAAAGAGCAAACTGTTTTATCTGGGAGAACATCTCTGTAATACCATGAGGTATACAGATCTGATGCTCATTTCCAATAACAGTCATCAAATGGGTTCTACCCATAAAGAACTGGACAAGTTAAAAATGCCAAGCCAATGAACAACAATCAATTCATTTAGCTATAGCAAGAGCATTATAGCTATCTGAAGGGCCTGGTTACAATTCACTAAACCCTGTCATTATTGTTTGGTATGGTGTGCAAACATCAACTAAAGGTATTTTCGTAGTCATCACTGGTAATATGTCTTGTGGATGTGGGTCCAGACCCATAGATGGGTTGTTTCCCGTCAACTGCCGACCTAGCAGGTGTGATGACGTCATCATGCACAGCCGCTAGTGTCGAGAATCGTCCGTGCACTCTTTGTGTGCCGGCCATTACTTCTGCTGGGGACTGACGTCCGCCTCCGAACTAATGGGATCGGATCTGAATTCACCATCATGTCAGATCACTGTGCAATCTGACATGCGGCAGATTCTTGGTCAATATGACTAGGGGGCGCACCCGATTCCGGCTGTCTAATCGGGCAGGAATCGGTCCGTCTATGCCCAGCAAAATGGAAACACTGATAGAAAGTACTGTAAACTGTACTGTACTGTAAACTGTACAAATGTGTAATCGGAGAGTAATTTGTATCTACTGGATTGGGCCATGCTTTTTGCAGCTCAGCATATAGACAGCACACCCTTCTGATAATACAAAATGTACCGATAATACCTAAGCAACCTGCTACTAGTCTAAAGCTAATCATACACGTTGCAATTCCCCCTGCGACCGCTCGTAACATGTAATCGCAAATTCGATCATACAGCGATTATAGTGCACACCACTTTGGGGGATCGATTTCTGCTCGATATTTTGGATGGGGATTGAGGGTCCCCATCTTAAGTAAAGGCAGCCATAGATTCTGGAATCTATGGTGCCGTTCGGGAGATCGATCTGCCAGGATCTCCCTGTGGTGCCATTTCATGTGAAAAAAATTGTGCGAAACTGCTGTGAAAGCTAGTCATGCACGTTGTGATTCCCCCTGCAATCAGCGATGGCGCTTCCCCACCCTGCCCTCTTCACATGTGTAGTCAGGAAAAGTGACACCCCTCCATTAGCATGGAAGTCTATGGCGCAGCCCCCGCCTCTTCAGCGTCATTGATGATGGCAAAAAAATAATGTGACACGGATAATACATGGATGTCCACTGCCCACCCTTTAAAAGTCAGCATCTCAGCCACATACTACCAGTGTACCTATACATTAGGGAACTTCTGTGATTACAATAGGAAATATATCTCCCTTCTAACAAAGCATACCTCTGTATCTGAACCACTCAGACTATGACCATTAACCTCCCTAGCGCACTGCTGAGGTCCAGATTTCTGTATCAAAAGTGCACCAT
>CM070035.1:33663487-33692576 GCA_036250615.1 Ptychadena robeensis
GGTGCTTCCCTGCTCCTGCTGATGGGGGCTCCAAACTTCCGGCGGCGGCGGCTATATGAGGGAAAAAAGTGTGCCTTATAGTCTGAAAAATACGGTAAGTTTCAGCACTAGGAGGAATATCTATCACATTTTAAAAATGTAAAATGCCATTGCTAGACCATCCTCCTTACCAGACACATGACATAATATGTTAATGATACGCTTGATGCACAAAAGGAGGAAAAAAAGCTTTAAAGAAAAGCATTTATAAAAAATTATTTCCCCCCAAAAAAACAAATGTTGCAGGGAGGCTAGGGAACTGTGGATGAAAGGCTCCAAACACACCAGTGCTTTGGTAGCCGGTCTGCTGAGCCACCTGATTGTCTAAGGTATTAAACAAGGTAACAAGTCAGACTAAGAAAATGTGATACCTAGTTCTTGTTGAACCTTACACTCCTGGCCCCACCCATGTACTCCCTATTCAAATAATCTCTCTGTACTTCCTCTGTGCCGGATTATTGTGCTCTGACCATATCTTGCTTTTCTACATTGTGCTCTACTTACTACTAAAGATACCCAGAGATATTAAAAAATCGATCTCCAGTCGGACATTGATTAATTTAACCATCACACAGTGACACAGTGTTACAGATACACAACAGTGTTTGATTGTTTGTTTGTTTTATTTTTAAAGCATCCTTACTGCTTTCCCCCACAAGAGGGTGCCTGGAAACCAAAAAATGATATGTAAACCTAAACTATTGACTGATCAGAAGTCTGATCACTTGTCGATAAATGTTCTGTTCAATATCGGTCACTTTGGGTCAATCGTACCAGATGGGCAGGAATCGATTCCTGTTCGATTGACATAAACAGATTGTTTTTTTTTTTAGATTGAATGGAAATATCGAACCGTGTATGGCCACCTTAACTCCGCTCTATTTCATTGAAAAATGGCAAAATAATAGTTGCCCCGTGTTTAGAACGTACCCTATTCATTATCAATAGGCATGTGCCCGCAGAGTACACAGGTCTTAGCTCGGCGCAATTTCTGTGTGCAGTGTGCATTTTAGTAAAACGTAGTGGACTTTTGACACCTGACACCATTGGCTACTGACCCCGGCCTGCTCTCTGACTACATTTGTGCTCGCTTCCTCACTGCTACCGCTGTTTGTGCACGGATCCTGTCTAAGGTCTATGGTTGTGTAAGGTAACAACTATTGGGTCACCAGAAAGGTATCTTTAGGCAGTGTCAAGCAATAATCTCTCCCCTTGACTAGAGGGTTGCCAGGGAGGCACAAATATGAGATGCTGCAGGATTTTTTTTTAAATTTGACTTTGTGAGTGTATTGCAAAGCCCCTAAGCATGGTATCATCACCAGACTTTCTGGAAATATAGAGAAGGGTTGAGGTTAGACAACAACAAAAAAATAAATAAAATTGCATACATAAAGTTAAAATTCAAGTTGAAATTTAGACTTCAACTTTTAACTTTATTTATGCAAAAATAAAATATGGTGGAGCAATACTTTTTTCAAATATTCCCATAACCAGTTACTTCATCTCCAGCAATTTTGGTGATGATAGCATGTTTAGCAATTAACTCACAAATTTAGCTAGTAGAACGTTTTTGACCATCTCTACTAAGGACTATAGCATTGACAAGGGGCAGGGTTGGGGCAAGCCAAAGACTGTGCTACAGCTGTCAAGATTCTTGAGTCTGTGGATACAAAAAACATTGGGTGTGAAATGGTGCCATGCGGCCTGCATCACAGCACTCCCCAAAGACACTGCTGGTGCTAGGTGCCCAGACAAATTTACTTGCTCACTAAGTGAATCTTCAATAACAGGGTAAGGGCAATAGCAATATCAGTGGTTTTGAACTAGGTGAGATTGAGCAAAAAAAAAGTTGAATGCTAAGTGCACTGCGGAAAGCTATAAAACCCCATAAGTAACAATCACATGGCTAGACAGCAGATGGGTCACTGCAAAGCACAGTAATTGTACCATAGTTTGTGGTTGAGTTTTCTATGCTGCTTGGCATGTCTGCTTTAAATCTACTGCACGGTACAGTGATTATAAAATAAACTTCAGCTCATATAACAAAAATGTTAGGTAACAATAGTTGTAACTATGGCAGCAAACTGAGACTAATGATACTCTGACTTGCATTATGATTCAAAATTAATATTAAATACATGAGCTCGATAATTTTATAAAGTTATTACACCGAGCAACCGTTCTATCATTGTCTGAAGTAGTTTTTACTTTTCACCAAGTTTATAGTTTTCCAGTTGTTTTCAAATGTATTTCCTGTTACAGTCTTTATAGCAGATCACTGCCTCATCAGTAAAATATGCTGGACTTGGGGTAGTCCTAAAACAAAGGTAACTTACCTGGTCTGGCATTCACCTGGCGCTTTCTGCTTTCTGGATCTGTCAGTACAGTTTTCTTTTCTGACATCTCTGCCTGACACCTTCCCTGACCTCTGCCTGAATTCTTCCATCTTTACCTGCCTGATCCATCTGCATTGGCACAAAGCAACAGTGAAAATATTAAAAAGAATTGCCATAAACAAAATTACGTGCCTGTAACCCACCGTGATTTCATATGGAAAATCTGTCAAGCAATATGTTACAGTCACAAGAGACAGAGACAGTATACAGAAAGTATGGAGTTGAAGTGATACCCTTTATTATATTAATTCTTGTTTAAGCTGGCTTGTGTGTTTTTATTACAATTACTTTTTTTACATAATTGTGTGTTTCAAACTTTATTATATTGAAGATGTTTGTTAGACCCTTCTTTGGATATATTTTAGTACGTTACAGGCCTACAACATAAAAAAAATTCTTAAAAGCCTATGTAACGCTTTTGGTACAGAAATCTGGATCTCAGTGGGTTAAAAAAAAAGACACTCATACCCTTTTTTACCCTTAACATTAATATTTTTTACATATTGAGTATACATCCGCTAAAATTCCTTCTGTAGTAGTAAAAGCTAATGTTCAGATGGGTCCTCAACTATGCCATAGCATACCTTATTTTTTGGAAAATAAAACAATTTACCTACTTTTTTTTATCATGCATCTAGCTGTATGCTCAGAGTTTTGAGCATTTCACCTGAGATATGAATGTAACTGTGTTTCAGTTTTTATAGGTGACTTTCAATATGACAGGCTGAAGTACTGCCATAAATTTCATTGTACCTTCATGAACGAAATGCACGAAACCTTTTCCAATAACCAGTAAAAAAGAAGAACATGCTGCATCTCTATTATTCTACAATTTAAAGGAATCTAAATCAAAAATAATGACTGCACGGCCATAACTTACAGGAAGCAATAAATAAAACCTGGCAGTGAGTAATTCACTTATTAAGGGAGTAGATTACAAACTAATATATGCTGACCCTGGGGCTCAGCCATTTGCGTGGACCTTCGTTTACTGATTTTGTGAAAAGATTTTAGATATATCATTAGCAGAATGTGTTACATGGAGAAATATTGAAGACTTGGAAAGTGACTTGCACCAGTAAGAGCTTATCAGACTGTCAGTCCTAAAGTTTTGGGAAAGAGGATTTGATTGATCTGCAGGGGGTCCACTATGTTAAATCTTGTGGGCTTGTTCAGATAGAGGACTGAGTTCATTAGGTATTTGTGACTGCAAATGAAAGGCTCTTTAGCCCTCAAATCATTGATTGTATGAGGGGTGAATAAGGAAGTTCTGATAGGGGTCCTTGTTCAGCATTTGCTCAGTTATCATAATAGTAGTTAATGGGAGTGCTCTAATGCTGAGAACACAAGCACAGATATGGGCCAGATCGATGGCCGCTCACGGTCATCTATTTGGCCCATATCTAATGCAGCCATCCCTGTTTTCGAGCGGGAAAAACAGGCAAAATCAGACATGACCGTAAACCACTGTCGATGTCCATTGTTTTGCATGGAGACCGCGGGGTCTCCATGCAAAGCATCGGCTGAGCTGGAGACTCAGTGTGCTGTGTCTCCAGCTCAGCCGATGCTTTGCATGGAGATCAGGTAGCAGCTCAATTACATCATCACACGGCTGCAGGGAACCTCGAACGGCTCCCATATCGAGCCGTGTGTTTCCTGTTTAGAGTGCCTAAAAAGAGCCTACAAAACATTCAATTAGCATAAAAAATTAACAGCCTGTAAAATGTTCTGGGTGGTATATTTTCAGGCTGTGAGTTCATTTAACTTCCCAAGCAAGTTCTGGGTGAGTTTGTCCAAAAACAATTTTCAAACTAATCCTTCTGGGTTCTGCCTCTTCGGCTTCATCAATGGCACCGATGGGGCCCCATTGACCTGCATGTTAATGCAGTCAATGTCGTTTTTTGTCCTAATATCCCCAGCATCATTGATGACTCCTGGATGTGTGTAGGAAAAGTGGGGAAATCTGTTTCCCATACAACTCATTGTAAAAGTGTAGTAAACTGGCATAACGCCTGTAGGTTGACCTACAACCATCTAAGATACACGTGCCCTAGACGGCATACAAAACCCTCTCTGTTGGCACATGTAGAAAGACTGTGTATCGGCGTGTCTGCAGTCTGTCTCTGATTGTTAGGACGGGGGGGGGGAGGGGGGGGGGGGGGGGGGGGGGGGGGTAATTCTGGCTGGTGAATCATTATCACATCTGGTCGACTTAACTATGACAACATCATAAAAAGTACAGACATGGTCAAGAAACTGGTCGTTAATGAAGATACAGCAATGACACTGCCATGGCCGTGAGGACCCTGCAAGTTCCCCTCAAGTCCTGTGGGGTTTCCAATCACCTTGCTCTCCCCTCATTCCTGTATCAGGGCAAAATTTTCAAAATTTTAGCGCTTTTCCCAATTTCAAAAAGTTGTGCAGCTGCGTTCGGTATTTTGGCCAGCAACGTAACCTATCCCATCTGTTACTGCCAAAAAATCAGCTTCTTCCATTGTTTAAACTGAAATCTCAGTATTCAGGTTAAATTGCCGTATTGGCACTTTAGGTGCCCTTTGTATATTATATAAAGATCTCTAGGTCTTTCTTTACATCTCAGTGTCCTTTACTGTCTATGAATACATTAAAGACTTTTACATTTCTAAGTGGTTGCTAAAGGTTATTGCACATGCCATTTTATAACTAGATAAAGGCATAAGTGGCAGTTTATAATATTATTGTGATATAATGTGTAAATGTTTCCATAGCTCATTCTTAGACCCATTGGACACATCTGGACATCACAATCTGTATCTTAATACAAAGCAATCTTTCTTTGAGATTTTTCCCTACCAACATCCATGAAAATGTAATGAAGTGAAATCATCAAAGCCCTCTATGAAGTGGTACAAAACTCTTATGGCTTTGGGCAATTTCCTGAACGAACTTTCACTGACTAATTAAATATCTCCTTCAGTGAACAAGTCTGCCAGAAAATCCTTTGACAATACTGCCTGTAAATGAAACCAGTAATATTCCAGAACATATGTGAATGTCTCCTGGGTGTTCTCTTCGTAAATAAAGTACCTACTTATGAATAATATCTTTACCAATGTTCTGAACTTGTGCTTGTGAACGGAGGCTGATCTCTGCAACTGTCCCAGACTGGAACAGCTAACGCTGACGGTAGCCACATATATTATAATCAGATTGTACACTCTGCTATATGGTAACTGTGCAGAATGGTATATAGACAACATTCACACCTGGACCCCTTATATGTTTACAAGTGATGGGCAAATTTCGCTGACTTTGATTCATGAGCTCACCCTATTAGTTCCATATCACAGAGCTCACCTAGAAACTGCATTAAGTCACACTAAGCAACTTTCAGTGTAAAGAGCTCATTTCACAGCCCCTGAACATGGTAAATCACCCATATTGCTGAGGGGTAGAGGGCGGTTTTAGGAATACAGGGAGTGCAGAATTATTAGGCAAGTGGTATTTTTGAGGAATAATTTTTATTATTGACACACCAACCCTGTCTCAATGAACCCAAAACTCATTACATCAAAGCTGAATATTTTTGGAAGTAGGTTTTAGTTTGTTTTTAGTTTAGCTATTTTAGGGGGATATCTGTGTGTGCAGGGACTATTACTGTGCATAATTATTAGGCAACGTAACAAAAAACAATTTATTACATTGTCAAGTATTTATGTTTTACCAGTGAAACCAATATACATCTTAAACATCTCACAATATATACATGCCCTACATCAAAAAAACAAAAACAAACAGTGACCAATATAGCCACTTCTTTGCCAAGGACATCAAAGCCTGCCATCCATGGATTCTTCAGTGTTTTGATCTTTCACCATCAACATTGCGTGCAGCAGCAACCACAAGCCTCCCAGACACAGTTCGAGAGGTGTATACTGTTTCCCTCCTTGTAAATCACA
This sequence comes from Ptychadena robeensis, assembly GCA_036250615.1. NCBI lineage: Eukaryota > Metazoa > Chordata > Amphibia > Anura > Ptychadenidae > Ptychadena > Ptychadena robeensis. The sequence goes on from CM070035.1 coordinate 33,669,861, forward strand.
ACATTTGATGATGGACACAGGTTCTCAATGGGGTTCAGACAGGTGAACAGGAGGCCATGTCATTAGTTTTTTTCTTTTATACCTTTCGTGCCAGCCACAGCTGTGGAGTACTTGGACGCGTGTGATGGCGCATTGTCCCTGCATGAAACTCATGTTTTTCTTGAAGGATCAGACTTCTTCCTGTACTCTGTACGCTTGAAGAAGGTGGTCTTACAAAAGGCAGTAGGACGGGACTTTGAGCTTGACTTCATCCTCAACCCCAAAGGCCCCACAAGTCATCTATCGTTGATGATACCAGCCCAACCAGTACTCCACCCCTTCTGGGTCTCAGGCGACTGGAGCTCTCTGCCCTTCTCCAATCCAGCCACGTGCCCATCCATCTGGTCCCATCAAGACTCACTCTCATTCTCATCTCCATAAAACCTTAGAAAATCAGTCTTGATATGTTCTTGGCCCAGTCTTGACGTTTCAGCTTGTTTTTGGTCTTGTTTCCATGTTGGTCGTCTTTCAGCCTTTCTGTCCTCTAGTAATTGCACACCTGTGCTTTTGTTGGGCACTCCATGATTTGCCATCTGAACAGAGGCCCAAACTGGTGGCACGTTGGCATCTTGGCACTGCACGCTTGACTTTTCTCAGTTCCATGGGCCTCAGTTATTTTGCGCCTTTGTTGTTCCACCCCTTCCTTGCGACCCTGTTGACTATTTTGAATGAACACGCTTGATTGTTCGATGATCACGCTTCAGCAAGCTTTGCAATTTTAGAGTGGCTGCATCCACTCTGCAAGATCTCCTCATATTTTTCTTTTCTAAGCCTGTCAAGTCCTTCTTTTGAACCCATTTAGAGCCAAGGAAATGAAGTTCCGCCTAATAATTAATGCACACCTAATATAAGGGTGTTGATTCATAGACCACACCCCTTCTCATTACAGAGATGCACATCACCTAAATGCCTTAAAGCGGAAGTACACTCAAAACACAATCCCCCACATACATTACAACACAGACACGGACATAGTGCCCACCTGTCATCAGTATACTGTTGTGAGAACTGCTACACAAGAAAAAAAACATAGTTACTTAACAATCTTCACTTCCTCATTCCCCTAAGGCGACCATCTGAAGTACTGGCGCCTGAATCTACTTCCGCCCATTCTGTTGGACGATTACCCCTACATTGCCCCCTCCCCTTCACGACATACTTTGACCATCCCAAGGGGTTTGGTATGGGGAGGACAGTCTGGTCCTTCTCAAGATCTATCGTCTTGCCAGTTTTGCCATAGGAGACAGGATCTGCATTGCTGACAGGATGGACACTGTAGTAGAACAGGAGCAGATCTGAGACCTGAAGTGGTGTGAAGGGGTCAGTGTCAGGTGGCATCATGGGGGTACATGGCATTTGGTGGTACATTGAGTTGTGGCTAGGCTGTAGGTTTATAAAAATCATCTATTACTGCCTCTGCTGCCAGCTCCAGCCAATGTCTCCTCACTACCATCCTCCACCAATCCCACTCACCAATGAACACTTCCATGTCTTGGAAGGTTCTCATCATCCAGATCATTGTATCATCGGCACGGCATGAATGCACGAACATGACAGAGGTTACTGGGTGTCATATACCAACTACTTATATCTCCTCTTCCTGCCAGCTCCAGCATGTCTCCTCTACAGGTCCCCCACAAGCACTTCACAGATGACACTACTTTCCATGAACTCCGAGAGAGAGGGGAGGGAGCACACAGCCCACAGCACAGGCTGTGATAGTGATGTCACAGAGGCACAGCAATGCATTCTGGGGCCCACTAACAGCTGATGCTTTCCCGGCAGTATCAGCTCTAACAAGGGACCTTGGCGCTGCGGCTCAACGTCACAGCATGGGTTGTGCTACCTCGTAAAAACTGTCTTTCCTGCTGTAAGATTTATTTATTTTTCTTTTTGGACAGTGATTGCCCTATCTTTTGGCAGCCTGATGCTGATAGTGCAAAGTGACCTACAATGTGGTAGGTCCGCTTTAATTGGTAGTAGGCTTTCGAGCCTATACAGCTTGGAGTAAGACAACATTCATAAAGAGGATGATGTGGTCAAAATACTAATTTTCCTAATAATTCTGCACTCCCTGTATATCACAAGAGAAAAACTTGCACTAAGCATGTAGTTGAAATAATAAGGTTGAAATTCAATTTTGAAATTAATATGCATAGCCACCCACCAACTTTCTGGGGGTCAAAACCCATGGGAACATGTCTCAAGTGAAACATTTTTGGACTTCCACATTGGCATTGGTTTCCACACATGAATCATGTGAACAGCTTGACCTTAAAATCCACAGTATGTTCACTATTTATTTCATTATGAACGTACATTTATGCTAGTTGTCACGCGTTGTTTCATGACAGCTTTCATTTATGTTAGGTGCAAAAAGTGCAATGCATCATTATTTACTAACTTTTTTAAGAGTCTGGGTGAGTGATGTTCACACCCCTGTGAAATGAATACAGGGGTCCCCAACCCCTTACATATTACCATTTAATCCTAAAAATACAGCGAAAACCATAAAAAAGACAAGACATTTAAACTTACATTTGTATCGCATACTATTAAATGTCTCACAATGTAAAACCATGTTGGCCATCCCAGCCAACTTTTTAAAAAATCTTTTTATTATATTTTTCAACAGTTTACAAACAAATAATAGAAATAAAAGAAAAAACATTGCAACAAACTTACAAGCTTGTTGAGTTCTAGCGCAGTTGCAAAGACATGACGTTATTATCTTCATCCCTCATATAAAAACATAGTCTGATCCGTTGCTAGGATCGCTTGATTCGAATAAAATAACATTAAACAGAGTAAAACAAACAGAAATAAAATTCCTTTATACTAATCCTATTCAAGGCCATTTACATTCTTGTTCATACTCCACCTCTTACTGCCTTCGCCTATCATTTGGTCATCTAGTGCTACTTACACCTATAAGTCTAGTGGGATGCATAGTGCATAGCCATCACTCTTATAGTGGGATAATATAGCCAAAAAAAGTTTGCCATTTCCTGAAATATTTTTTCTTGATAGCGTCTCCCCTGATGCTAAAGTCCAATTGCTCCTTTGCATATATAGCAGCTGAGATAGTACCTGGGTAATCGCGGGGGGTTCCGCCAAGAGCCAGTTACACATAATCACTCTCCTAGCCATAAGCAGGCATGTGTGAACCCACAATGAGTTTCTTGACAAATCTAATGGGTTGGCGTATCTGTCATATAGCTGAAGAGCATTAAAATTGGGTCCATGGGCACATCCCCCCCCTGTTTCCGAGTTTAACAGGCCCACTACTGCTTTCCAGAATAGTTGTATAAGGGGGCAGGTCCATAAACAATGCAGCAGTGATGGATTGGCTGCAGAGTATTTTGGACATGAAGAGTCCCAACCCTTGTTTCCATCCGTAGAGGTGGATGTCACATCTGGCGGTTTGGCCCAGTCAACTTTTATATCTTGACCATTTGCTGAAAAAATCTAGCGAACTGGTGCTTTAAACAGTGAACTGTTTTGCTGATATCCTCCTATGCAATATTTACAAACATTGTATATTGCATTGCCACAATGAAATGCTATATTTGCTTTTAAAGTGACCTGCACAATTAAAATACTATCCCGTTTCATGTCATTTTAAGTCAGTGTGCAAAGATAGGTAGAGCACCATTCATCCTGATTGACATGATGCAAATGTAATGGAGATTTAAATAAAAACAAATGTATAATTGTTTAGTCTTTTTAATTCTATATGACAATGGGTATGGTTCCTGTCTCATTACATAATGTTAAGGACAGACATTGATAGGACTGAATTAATGCAATGCACTTTTGACACATTTATATACTTTGCCTCTCTTCCCCAGCAATTTTGGTGATGATACCATACACTTAATACACATGTTGGTGAATATTGTTAGAAAAATCTATATAATTCACAACAGCAAATCTTCTAAAATGCAAATGGCAGCAATCCAGTGTTGACTGCAAGTGTAGGGGGAGGGGGGGGGGGGGGGGGGGGGGGGGGGGGGGGTCAAGAGATACTCCCACCTTATCCTGCATTATTATTTGCAATGAAGTTAATTCTGCTTGATGTTTGAAAGGCTATTGCCCAGTACTGGAGACAAAAATAAAAACAAAACTTTTAAACTTTCTGCCACTCTTCCCATTCAGCTTGAATCTTAGGACATAGTTTTAGCAGTCAAGCTCTATTTTGTATAAACAAAGTACTCTGTATACCTGCAGTCAAAGTGTATTGGAAGAAGCTAATCTCTGCAGAAGGCAAGATGTATAGACTTTCACAAAAAAGTATTTACTTTAGACAGAAAGCCAAGCAGGTAATCTCTTTGACACTTAGTAATCCCTATGAATAGACTCTTCTTTTCTTTGCCATCTTAAAGGTTGCGTAATACTAAGAAAAGACCTGCTGTGTTTGTAAGAAAAGATCAAGGTAAATATAGCATGCAAAAACCACCTGCTTGATACAAAAAAAATTTGGAAAATAAAGTAAGGAGAAATTTTTGTATATTGTAAGATTTTAACATTGAAAGATTGGAAGAAAATCTTGTTCTAAGACAATCATGTTTTATGATTAAAATATTGATGGACAATTGCCTAATTTTAATAAATTCTCATTTATTTTTGTGTTAAACTTCAAATCCATGAAAAACATTGCACAGGGTATGACCACCTATGTGCTTTATGTAGCAAGTAAAATTCTGAAGCAGCAGATATATCACGTATAAGAGGTGCTGACAAGCTAGAAATTCGATGGGTGGGTTTAGGTACTGATACAAATAGCAGGGGAAACTACTTTCATTTATATTGAGCAGAGGGAAAAGGTTGTTCTAAATGTCTGTTTGATAGTTGTAAGGTTTATATAGTTAGTTTGTAGAATATTACAGGAGCCACAGCAAACAGCAGCATGAAGAGCTCTCAGTATCCTCAGGACCCAGGCAACACCAAAGATAATATCAGTGAGGGGCTGTGCTGTGGGGTCTCCCAATAAGAAAGCCACCCAATTAAAACACAGGTGAATTTGGCAGAGAGGGAAAAAAAAGGAGACAAAATGAAATCTGGCGTTTGACTTACTTGTTTGTTTGCTAGTTATTGGTAGGTCCAAAGTTGGCTCTACTTTCGAACTAGCAACCCTGAAGTATAGGATCACAGGAAGAGATATTTGTACCACTGTCTCCACACAGTGTTGTAGAGGTCGTACTTGTATTGCCTGTGGGTGTCCAATTTCTTGGATGCCTACACCATTTTTTTCAGAAAGTAGAATCCTGGCAGCAACAAACTTTGGCAACACCATAAGCCTGTGCTGCAGCGTGCCCTAAAAACGCTGCAGATTGGACAGCACCCTGCTGGTAGATGGGGAGTGTCTAAAGTGACTGACAACATCACCCAACCCTGGTTGTGTACACAAATACCTCTGCACCATGAGGTCAAGCACATGATACAAGTGTGTGGGTCATTCCACCAGCCCAAAGATCAAAATGATGGACACTACACTACCTAAAAGTTGCAGCAGGTCAATACATTTGCATCTGGTCCTTTAGGAAGCCCAGGTTCTCAGAGCCAATGTGCTTCCTCTCTCAGGTACACCAAGTGCAGTACCACTGGCAGAACTGAAGCACTGGAACTCACCAGCTATAATGCCACTCTGGTACTTGCACCCTCCCAAGCACCTTGGGGGATGACACAATAGGTTGTGTGGTCCAGGCATCTGTGGTGATGTTCACCTTGTTGATATGGGAAAACACTTCTATGTGACACCTGTGTATTGCACACCACATTTTTGCAGGCATGACGTTCTATATATGTACAAATGTCAGTGAAAACACAAAAAATCTTTCTTTTTGTTTGTTAATTAGGGGTTCAAGTGATTTACCCCCCAAAAAAGTGGCCAAATGGGTCTTGTCATTCAATGTATAAACTACTAAAACAAACAAGACCACAATAACCTGGGTAATTTGATATAGAGAACTAAACTTAAACAAAAGGTGAAATACACTAGAGCATTCAGCTTGGAGGTTTAATACTTTGACTTTTAGATCCAGATTTATCTAGAGACATCATCTGCTGTCTACATGGAAGTGAGAAATCTGAAAGATTAGAACAATCAAACAGAAGAGATAAAGCCTCAGAGGCGGCGGGAGCAAGAGCAGCAACCTACAGGATCCTATTAGAAAGAGTGCCAACGGCTCACGTTAATATCTTTGTTTTATCAAAGTGGGCCAGGCGGGGCAGAGAGGGGGAATGTTGTTTTAAGCCTTGTCTAATGCGGCTCAGAGGCTGGGGAGATGATCTCTGAATGTGCGCCGCTTGAGTAGGGGATTTACAAACATTTCCTTTCACACAAGTCAACTAGCAGAGGATTGTAATAGGAGAGTGGTAAGATAAGAAACATGAAATCTCTCGGCTATGATTACAGATGGAATTAACTATATACATACAGGTACGGCAAGAAATGTCCTGCATATATCGGGGAAATGCTTTTAGGGAAACTGTTCATTTAAAGGAACTCTGTTGTTGAATTACAAAGTAAAGAAGGCTCCCCGTGAAGAAACAAATAATTTACTTATATAATACTTATATAATCACATGCTTAACTTGTTGAAGAATAATTTGTTAGCATCCAACATACTTCAGGTTTTGCTAATGTGGGGGTCTGCAACCATGGCTCTGGAGCCAAATGCTTCTCTTTAGCCTCTTTGTTGTGGCTCCCTGGCTGCCAGCATTTCTCCTCTTTGCCTCCAGTGTATACATGCTGGAAGGAAGAGAGCAGACGTCAAGGAAGAGAGGGCGTGCCAGCAGCCAAGATGGCTCTTTATTCTCCTCCCCCTCTCCCGAAGGCAGATCTTGCAGCATCTGCTCCTACCTTCATCCAAGGACACATGTGCTTGTGGAAGAGCCCCGGTGCTACTGCACACACCAGGGTGCTGGTAAGCTCCCAGCAGCACTGAGGGTAGACATGTGGGTCCCTAGAGGGGGAAAAGCTGATGTAGGAGAAAGATGAGCTTGGGGGACTCACCCTCATATTCTGAGGGGGCCCAACCCACATATTCCCCTGACAGACACCCCCCCCCCCCACTTAATTCATGGGACATTTTCCTAGAGCAGAAGAGGGGTTACCATGTGTGTCAGGGAGCAGGAAACAAAAACATGGAAAGAAGGGCCACCTTTCATATCCTGTCTTTGGCCTCTTACACATTATACATGCTGCATTGGTTAGCACTAAAGCACATGTTGCACATTACACAACTTAGCAGACGTGTTTTGTGTAAAAAATGCTTCACTTGCACGCAAATGTGAATGTTATGTTCACCCAGAGGCAGGGATGGGGTTCATGATTGGGAAGACTACATTGCCAATGTACTACCAGCTGCAGGGCATGACTGATGGCTTTCTTACTAGTGGAGACAGGTTAACATCAACAGTCCAGTGGTCAGGAAACAGACAGTGGTCCATCAGAAGGTGGAGTAGGGAGGAATCCTGAGTCTGTGACCTACTCAGTACACCTGTTGGAGAGCCACACGCTCGGACGAGATGAGAGGAGGACAGCCCTGGTCCAAAGTGGATGGCCGACAGGAGAACCCAGGAGAGATGGGATCACAGCGCTCCAAGGTGAGACACACTAGCTGGAACTGGCACTAGAACTTGCCAGAGCTAATTCAGAACAAAAACTAAAGCATATATATGTATATAGTACATATGTATATATTGGTGCTGAATAGATTGTGTAAGTAGAAAAAAACTTGTCTTCTGAACATCAAGTGTGATAGACTAGGGGACTTTGAAGGTACCAGGTATCAGCTTGCTCATATATACTCTGCACAGGAAAAAATCCATCCACCTGTGTTTACTCTCTGCTTTTGTATGTGAGATGGCTGAAGCTGCTGGTGTTATGAAGATCTGCTCTACCCTGTTGCCATTTGCCATAGCACATCTCAACAGAATAGTAATTTTAAGCCCTGAAACTCCAGAACCCCTCACCCTAAGCCCTCAGCCCTTAAACCCCTCACCTTAACCCTCAGCCCTTAAACCCCTCACCTTAACCCCCAAAACTCCTCACCATAACCTCCTAACCCACAGAATCTCCTAACCCCCCACATGAAGAGCCAGAGTATGTGAGCAGGCAGCTTCAGACAGCTCACATACACACCTCTGACTGCTTCCCTTCTGAGGCTAAGCTCAGTGCAGGGTAAATGTGAAGGCGCGACCACCCAAGTCTTGATTGGTAATATAAGATGCACAGACCCCCCCCCCCCCCCCCCTGATTTTGGGTAGGGAAAGTGCGTCTTATGGTGTGAAACATACTCAACATTAAATCAAAGCAACAGAATAAAATCAAGATGTTTTGGTCAATACAGAAAAAAATATGGGGTATCCTAAGGAAAAAGGACTCACACTGGTCATCTTTTGAAACTGAGGCTCAGCTCCCTTCATATTCTCCTTGTGATGCAACTGGTATCTGTGTTTATCTCCTGAAGAAGCAAATAAAATTATTTGAGAATCAATAGAACATATTGTTTAAAGCAGACTCTTTTCAGTATTGACCACGCATATCCTGTTTTGATTCTTTGTGAATGATTTAATATATATATACAATATACATATTATGTGTGATTTTACTTTCACCAATGAAAGTAGACACAAAGGAAAAAATTGTGACTCACACCAGATAAATCATGTTTATAGCAGTAGCTGAAGAAAGTGGTATGTACCATAGGTTATACAGAAAGCACAAAGTTATGTATAATGACAATATTATTCAATCATCAGAGATAAAATTTCTATGATATGAAGGTCAGAGAATGTACAGTATGTAGGAGTACAATATATAGTCTCCAGTTTCCCAGTGCGGAGAGCTCTCATTACTGCACTAGAAGACGAATCCTAGAATCCCATAAACAGGAATGGGTGCCACAGTCAGTGCCCCCAATGCAAATTCGTCATTGCGAACCATGAAGTATACTCTTCCATTGAACACTAGTAGGGATGGTCGAAAAATTCGCAGTGCGAATTTTTAAGTAGAAATTTCGACTTTTTCGCCGAAAATTCGCATAGTCGAATTTTGATGGGGTCATTTCGACTTTTCGCCGAAAAAGTCGAAAATCAGCGTGATATTTCGACTGAAATCGAAATTTCAACGTAAAAAATAACTTTGCTTTTGATTTGCGTGCCGCTATTTCGCGTGCGAGTAGCGCCATTTTATTTAAAATTTTCGCATGCGGGAGTGATTGGAAAATTCGCATTGGCGTAAATTCTAACTTTGTCAGCTTATTGCAAAGTCCCTGAAAATGGTATCCTCACAAAAATTGCTGGAGTTGTAGAGAAGGGTTGGGGGACATTGCTGGAGATGTAGAGAAGGGTTGGGGGAACATTGCTGGAGATGTAGAGAAGGGTTGGGGGAACATTGCTGGAGTTGTAGAGAAGGGTTGGGTGAACATTTGAAAACAATAAGTTTTGCTCTAACATGTCAAGTTTGTGTAAAATTGGGTTTAAATCTCAGCTCTGATTGTAAAGCTCTGCTACTATGTACACTGATTCTTCTATTATAGCTCATACAGCAAATCCAAATTTTCCACCTTATGTGAATTTTTGACCTTATGCGAATTTTAGGGTTTATGCGAATTTTTGGCGTTATGCGAATTTTTGACTTTTTTTCCACAGCACCCCATAACGACAATTATGTTAAAATTTGTTAAAAATAAATAAGCTGACAAATCACATGTATATTAGTATTCACAGCCTATGCTCAATACTTTGTCGATGCCCCTTTGGCAGCAATTACAATCTTTTTGAATATGATGTCACAAGCTTGGCACACCTACCCTTAGCCAGTTTCCCCCACCCCTCTTTGCAGCACCTCATAGGGTTGGATGGGAAGTGTTGGTGCATATGTCATAGCAGAGCACAGACAAGATATCAAAGGAGTGGTTTCAGGACAACTCTGTAAATGTCCTTGAGTGGCCCAGCCAGAGCCCAGAATCCGATTGAACATCTCTAGAGAGATCTTAAAATGGCTTTGCAAGGGCGCATCTCATCCAAGCTGATGGCAAAAGTGGAATGGGCCAAGGATAGGTGTGCGAAGCTTGTGGCATTATATTCAAAAACATTGAAGTTGCAATTGTTGTCAAAGGTGCAGAGACTAGTATTGAGCAAAGGCTGTGAATACTTATGTACATGTGTTTTTTTATTCTTAATACATTTGCCAAAACCTCAAGTAAACTTTTTTCTTACAGCAATCTTATGATAGGTACCGCATACTGAAGCTGCCATCTACTCTGTGCGACTGATCTTCTAAGGCTCTTCATTTCATCTTAATTCTAAGCTTTGGCCACAGGCAGTAACATTATCCCCAATAATTTAAGTGAGAAAAAAGAAGAACCGCATGCTGGAGGAGTGGAAATGGAAATTATTTATGTACCAACTAAATCACTTTATTCTTTTTTTTTATAAACTTTATTGTGTTTTACACTTGGTAAAAGAAACAACCAACAGGTACAATACAAGCAACATTCAACTTCATGTCTATCTGTACAAAAAGTCCCATTAAGAGCCAATAGAACTGATTTGACGTCTTCAAGTAATACACAGCAACCAATGCCATTCCAGAAGGATATCTGATCCATAGGTAGTCAGGAGTCCATTAAGGCACAGCCGGCATCAAAAAATAAATGGAGGAAACATCACTAGACACTGTTTAAAACACTCACACACCATTCATACCTGGGCAACTGAGAATCCCTCCCAAAACAACAGGAGCATTGTACCTAAGCAGTGGAAGGGCTCGCCATCCAAGCGCCCCAAACCCTATCCAATTCAAGATGATGGCCTCTGCTAGCATATGCAGATTTGTACAGGTGTAAAGAAGAGTTAAGCAGCGCCTTCTAGGCCTGCAGGGTCAAATCCCTTTATTCTTAAATTTAAAAGTGTGTTTTTGTCTTCATATCAAGAGAAAAGAAGAGCTTTGCCCCACTTTTTTGGTTTACATTTCCTTTCATTTAATTTTTTAGCATCAAAATGGCGCCATGGATTGGAAAGTTGGCAAAGTGAGTGGTGCAGTTGATTGGGAATTGGTTTAGTAAATCTCTTAAGAGGAGCTTTTTGTAGATAGTAGCTGTAGCAGTTACAGTAAGTAATGCTAGAAAACTGCAAGATTTAAGTAATAATTTTCCTTTATAAAAGGCAAACGAAGTTTAAAAGAAAACAACTACTAACGCTCTATGTGTTAATATTTCGGCAAGCCTTCCCCATTGTTCTGGGTGCAGTAAACATACTGATCAGTGTGTCATTGTGAAATGTTGGTGGAACACACATACCCGTGCAGCACCGTGTAAAGGGAAGTAAATTACATCCTACGATATAGGAGCCAGAGGCAGCGGAGTATAACAATCATTTACTGAGACTTCCAAGGAGATAAGATCTTTTCATTTCATCTTCTAGACTTTTTTAATGCTTCTGTTTTATTTCTATACCAAGACATACTGTTGCTGTTTACAGAACCCTGAGCATTCTTACTGCTTTTTTTCCCTTTATAATCCTTTACATAACCAGCTAAATTGATTTTCAATGCAGTAAGTCATTCCTGACCCTGCAGATGTGCTTTTACTGAAAACTGGAACTCAGTTTTTCTCAATTATCTCTAGGTCCTGCCTTGTGAAATATGCTTCATTTATAACCATTTATTCACACTATAGGATGTATTGGACAACTGTATTTACTTAAAGTAATGACCTTTAACTTTAGGTTTAGCTGGGTAAGGCTACAGTTGCAGCAAGGGATAACTTGGGTTAATCCACATTAAGGTTTGCTTCACACCTATCTGGTTTACGTGTAAGGACAGGTTATTGAATATAATGGGCACTTGTTGAGCTAGCCATACATTGTCGGATTCCATGGCCGATCGATCATCTATCCGATCGATTCCGGCGATGTCAGTGGGAATCGGAGGTCCGATCGATCGGCCAATTAAGTCCGTCCGATCGCTACATACCACCTTGTCCCACGGATTCCTGGACAATTCCGTGTCCAATCGCTTACTTCACAAATGGCAACTCCCCCTGATGTGTGCAGAATCGGATCAGAAAGACCAACATGTTGGTTCTCTGTCCGATCCGATTCTGGGCCCCCGATCGTCCCGGAATCCGTTGGGAAACGGACCCATGTATGGGGGCCTTTAGACATGCATACTGGTGGATTCAGTTTTAGCCTAAACAAAAAAAATAGATGAAATGATCAGAAACAGCGAATCAGAGATGTTCAAATTGATCATTTTCTTCTCCATGGGAATTCGCCATCCCTCATCCTTCACAATGGTTACAAAGTGCAAAAAGGTGAACCTGATGGCTAGATTCCATGTTTGTTCTACTGTGAACCTACTGTGAACCTGATATGAAAATAGTAAAACATTTTTGACAACTTGAAGAAGGGCAGAGGAGATCACAACTCTTCTGTGCAGTATAACTGCACATGACCTAGATAGATCACATGAAACCTTTACACCAATGGTAGCGCCATGTCATCGAAAACACCACAGCAACCCACCTTACATTTTATAATAATGAAACACACACATTCAGTGATGTATTTCATTAACATGAAATTAGACTTTCATAACACAACATCATCAGACAGTTTATTTCAGTTATTAGTTCCAGGTCTTTGAAGGTTCCCAGGATACCATACTACCAATCCTTTCCCAAATGATTAATTTACCACCGCTGTCTACCATCAGAAAATCACTTTTATGTAGGGCTATCACTTATTGCATTAAATTTTTTAGCTACAGTTCTGATAACTTTAACTTACACTAAAAAAGATCTGTAAGAAAAATAAAAAATCTAGTCTAGTCACTAAAATGAACACAGTAGTTTTTGGTGTTTTATAACCTCCCTAGCGTTTAGCCCTTACCGTAGATTAAAAAGGGGTGGGGTACTCTGCTTGATTTTCCCTCCCCTCTACACATTGCCGCCATCATCAATAACCCTGGTGATGTGGGCTGGGTCGTGGTTGACCCTGGAGGTCTATGGTACGGTACCCCCCCCACCCCTTTGGCGTCACCGATCATCAATCAGTGGCTGGATAGGAGCAGCTTTTAGGAGCACAGGTAAGTTTTGACGGGGGTGCAGGCAGAGTTTGTTTTGCAAACCATCTCTGAGCGAACTGGGTTCGTCCCAATCGCTAGTGGGTTTGCACTTTCATTAATAGACTGATCAAAATATAAAGTATAAGTAGTGATGAGCGGCATAGGCAATATTGGTATTCGCGACATGCTGCAAATTTTTTGGAAAACATTCGGAAAATATTCGCATTTGGCAATATTCTTCTTATTGCGAAAATCGGCAGGTTTTTTTGCGAATTTTGTGAATATATGTTTAACTTGCATTGAGGGGTGTGTTGAACGCCATCTTAGTGATTTTTCGCGAATTTTCAAAAGTGACGGTTTTTGCAATATTCGCATCACCCCAATTTTGGATTTAAAAACTGTTGATGGTCGCAGGGAGTGTTGCTAAGCTCTTGTTGCAGCCTTTCCATTCGTCCACTTGCATTGAGAGGCATGTGTAATGGAAAAAAAATACCGAATATCCGGAATTGCGAATATTCGGCAAAATATTCACCAGCTTCGCGAATTTCCGAATTGCCGATATTCGCGATTAATATTCGGAATCCAAATATTCGAGATCATCACTAGTAATAAGGCTTAAATAAACTTTTACGCTTTACATATCTCAGATGAGCTTACAAACTTGGTAAACTTTTATTACTATAGTGAGAGCCTGTATCACAAAAGAATAAACAAACCTTTTGAATAATTAGCAGGAATTAGATTTTGTTAGTAACTATATATGTAAATAGTATTCATGTAACATTACCCTCTCCATAGGACGACAATGCTCCCAAGGGGGACACGTTCCTTTTTCAGTGAAGAACTGTGTGAACATGTCCCAAGTGAAACAAAATGTATAAATAGGATAAATGTTGCATAAATTTAAATAAGGATGAACCTCTTCTCCAAAGCCTCATTTCATTCAATTACACTGCCACAAATGTATAAGCTGTCATTCCCAACTTTTAGTCTTATGCATTTATTTATTTATTATTTTTTTTCCTTCCTAAAAACAAAGAAAAACTGCTGAGATACAGATTTCTGTACAAAGAGCGCACCATAGACTTTAATGGAAAAAAGTTTTTTTTACATTGTAGACCTATAACTTCCCAAAGTTTGTCCATACAGGGGTCTGGTAGACATCCTGAGTATAATAACATGTTGAGGTGATTTGTAAATAACTAAAAAATCAGTTAATGAATAATTCAAAAGAAACTGTATCAGGTAAATTAGCAGTGCAGCCACTAGATGGCGCTGCAGATGTGCCAGGTTACATAGGAGAGCATTGTAATACATTGAATTCAAAGTATTACATACAGTTCTGTATACTTGGTGTTGCCGCCCCAAGAACAGAAATCTGTCACATCGGCAGAGAGAAGCAAGTAGAGGACATGGGGACACCGGATAATTTATTCAGGTGAGTATTTTAATGCAGGAAACACTAATCAATACGATTTTTATTTAAAACTCCTGCCCACGCCCCGATGCCACATCACGGGGGGGTGATCTTTCTCTGCAGCTGAGTCTTCATTAGATCACAACCACACGGAATAGGGAGTTTGCGCTTCTGTGGTTCCCACCTCCACCTGCCGGTCCCAGCTCATCCACTGCAGTTCTAACAAGTCAGAGCTGGACAAGCTGGGACCATCAGGAACGTCAGGGGGTTAAAGAGCTACCCCAGATCCCCACCCTATAAAAGCAGTCCAGTGATCCCTTATCCATTCCTATAAATAGTTTAAATCAACCCTCTCACTCACTGAGACTGCAAAAATCCCCCTCCCCACTTTAAGTAAATACAGAACACTTATACTTACAATTGTTTTTCCTTTTAATAAATAAATCCTGTGACATTAAACCCTATTCACAACTCCATAACTACACACACAAAAGTAGAAGAAACTGTCTAGAGCTGAAAAGCCATCAGTTTATTCCTATCTACTGTTACAACCATCTGATGACAGCTGTCCTCAATCCTGCATCAAAGCAGCATGATGGATGCAGTCATTCAATGTTTGTCAATATAAAAAGAAATAATGAGAACTGGCTTCATTTCAATAATTGTTTAATAGTTATCATTTTGGTGATTAAACCTTTTTCAGGGGTTTTGCTATCAACTTACAAAGTTGGTAGTCACTTTTACTATTGTTTCCGACATAAAATTTTTAAAGGGGAACACTAGATACTTTTATTTTGTTTGTTATTGGGAAATGCTTCCCTGGGAAAAAATAAGGTCCCTGCATTGTTTGATTAACAGTGGAAATGCTATTAGCCTTAATAAAGGGGACAAGTGTAAAACTGCTTGTACCCAGCGAGCGCGCCACATAAATTAGCATAACAAAGACACTGAAAATGACACGCCCAATGCTGTTAGGGAGGTGCTTTTCAGCAGCTTGCAGAGATGTCCGCTGATCATCAACGGGCGGGTCAGCAACACCGCAATGAAGACGCAGCACACCGAAGGAGAAGTGGTCACCGCCCCATTCATCAGAGCCTTAAAGCTCTTTGCCAACAAACTCTGTTTTCACGAAATATTACAGTGCCTATTAGCTGTGACTTTTAACCCCCCTGGCGTTCCTGACAGCACTATCTCATTCAGCGCTGTCCTGTCAGTATTGCACTGGACGAGCTAGTGCCCTAGCAGCATAAACTCACCATTCTGCACTGTCCCAGTGGCTCCGATCTTCTATGGAGAAAACCGTTTTCGGAGTGTCCCTTTGAAGTTATCCCTCTCTCCCCTGGTGTGATGTCACCAGGTCCATCACACCAGGGAAGAGAGTGTGCCAAAGTGAATTGTACTGGATACAGTGATAACTGTATCCAATACAATTCAAAGTAAAAAAAAGAAACACAAAACACATTTCCAATTGAATACAAATGTCATTATAAACTAAACATAAATATGAATACATACTGTTTTGAAATCTATCATACAAAATAAGTATTTTTGAGATTTTATCATTCAAATGATACCATATATTTATTTTTGTAAATGTTTTTTTTTTTACATACTTGTGTGTTTCAAACATTATTATATTTAGGATATCCACTAGACCCTTATACTGACATATTTTGTGAAGTTACAGACCTACAACATAAAATAAATTCCATTTAAGTGTATGGTGCGCTTTTGGTACAGAAATCTGGACCTCACAAGAGCACTAGGGAGGTTAAGGCACCATAAGTCTGATATACAGTTTAAAACAGTTTGAATAATGTACATTAATGAAACTAATCATGAATGTGAAAAGGGTGTCCAAAATATATTATATTCATAGTTACATCACATTCCCAATAAAATTCAGATATCTTTTTTTGACCACGCTATAACATTAGGCAATATTCTCATCTCTGTGTATCAGAATATATAGAGGGACAAGTGTATTCTCTCATTTCCATATAGGGAATTTCATACCAATAAGTGTTTTTTTTTCCATAGGGGTTTATAAGTTGAAGTCTACTTATATTGTTTCCTGCGGATGCCGATACATTACACATAATTATTCTGTAAATAAAAGGTGGATTAGTGAATACAAAACATTGCCAGCATTGTTCTAATTACAAACAAGACACAATTATCACACCTGCTGTGTCAGTCTCATAAAACCAGTTAGTCAAAATCCTCCCTGCCGTGATGAAGGCTGTTTGCATAATCTGAACAGCAGGCTAAAAATATTGCAGTGTGCGGCTCCAGGTAATGTGTAGTGACAAATATAGATCCAAGGAGGCTTCTATATATCATGCAGTGAGTCACGGTGTGAGATCCGGTGTGTAACAGATTGGGATATTGTGCTGCAAAGAGCTTGTATTTTGCGTCCAGCTATTATTTCCAACATTAGATGAATGCACTTCAGAGAAGTTGAGTTTTGGGAGGCAATTTCAAATTGTATTTAGTCCTATACAGTGGAATTCGCCTATACGGACATAACTGGAGAAGGAAAAAATATTGATAATGTGACAAGGGATATGTATCCACAACTAGTTGTTCAATCTATACCACTGGAGTTCAGGGGAGCATACACATCCCTCTGCTTTCCACAATACCACAACTGGTACCGTATTTTTTGCCTTATACGACGCATCGGCACATAAGACGCACCCAGTTTTTAGGGCAGAAAAACCAGAAAAAAAATATTTAATAGGTTTTCACATCAATTGGGATAATGCAATGAATTTAATGGATGCAATATCCAATTCAGCCAGAAGGTGTCACTAGCAGCAGTACACTCTCAATAGCAGCTGAACACATGTTATATTTACACTGATCTGAGGAGGAGGGAGGGGGGGAGGGCTGGGCTGTGTTCAGCTCTCTCTCTCTCCTCTCCCGATGTCACTGATTATGTGTCCGTGGGGCAGCTGATTGCTGTTTCCACGGACAGGAGAGCAGTTCATCTAGCTCTGTCTGCATTGCCCATGCCAGTTCAGGGCTGGCATAGGCAATTAGACAGTTTAGATGGGAGAGCCGGACATCAGCTCTCCCATCTGAACTGACAGCTCTTCCGTGCCGGGTGAGCTGGCGGGAAGCCAAGGTGCGACCACCGGCGGCCGCGGGGGTCGCACATTCGGCGTATAAGACGCAGGCACTTTTGCCCCAAATTTTGGGGGTGAAAAAGTGCGTCTCATATGCCGAAAAATACGGTACTTGCTTTAGATACATTGTTAAGGCTTCTAAAACTCAAAACTGGGAAAAACTCATTCATGATCTTTTTTAAAACTATTACACTCTGAGAAACATGAGAAAACTAGGTCAACCATCAGCTTGTGATCAACCACTCAGACTTACTGAAAGACATTTTCCTTCAGCAATTCCACCAACAGGCAAGAAGGAGAATTCAACATGACTTTAGGTTCCCATACACAGGACAATTTTTCACTCGATATTTGACCGATCGATCAGCAATCAATCGAGTCTGCCCACCCTGAACGGGATCAACCTAACAAAATCGGAATTGACTAAAAAACGGATCGGACATTAAAAACGACATGTTGTTTTTTTGGGTCGATCGTTTGGCATAGCTCTCTATGCAGCAGCCTTTCCGATCGATGGATTTTGTGGAATCGGCCATTTTGGAGATCGACTCATGCCCAAATCAACCACAAATCTTATTCCCAAGGTGGTGTGCCATCGATTCCCAATCCGATCAATTGCCGATTCCATGATCGCCTGAAATGATCAAATTGGGAATCGATCGGTGACAAATCGATCCGTGTATGGCTACCTTTAGACTTGTCTGCAGCAAAGCTACAAGTCAACTGTAAAGTGCCACTGTATGCACAACCCTGTTTTATATGCAGTCAAAACAAGCAAACTGTCAACAATGATTGTCATTAAGTTAGGTTTAGGGGTTTGAAAGTTACTTGGAAAGTCACATGTAGAGTTCGTGTAACATTGCCCTCTAGTGGCTGATATTGTCAGTGTGGAAATACCAACTTTTAAAGTCTTCTTCTAAACATTTTATGGTGGTTAACTCTTTTGAAATAAGGCCCTCAAGTGCAGCACCTAACAAACCTAACAAATGATTGCACATAATGTTCAATAAAAAGAATGACCTACTGCTGCAGATGGTCCAAAGTCGTAGGCAAGGTGCAAAAGTTGGATAGAGGGACCGGGGCATATTATAAAAACATCATGCAGTAAGCTTGAAAGGGCCACACACACAGATTGGGCGCTAGTGTAAGGAAGCAGGCCCAAGGTAGTAAACAGAGGAAACACGCCGGTTTGCGTTTAACGATTAACTTTTCTCAGCATGAAACGGAATACAACTGGTTAACAGGGGTAACTTAAATGGCAGTAGCCAATCCTTAAAGGTTGTGGCAACAGTCTCTCCAGGGTAAAGTCTGCTTACCACGCGGCCATCCAGGTGGCCGGGTCATCTTCCACTGTCTGCCAATACCTGAGTGCAGTACTGGTAGCCAGGGCCAGATTCAGGAGGCTTTATCAGCAAACAACGGCTGGGGCACGATGACACCGGGGCTGATCCAGAGCAAGGGATAGCTGCGAGGACTCAGGTTTTCTGGCCTAGAATTTACCTGTACGCTGCACTCGCCCTCCTTGACAGGGTCCTACACACCCCTCCTCAGAGACTAAGTCTCTCTTACACTTGTCTCTGGGAAAAGGGTGCTCACTTCCTGTTTCTTCTCCTTAAATTATCTTATTTTTCGGACCATAAGACGCGCTTTTCACAATCCAAAATTGGGGGGAATAGTGCCTGCATCTTAAGGACCAAATGCGTGACCCCCGAGCTGTCAAATAAGATGTGGCCACAGCCACATCCCTCATCTGCACTCTACTGCTTCTTCCAGCAGAGCGCTGCTGACAGAGAGACACACGTGGAAGCTGCCAGCCTGCTCAAAAAACAGGGTGCGTCTTATGGTACGGGGCATTTTATAGTCCAAAAAATACTCTGCCCTGGAGCTCCCCCTGGTGGAACCCTCCCACACAGCAGACCCTACATCTACCTGGGGTACCCCCTTACACTAGGGCTTCAGACTCATTGTGCAAGACTTTAACAAAAGTATAAAGACCTTTTTACATTTAAATTCACTCTTTCGAAAATTACTGATACTGTTTAATTAAGCTTTGTGTTTTTTTAATGTGGATTAAATTAGAGGATGGAAATCTTGCTATGAGAAAAAACTCATGTCCAGCCATGTTTTCTGTCAGAGATTTTCGAGACATATGGCTGCTTTGTGTATTGGCTTTATTAGAAGCTGCCCTCCAAGCTGTTAAGCTATAATGGTCAGGTTTAATAATTGTTTCATATAACACTGAATGGCATGACACAAGCATGAAGGTTACAGTTCTCCATGCTCCCGGATTCTTTACCACACCAGCTAGTGGATAATAATTAGGTGACCTTTTTGAAGGATGTAATAATGGAGCTTTGTCTTCTGTAACATATGAATAGAGACATGTCAAATGAATCCCCATAATGACAGAAAATTGCTAAATTACATGAAATAGAAGAAATACAATTTCTAGAACATCCTATTTACTGAAATCTCAATAGACACAGTGGAAATATGCTAGAAATGATACCCACTTGTGACACAAAATATTGTTTAGTGTCAGGTATACAGATGAATTGTGAAAAATTTGAATAACGCCCAAAAATGTTGGACTGAAAAATATAATCATGCATATGTACTCAGTACTTGGTTTGGGCCACTCTTGCATCAAATACTGCCCCCAATGCAGTGTGGCGTGGATGCTATCAACCAGTAGCACTGTTGAGGTGTTATGGAAGACCAGGATGCTTCATTAGTGGAATTAAGCTCATCCGCATTGTTCAGTCTCTCATCTTTGTCTGGGCAATGCTCCAGAGATCCTCTATGGGGTTCAGGTCAGGCCAGTTTGCTGGCCAATCAAGCATAGTAATCCCATGGTCAGTGAACCAGGTTTGGCAATGAAAATGAAGTCAGCAGGAAGGAAGCATGAAGTGCATCAAAATCTTCTGGTAGATGGCTGTGTTGACTCTGGACTTCCTGAAGCACAGTGGATCAACACCAGCAGATGACATGGCTCCCCAAATCAACACAGACTGTGGCAACTTCACACTGAACTTCAAGCATCTTGAACTGTGTGCCTCTCCATTCTTTCTCCAGTCTCCAAAATAAGATGCAAAATCTATTTAGCCCATGTAAGTCTCCAAAATAAGATGCAAAACTTCTTTAGCCCAGGTAAAATTTCTTTAGCCCAGGTAAGATGCCTTTTCCTGATAATCCTCTCCAGGCTACGGTCATCCCTGTTGCTTGTGTACCCTTTTCTTTCACACTTTTCCCTTCCATATAACTTTCTATTTATGTGGTTTGATACAGCACTTTAAGAACATCAAACTTCTTTTGAAATTACCATTAGAGGCTTTCCCTCCTTATGGAGGGTGTCAATGATGGGTTTCTGCACAACTGCCAGGTCAGCAGTCTTTCCCTTGATTTTCAATCCTACTGAACCAGACCGAGAGACCATTAAAGGCTCAGGAACCCTTTTCATATGGTTATGAATTAAATTGCTTTCTGGTGGTGAGAACATCCCACAACTGATGTGCATCCTACGTGGGCATGCATGGTGAGTATGTCCTTAAAAAATATTGGCACTGGTTTCTTCAAGTGGTAGATCCAGTGCCCATCTGCTCAAGGCCACTGGAACCATTTTGGACCACCAAGTAAAGCTTTTTTATCAGTGTTCTCTTTAACATTTAGTTATTTACCACCTAGTTTCTTAAAATGATGTGCTTACACTACAAGCATCACTAAAATGACCCCTTGTCAGTACTTCCACTTGAGATTCTGTTCTTCTATAGAGGGCGGCAGATGAATGGTAGTGAACACCATCCAACTAGCCAATCTTATATATTGTATCTAATGCAAAAAATGCATGTAAGCCATCAGCCATATTCCACAGGCTTGAAGCAAATCATATGTTAACCTATTCAATCTCCATGTGATCAGAGCCCAGAACTCATCAATAATGGACTAAAAACACTGCCTGCAGCCACCTGTTCCAAGATATCTCTTGAGCCCGCCCATCTGACCTTTTCCCTATGATTTTCTCCATAGTCTGACCAGTGGCATCCTTTCAGCTAAAACTTTACTTATCCTTATTTTCAGGTTCTCCTAGGAAAAGTTCTCCTGCAAGTATATACACAATATTGATAAAATCAGCGGATCAAGTTGATATTCCCTTCTGTTCTGATCAGGGCCATTTGATCACATCTAATGTCTGCTTCCTGTGAGAGGAATACTAATGAATCAGCTGACCATGTGCCTCTTCATGAAGGAGGACTTTTTCTAGGTGAACTAAGGCTTAGGCTCCACTATGCATTAAAACCCTACATACATCAAACCCAGAGATGCTGATGCATCCATTGGTCTACACATCCATTGGTGTGATCCATCAGCTTGCGCTGTGTTAAAAGCAACACACCCATAGAAAAATAATTTTCTATGTCCGTTAAAATGATATGAATCCATTGAGTTAATTGAAACGCAATGGTATGCGTTGTTCGATATGCTGATCAATCCGTTCAAGGCAAAAAATAAATACAAAAAAATGGATATGTCACAAATGCATCCCTTAATGCATCCCTGACGGATCCCTAATGCATCCCTTATGCATGGGTTGCGTTTGTTGGATCCGTTAACCCAATGCATGCCTAACACATAGTGGAGCCTAAGGCTATGTTTCCACTATACTTTGGGAGCCCCTCCGCTAAGCACATTGCTTGGCAGGGATCCTGACGGAGCAAATAGACTTTACCTGCTCGGCGGGTGTTTAGACATCCACCGATGCAGAGGCTCAATGTTCTTGACTACGTTCAGCCTTGCATAGGCGGAACGGCTTGGCACATTGAAGACACAGCGTCTGCCGAGCAAGTGTGCTCCGTCGGGACCTCCCACCAAGCAATATGGTCCCGACGTATAGTGGAAATATAGCCTAAGCCTTACTCCACTATGCGTTAAGGATGTGCTGGATTAACGGATTCAATAAACGTTACCCATGCATTAGCGATTCATCAGAGATGCGTTAAAGCGGAAGTAAACTCAAAAAAAAAATCCCCCACATACATTACACGGACATATTA
>CM070035.1:33697259-33715556 GCA_036250615.1 Ptychadena robeensis
TTGTTTTTTAAAATTCGCCTCCCATTGAAGTCAATGGCGGGTTCGGGGGTTCGCCGGGTTCGCAAACTTTTGCGGAAGTTCGCGTTCGACGTTCGCGAACGGCAAAATCTGGGTTCGCGCCATCACTAGTGCTGGACGAGATAAATTTGTCAGGAATGGCAGGGGGGGGGGTTATCACTAAAACTACAAAGAGGTGGATGTAACCTAAAGGATCTTTTATCAATGTTTTCACTCAAGATTTATACAACTTTAACCCAAGGTTCATACATTTTGTAACAGATATGAATCTTGGGTGGGAGTTGGGTGGAAACGCGACTTACATTTCTATTATCATTTGTAGCCTGTTGCCTAAGACATTGCTGTGCTCCTGGAAGAGATCTGTCTCCATTTTGTGTAGCTGCAGTTGTTTTCTCGCCTAAAGGAAATAGTAAACTTTTACAACCAGCACAGATCACAAGCGTTTATTAACAACTACCAACTGAAGTGGTAATAAATGTTATTTAACGTTCTTCATTTTCACATTTAAAATATTTCATAAAGCCCTGCAGCTTCCACTTCTGCAACATATTTTTTAAGTATGGTATTTCCAATCGATTGAACTAGAACTCTCAAACGATGAGAAGTGGTTGGAATATTCTTTATTGTTTAATGTCGCCTTTTCTCCAAGTCTTGTGTTCTGTTGCTGGGAAAGCTGCCAGGGAGGGATTGGGTCAGTGCCCATGCCAGGTTACATGATGGAGACTAGGATAGGGCAGACTTGTGAAGCTGCACACTAGGCACAGAGATGCTCTTTCTTACATGCCCTATGTTTGTTTAAGGCAGCGGGTTCCAACCTGGCGGAGGGGCAGCTAAGGGATGGAAAGACCAAGTAGCCAACCATGTAGGAACTTATTGCAGCAAGTAGGTAGATGTCAGGATCCAGGACAGAGGGGGCGACCAGACAGGCAACACACACTGACATCCAAGCAGAGGTAGGGTGGTGTCAAAAACAGATTTAATGAGGACTCCCAGATAGGAACAAAACAGGTACGAAAAGTCCAGGGTACAGGAGTGTCTGGGGTTCAGGTTCAGGTATGGAGACAGGAAAATACATGAAATCAAAATATGAAAACAATGAACAGCAAGCATGTCTGAATGAAGCACACCTATATAGCCCTAAAGCTAACGAGGCAGGTGTGTGCTCCACCCAGCCCATGCTTGCAGGGAGCCACCTGCTGGTGACTGTGGGACCAACCCATGGAAGGGCAAGCACAGTGCCACCAGCAGGCGGTGACCGGTACAGCTGGGGTCCTCACAGTAGAGTGCATGTAATGTGTGTTTTTTGTGTCTCTGTGTGTGTCTGTGTACGTTTATCTCTATGTGAATGATTGATGTTTTAGCATGACTGTAATATGTGCATCTCTATGTGAATGATGAATGTTTCTGTATGATTGGTATGTACATAGATGATGCATGTCTCTGCATGATTGGTGTGAAAACCAAATAAAGTTGTAGGAGTTGTATTTCAAATACAGTCTGAGGGCCATTTCACACTAGACATAGTACACAATACTGCAACAAAACATAGGTAAATGGCCCTCAATCTGAAGTGGTGTATTTGAGGGGGGTTTGAAAAGGGAAGGGAAAAGGGAAAGTTTGGGTATCACTGTTTTAAGTGATCACATTAGGTCACATGATTAAGTTCAGGGGACTTGAGCAGAAGAATAGCTGTGTTTTTCGGTACTAAAGATATTTCCTTGGCAGCCCCATTTGGGCAAGTTCACACCATGGTAGTGTAGGCAGTGTTTAACAAGAAGTAAACTTGTCATTGTTTGATTTTTCAGACAATGCAGAAAAGACACCTTTTTATGTAAGAAGGAGCTTTCTTTACGCATTTATACTTGACCAATAATTCAGAAGGCTGAGATAGTGTACATTACTAATATTTTCAGAATAAGGTTGACAATGTCAGCCTGTGTTTTGCTGTCAGAACAGGGTTGTTTCTGTGTTACATTTTTAATGTCAAATTTTTGTTTCAGAACTTTCCTTGTTTTCCGGAACAAGTTTTTTTTGTCTAGCGCAATCAATAAAAAATGTAACAAGGGCTTCCCAGGGCTCCATAAGAGACTGTGGGGTAAGATTGCTTTCTTACAAACACAGGAGAAGGTGACTCACCAGTTAACTGTTCTGCTCCATCTCTCACCTCATTCCGACATTCAGTAAAATGACTCGGTTTCTCGCAGCTGGAAAGGCAGAAAGCTATGTGCTTCTAAATTTTATTCTTCTGGAAGAAAAAGAATAAAGAACCAAGAATGGTTGATTTGTTTTGAAGTAAATCAACACTAAATACTAAGAGTTTCATTCCCTGTACCAAAGCTACTTGAAAGAAGAGTGCTTCTTTTATGTCAAAATCAACTGCCTCCTGACAGTCATTCATTTGGCAACCATACGTGCTTGCCATTACCACGTAGAACAAGGCAGGCAGAAGAAGATAGTACATAAAGCTAGCTAGCTAGTGTCGGATTCCATGTCCGATCGATTCATCATCCGATCGATTCCGGGGATTCTGCCGGGAATCGCAGGTGTGATCAATCGGCCAGTTAAGTGATCCGATCGCTGCATACCACCTTGTCCAGCGGATTCCGGGACGGATCCGTGTCCGATTGTCCACCTCACATATGGCAACTCCCCCTGATCCGGGCAGAATCGGATCAGAAAGACCAACATGTTGGTTCTCTGTCGGATCCGATTCTGGGCCCCCGAACGATCGGACCTGATCGATCGGACAAGGTGGGCTGCATGCGATTCCGGCACGATCGATTCGCGTGCACGCGCCCGGAATCGATCGGGCCGGAATCCGGTCGGAATCCGACCCGTGTATGGGGGCCTTAAAAGACAAGGTTCAAACTTCCATAACGACCATTGAATCAGTCTGTCTAGAAAATGAATATGTATTCCAAAAAAGCACAACAAGGCAATTCAGCTGCTTTGGGTTGAGGAAAAAAGGGCCTAGTACAATTATCTCAAGCAGACCCATTTATTATGTTAAATAAAGTTCTGCACTTTAATTGTATAATTACCTTCAGTGGTTTCTCAAAGCTAGTAAAAAGGAACGATAAGGCCTTGGTCTTGTAGGGGTGTTTGAAAAATTTGTATCGGAAATTTGTAAGCCGAAATTTCAACTTTTTCATCAAGTTTGGAGTTCAAGTGATACTGTTTCTTCTTGACCACATGCAAAAAGAAAAATCTAATTCCTCAAGGACTTAAAATCCGGAATTTCTTCATGACCACATGCAAAAAGAAAAATCTAATTCCTCAAGGACTAAAAATCCGGAATTTCTTCATGACCACATGCAAAAAGGAAAATCTAATTCCTCAAGGACTTAAAATCCGGAATTTCTTCATGACCACATGCTAAAAGGAAAATCTAATTCCTCAAGGACTTAAAACTCAGAATTTCTTCATGACCACGTGCAAAAAGGAAAATCTAATTCCTTAAGGACTTAAAATTCAGAATCTCTTCTTGACCACCTGCAAAAAGGAAAATCTAATCCCTCAAGGACTTAAAATTCGGAATATTTATCGATGGCTAACAGGGTACAACACTCAACATTTTCATTTAAATTTCACATCGTGAAATTTTGCAGAGGCCATTACGACTTTTCGTCAAAAAAGTTAAAAATCTACCTGAAATTTTGACTTTGAAATATGTTACAGTGTTGATAGCGTGAAGCCTGCTTTTTGTTGTGAATTTTTATTGCGAATATTATATAATATAATTGAAAAATTCGCAACAGTATATAAACTTTTGCATGAGAACTAAAAAATTTGCTGCATTTCGACCATCATGTGGCCAAAGGTGGGACACTTCGTCAATGAACTGATAGGGTGAAAACTGGCAAAATATTCATTGTGAAACCAACCCAAAGCTCCAGGCATCAAGTCCTTCTAAGTTTGGTGAATAGGCAATGGGAAAGCATTTCTCGGTAACAACCCCTTTGCCATGCCTACTTGCATGTCTCCCAGGTAGAATGTGCCTCTACCAGTGCAATTATCAGAACTACATGACTAGTGTTGAGCTTGAATATTCGAATATATATAAATATATTCGACGAATATCGGCTATTCGAGAATTCACAATTATCGTGAATATGGTGACAGATCTCGAATATTCGCAATATTATGCACTGGGAAGCTTAACGAATATGCATTGTGAATATATATTCGCAATGCAAAAATAAATATAGCATGTCACCATTCATTTTGAAGGCAAGTGCAAAAATAAATATAGCATGTCACCATTCATTTTGAAGGCAAGTAGAATTATCTGCAAAATATCGCGAATCCGAATATTGCCTATGCAGCTCATCACTATACATGACAACCAGGAGTTGTACTTTGTCACACTGACAGTGGAGCAGAGTGCTGTTGGTTACACTCTGTGAGCTCTCCCAGTGTAATCTGAAAGATTAAGGAATCAGTTTGACATTTTACCCTTATACACTTCTGAGCAATGCAAATTCAGGGCACACTTCTGCCTAAAGCCTAGCACAGATGTCAGATTTTAGTTCCTTAGATGATATAAGGCTATGAATAACTGACACCAACAGCTGTAAAAATAGTAGATATTCACCAGAGACAATTACAACAGGTAGTGTTGGGTGACAATTACCTGGTACAAGGTATAAATTGTGCTCCCACACAAGGCAGCAACACAACATGCGGCTTTATCTTGAACTTCTAATTCACAGACCACGAAAGATACACAGAGTTCTCACTGCATGGGACTGTAATACTTTGCTATTATGAATGAATGTGATTTCAGTATTTCATTTTCTCTATTTTGAAAAATGAAAATATCAGCTTGTCAGTGGAATTGGGCATCGCCTGGTAAATCAGATCTGGATTTAAAATTCATGCTGCCCCAGGCACAGATGACTGCAGACAAGTATTTTTAGGCTATGTGATTATTATCATGAGATTGAACTAACTGAGAAGAATGATTCCTGATTTATTAGTGCATTTAGCACTGTACTTTCAGGAAAACCATACATTTGATCTTTGTATATATATGAGAAACGGATGTTGATGTTGTCCCCAGGATTAATGTTAACTTGGCACACACCTTGTAATTGCCAAAATTGTAAAAATGTGTAAATTGCCCCCCCTCCCCATTTAAATGTCGGGTTTAAATGCACCAAACAATTTAATTTATACATGTATTTGTAAAAGCTTATTGCACATGCAAATATGTAACATATATAGGACTAAACAATTGCCTTTAAACTAATTTTGTCCTCCTATGTAATTGTCCTAGTAGTTAGGCTTCTTCAGGGTGTAAAATCATTGCTGTGGGTACTAGCACCAAATTTTGACCACCACATTTGGGTTTGTATGAATAACAACTTTTTATTTTATTTTATATTTTTATTAAGTGTTTGACAGTCTAAAGCCCCCCATACACCACATACAATTACCATGCAATTTCTGTACAACCACATTTTCTTCTACCAAAACCATGTAATAGGAGGACCTTTCTACACCTTCCAATCACTATGTATTCTATCAGGGAGGTCACTATACTACATAGTTGTTGGTAGGTCTCATGGAAGTTGTATGGAGGAATCTGAAGATGTATGGGGGGCTTAAGAAATGATACAGGAACAACATGCTTGGTGACATATGTGCAAAGATGGTGGACTATTAGGCAGAGTCGTCAAAGTCGTCAAGGGCCGATGTTCAATTGTCCACAGGGTGCATAGAAAAAAATCATTCCAGTAAAAACATAACAAAAACCAAAACAACCAGCTCATTACTCAAGAGTGACATCACATCATGGAGTAAAACTTATTAGAAATATATACTCTTCTTCAGTTCACCTTTAATACTCCCAGAGTGTGATAAATCGTTGTTAGTGTACTAAGTAGAGTGACGGAAGCGGAACATCAGCTGCTTGAGTTTCAGGGTGGGAAGGGTGCTCTCAAGAAATTTGCACCACCTTCTGAAAATTTTGTGACATATGCATCCCCCATAGTATCTGTTGTAATTAAGACTTTTTGGGCTTGTATCATTGGAGCAGACAATTATAGGTCACATAGATATGGTATCAGGATAGTGAAAACCCAACAAGGAAGTTTGTAAACCCCAGTGGGAGAGCTCAGTGATTATCAGTGTGGAAAAACAGGGGTAAAACCCTTAAGTAGGAAGAAATCAGACTGATGAACATATAGCTATTAGAATCAAGGCAAAACATGCCACATCTCTAGTAAAGGTATTGTGGAAGTATTTAGCAAATTAAGTAGTGAGATTAAACCACTCAATTCAACCCCCAACAACCCAGTGGTTTCTCACTCTGACCTTCAAATGCTGCCTCAATGATTTGGCCCTCTATGTATGTAAATAATGACCTATTTTTAGAAAATTTCTTTTTACTTGATTTACTTGATTGATTTAAATAGTTTGGATCCTTAAACCCCCACATTTTAGACGTATTTCATCGTAACAGACATTTAGGGGTCACATAGTTGCCATATTAGGATATTGAAAGCCCAACCAGGAAGTCTGTAAACCCCAGTGGGAGGAATTTAATCCAGATAGAAGGATAATGGTTGAATTGTCTAGGGTGGGGATTGGAGGAGAGAAGGGTACATTCATTGCTAATGAAGAAATACAACAATGAGTAAGGAAGGTCACTCACCTAACTATTCTTCCTTTTAGGGAATCTCAAAACTAGGCAAACTAAATCTGGAAAATGTAGTCAAGTTAGACCTTAATTAATTTAACTGTATGTCAGCCATGTACTGTATGTTAGGCTGGAGTTCAAATTTTAATGGCAACTAGTGTTGAGCAGCATATGGTATATTCAAGTTCACGTAATTTCGTGAATATATTAAGAAACATTTAAAATTCGTAAATTCGATTCAACTGTATTCTATTGCCTTACAGCTTCTCTTCTTCATTCTGTGATCTTAGCCAGTAGGAGCACTGTGCATATTGCATGTATCCATTCGCAATGCCCACACATATGTGCAATGCATGCCGGTGAACAATGTTAAAGCATATTATGACAAATATCAGGCATTGCAAATATCTGAGCGCACATTTTCGAAATATTGCGAATATTCATCTTATATATTTGAATTTTGAATATTCTCGCTCAACACTTATGGCAACATAATTTTGGCATTTACACCAAAAATTTCAATCTTTACTGCCTGAAAATGACAGGTGTACAATATACAGCACACAATGCTAAAGTGTCAGAATTCTGAGGTTTCTAGAACAAAAACAACATAGAGGTCTAATTACAGCCCTGAGAACTGAATCACTTAAAAAAGTATGATATGACAAGCTTTTAAGATTTAAACATCCTACACCCCCTGCTTTAAGGTGCGCTGGGATTTACAAGACTTTACAAGATACAAATCAGCGTTGTTTGATTCTCTCCTATATTTGTGCTTGAAAACATCTTGGAACAACTGCACTTACTTTTTCTTGCAGCATGTTGTAGTTGTCAGGTCTCATCTGGTTTACTTCTTGGTTGATTAAGTCAAGTGTTCTTTGTGGTACCAACTACTGAACCAATTACTGATAATTTGTTTGCAGTTCAAAACAACAACAGACTGCCAAGTCAAGATGGATAAAGAAATAATGGACATCTAGCAGTAGTGCGGGCACTGTATGGATAAGAGGAAACTTCATTTTCACAGAAAGGCTTCAAAAGAATCTTTGATGGCTCTTCACATGAAACGGTGTAAAAAGATAGGAGCAGAAGAAATATAATCCTGTAAACTGCCAACACATCCAAGATGCTGCAAAAACTCTCAACCTTACACCTTCCAGACTGGATCCACAGTGTACTGTATAGTTGGTTGTTCGTGTATGTATAGTGTGCAATACAAAACCGTGCTAGTTGTGGAGCCTTCTATACAACAAAAGCAAACTGAGATAAACATAAATGATTTTGTATGCAAACATTACAATGTGACCTATCTCTTTATTAAAGCATAACGCATTTTTAGATTCAGCACCTAAAATAGAAGGCCCTATAAATAAAAATACTTAAGCTGGCCTTCAGCATACATCATCTACATAATGAAGATCCTGCCTTGCTCATGAGGGGGTAAGATTCCTCCACAGGTGTGTGTTCCTCTCCGTCTATTAGGACTGCGGCTCCACAATACTTTTTTAAGGAAACCAACTGAAACGCAAGATTATCTGTAACTATATCTCCTGATGAAGCAATCTCTTTGCGAAACATGTAGAGATCATGATTTCTTGTGACAACACCATGTGATGTACTGCTTGATACTGGATTATTAAAGCATTGTTCGCTATGTTATACGACTTAAGCCTGCCATACACACAACGATTAGCGGCCGATTTTGCCGCTGACCGATGGGCGTGCACGCTCGCGCCGTCGGTCAGCTGCAAAATTGGCCGCCAATTGGTGTGTGCCCACATGGGGCGACAGCTCGGCCGGCCAGAGAACAGACATGTCCGATGTTCTCTGGCCAATGCCAGCCGATGCCGTTACTTTGAATGAAGACTGGCGTCTTCATTGAAGGTAACAGCAGGCACACAAAGGGTGCCCGCCGATGCAAGCAGCTCGGGAATGCAGCGTGATGATGTCATCACGCTGCATTCCAGAGCTCATTGGGACTAGGCTGTTGGTGGGTGTATGGCAGGCTTAAGTACTGCCTAGAAAATCCCTTAATCCCTACCACCTTGATAAAGCCAGCCATAGACGTACCGATCTATGGCCGGCTTTAGCAGACTTAGCAGACTCCTCACAGCGTGGTGACGTCACCACGCTGTGAGGAGTCGGCTACAGAACCTGTGTGTGTTGCACTAACACACGCAATTCCTGTCAGATTGTAGCCAATTAACTCGGAGGGGGAGGAGAATTCCCCTCTGAGTTAACTGGCTGCAGCAGGATCGGAGGATCGGCCACAAAAAGAACCAGCAGGACAGATCCGTGATCCCCTATAGTTGTGGCCAATCGATCTTTATGTGCTCGGCGGGAGCGCACATGGGGGGCTTTAGGGTAGGAAAACTTTTCTTGTTTCTTAACAAATGTCAGTGTAGCTCATTTCCAGACCTTCGGTGTGCCTGGGTGTACAGATTCCCTTTAAATGATCTAATTTGTTCCTGTGAATGAGAGTGAATAAATAAATCACTCCAACTCTTGGCTATTGTGTAGCCTAAGCTGAAAACGATAGGGTTCATTATTGTGAATATATGTTAAGCCCTCCAGAACATTCTCTCCACCAGACGTAAGTATGGATACACTTTACATGTCACTTACATTAAACAATCCATCAGTTGCCTGAACCAGAGGCGGTTCTCTATATTCCAGCAACCAAGCAAATCTCCAGTTACACATTATTGATTAACAGACAGAACAAATGCATTTTTTTATTACAATACTCTCCTTTCAATCTATCACTACACAGAATACCATTCATTGGGCAAGGGAACTAAGATTTATTTCACATATTTTCTGTTAATTTTCCCATTCTTTCGGAGAAATATATTCCAATAATTATACATAGCCCCTCAAATGATATGATCAAAATGAAAAATCTTGGTAATGCAGATGTCTGCAGGAGGTCTCATTGCATAATAATTGTAACAATTAATCTGAATCCAGCAGACATTTCTTTTAAATAATGAATATGACCACAGTGTCTATGCTGTGACCAGCTGCAGGATAAAAATGACTTTAATTTATAGGAGCAGTAACCTCGTGTACTAGACATCCTGGGGCTGTCACATCTACATGAGCATTCAGATCAGATTATTACTGATCCTGAATCCCTATTTATCAAAAACAGTAATCAAATTATAGTATATGGAACTGTCAGCACATGCTAAGCTAGAAAGTGAGGACTTTAAAGGACAAGGTTTGGTAGCTTTAAACCTCCCTAGCACATTGCTGAGGTAAAATTTCTGTACCAAAAGTGCACCATAGACTTTAATGGAAAAAAAGGTTTTTACATTGTAAGCCTGTAATTTCCCAAAGCATGTCCATACAGGCGTCTGGTAGACATCCTGGATATAATAACATGTTCAGATGCTTTCTGAATAACTCACAATATCAGATAATAAAGATTTCAATAATTTACTTTATCAGGTAAATTAGCATTGCAACCACTAGATGGTGCTGCAGATGTGTCAGGTTACATAGGAGAGCATGGGATGGGGGGGGGGGGGGGGGGGGGGGGAGTGATCCGTGCAGCTGCCTCTTCAATAGATGGAGACACACTCTCCAATCTCTGCCTGACGAACCCAGCTCGTCCACTGCTGTTCTGACAGATCAGAGCTGGACGAGCTGGGACCGTCGGGAACGGCAGGAGGGTTAATGAACTCTCCGGCCAGTAGCCTCCTGTAGTTTTCTTTTTATATATTTTTTTTTTAATCTTGTACAATGTTGCAAGTTCCTGCACAGTAATTACTCATACCGTGTTTCCCCGAAAAAAAGACAGTGTCTTATATACATTTTTGCTCCCAAAGATATCCTACGTCTTATTTTTGGGGGATGTCTTATTTTTCCATAAAGAGGAATACAGCACTGGGGTATCAGGGGGGGGGGTCACTTAAAATGACACAGGGGATCAGAGGAGGGAATCAAAATGGCACAGGAGACTCAGAGGCGGGATTACCATTTTAGTAACCCCTTATCCTCCTGTGTCATTTTGATTGCCCCCTCTGATCTCCCTGTCCAGAGTTACAGTACCGTATGTTCGGGCGGATGGCTTATTTTTGGGGGGATGCCTTATATTTCTGTGTGAGGCAAAAATGTAAGGGTGCCTTATTTTCGGGGAAACAGGGTAGATGTTTATGGGGAATTACCATATTGGCAGCAGGAAATAGGGTTTACATTCACAATTAAACACATGGGTAGGCTTGTTTGTATAGTGGTATAGTGTTGGATTGATAGCAAGATGGAAGGACTGCTATAATAATTTTTTTATTCAAATGTGTTCTTTAAACCATGTTGCAATTAATTAACAGGGGATAGTAAGTGTTATAATTTGGTCCCAGCTAGGATTAAGAAAACAGCTCTTGCTCTGTCTATCTATAATTAGCAACAAAATAACTTAAAACTTAAGGTATAGGAAGTAAATCCAGCAGTGTCCTGCAAAAGATGATCCATACATTTCTCTTTCTCAAGAAGTGTATGTTAACTTTGCTCTTTAAAAAAGCTCCAAACAAGTTTGGTACCCACTTATTCAGCTTGTGTTATTTATTCTGGTCATCCAGGATGCTTTGATTTTTCCAACTGACAAGAACATTATTATATGGGGTGTTATAAGTTGTGTAGATAAAACAGAAAATATGTACTGCTCTTTAATCCAACTGTCAGGTGTTCTATGCAGCTGTAGCCTTCCCTGCAGGGCTGCATCTTGAATCCTCTCTATGTTCTAGTCCATAGGTGCCCAAACCGCAGCCCTTTTAGCCTTTGGTTAGCAACCCCCCAGTTTCAGACAGTTGATCTCCTGGGCAGTACTCCGGACGTGTCTGGTGACATGTAAATACAATTAGCCAGCTGCACCATCTTGTGGATGTTTTAGTCATTTGTAACTTGACTTCTTCCACCATCTTCAAAGCCCCTGAACATGTTATCATCTGGAGATGTAGAGAAGGGTTGGAGGAATATTATAAAAAGGAAAGTATTGCTTTAGCACTTGTAGTTTTTTAATGAATAAAGTCGAAAAGTCACATTGAATTTTCCACTATAGCAATTTTGGTAAAGATACAATGTTTAGGGGCTTTGCAAATAGCTCACAAATTCAGTAAGTCAGCATATGAATCAACACTACATAACCAGGAGAGGGGTGATATGGAATATGTGAAATTATAATGAAAAATGGAGGTCGATGTGACAGGGTATTTGGTCACTGTCCCCCTGAAATTAACAAATTTCAGGCATTGATATAGTGGGCTCCCTAAGCAAGGTGGGAGTTGGGAACGCCCTGAACCCAAGGAGGGGATTTGGCGTGACCGGGATCGGGATTGACCAACTCCAAGGATAGACAAAACCAAAGGGTTAAATACAAAGGTTGACATTTTATTAAATTACAAATAACATTGGAAACCAATACAGGTAGGTCACTGGCTAACAAGCCATTTAGCGGTTATGTGACCTCCTCTTCAGTCAGATCAAGTCCAAAAGGTCATCAATACCAGATAATTAAAAAACGTCCAAAATTAAATGATTGGTTGGTAGGCTCTTATCTTGTCCATATGTCCAAGTACGTAGTTCACCCCTCTACGCGTTTCGGCTTTATCAGCCTCTTCAGGAGGGGAATATGGTATCCTGGGTGAGTGACAACTGGATGGACAGGGATCAGACCCTTAGGGAGTCCTGCCTAGGTGAAAGGAAAAAGTCATAATTCCGACATAATTGTAATCAGGTACACAATGTGCATTATCTAGGGTATAGTGGACCCCTTTAAACCACTGGCCTCAGTAATGATGTAAATGTATTCAAAGAAATTGCTGGAAATTGCTGGTTTCGTGGGGTGACCCACTTCTTCAGGTGCATCATATGCTCCTGAAGAAGTGGGTCACCCCACGAAACGCGTCAAGCGCAATAGGATCTCCACTATGTATGCCTCTCATGGTTATGCTTTGATGTGTTAATGCACTGTTTACTATTGAATAAAATTGGGGAGACTGCATATATATATATATATATATATATATATATATATATATATATATATATATAGCGCCAGATATAGTCCCATTTAAAATTGCCTATGCTTCTCAGTATATGAGGAGATAGACAATTGGGTGCATTGTGCTATGTGTTAAACTTACACAGTCTTCTATCAATCATTTAAAAAATTAGAGATTAAACGAAAAGCCCTAAGAAACCTACATTTAGGAAGGACAGAGAGAGAAAACAAGGACATTGTAGGTGTTGGCAACCGTAAAAGTGTTAAACTTAAAACGGAAAAATCAAGGGGGTAGGGGGCCATGTGATAAATCAAACATGCAGAGGTGTTGATGAATGGGAGAGACGATGTATGGTATGGTGAGATGGATGTGAGAGGAATAGATTGAGTAGAGTCGAGTGTGTGAAACGTGTATCATGTGGGGTACAAAGAAGGGAAAAGGATGGGGTGATGAAAGAATGGAAAAAACAGTGAAGGAACAGGATGTGATGGATAAATGTGTTTAGAGGTAGTGATATAGGTGTGGGGGATGCGATCCCGGTCACGCCAAATCCCCTCCTTGAGTTCGGGGCGTTCCCAACTCCCACCTTGCTTAGGGAGCCCACTAAATAGATATGGAATATGTATTGGAAAAAAATTTCTAAAAAAAAAAAAGCGATGAACAAACACTCTATGAAGGTCAATGAAAAGTGGTCCTGGTCCATCAACAAACTGATTGCAATTGGCAATTCATTTTAACATAATTGTGTGTTTCAAACTTTATTATAATAGACCCTTGTTTGAGATATTTCAGTAAGTTACAGGACTACAACATACAACAAATAAAATTCATGCAAAACATGTGTACCTGCTATTGGTACAGAAATCCGGATCTCAGTGGACTTCCAGGATGGTTACATTTTTCATGCTTTTGGTACAGAAAACTGGACAGAATTAAACTGCCAGGTCTTCTAGCTTTGACTGCTGTAATTCTTTTAATTAATAAAATGCTTATACAATTCAGTATAGTTTGAAAATATTATGTGCGGCCCTTTAATTATGCTAAGGGTTGCACTTGAGGCCTCCATATCAACTTAGTTGCCCACTACTATTCTAGTCTAGTCTAGTCTTGTAAGTATTGATTTAATTATGAATGACTAGTAGTGATGGTTGAACATCGTAGGGCATTTGAGTTGAAAAAAGCACAGTTCCTTATTCTGATTACCGGACTTGACATCACTGACACTGAAGAAAAGCCAAAAGCAAGGCGGACAGTTCAGCCATCACTAATGACTAGTGCTTTCACTGCACCCCATGCATTTCTCTAATTATTCATGGAAGATCACAATTTTTTCCAAAAGACCCATTTGATTTGATAGACGTTCAAGCATTGTGGTATTGTGTCTTATATTTTATCACACAAGAGCATGAAGAACAAGGAAGACACGTAAATATAAATTACAGCAGTAAGCACCCTAATGGCTCTAATATCAAATAAAACAATGTTAAAAAGGCCTTTTTACAGGCATTTATGTGCACAGTTTGTAATAGAAATAGAAAGGTTCTTTATAAAGTATCATCAGCATGTTGTGCAAGAGGAGAGAAGTGAACCAGCCATGGCGAATATAGGCAGACTTCAGCTTTCACATAATGTTGACTTATGGTGATGTTTTCCTTTCAAGCAAGTGACATAAATATTTGTTGAGTATGACCAGTAAAATGGTCCTTGCATTGATGATATATGGGTTCACACAGCTGGATAAGAATCATTTAGCACATAAAACACAATCTTTTTCCAGATTATACATCCTTGTGAATGTCTCTGACCTCTATGTAGTACTCTGTCTTCTAAACCAGGACCAGCTTTCCAGCCAGTTTGGATCCCCTAGGGGAATGTAATGAAATGTACCATGTACAGAAGGTCAGTCTGACAAAGTCACAGACTCCTGTACTCTGCTTTCAAAAGTTATAAAATATACATAAAGACGTGTTGTACAAATCAAAAAATATATATTTTTCAAATATTTATCTTTAAATTTTTAAACAGTCCACTGCTATGTTTACTAGTACTTCTAATAAAGCATCTCATTTTTGTGACAATCTCCTGGTCACAGATCCATACCACGTCAAGACCTTGCGATCCCATTTTAGTAAGATGCCTGTAATCTGCTTTTTTTTGCTACATAATACATTCCCATCGTTTATTTTGCAGGTTGAGGATTGGGATTTTTATAGACACATGAGATTTTACTTCTCTAACACAATAATCTGCTGAAAATGTCTTAAGCTAGCCATACACGTGTCGGATTCCATGTCCAATCGATTCATCATCCGATCGATTCCGGCGATTCTGCCGGGAATCGCAGGTGTGATCAAACAGCCAATTAAGAGTATCCGATCGCTGCATACCACCTTGTCCAACGGATTCCGGGACGGATCCGTGTCCGATTGTCCACCTCACAACTGGCAACTCCCCCTGATCCGGACAGAATCGCATGAGAAAGACCAACATGTTGGTTCTCCGTCGGATCCGATTCTGAGCCCCTGATCAATCGGACGCGAACGATCGGACCAGTTGGGCTGCATGCGATTCCGGCACGATCGTTTCGCGTGCACACGCCCGGAATCGATCGTGCCGGAATCCGGTGGGAATCCGACACGTGTATGGGGGCCTTGAGTGTCATTCTTATTATTTCCATAGCTACTATCGGTGAATGGGTAAAATATGAAAAGAGCGAAGGGATTTAAGGGTTTTGTTATTGGGGGAATGGGGTGACATTTGATTTCCCTTCATGTTTTTCTTTCATCCCTCCATTTACCAAGGCTAGCTAAAAAGAGGGTGGTTGGAGTGCAGTTTTTAGAGTGAGCCATGCTCCGACTGATGGTGATTATCCAACCAAGCAATACTTCAGCAACAACATCAGAACAACCACCTCCTATGGCTCCTGAACACATAGTGTTTGCTGTGCAGATGCCCAGAGAAGTAAATGTGTGTTTTTTATCAAAATATAAATATATCATTTAATAAAACACATTTCAGTTTGGGGTTGTAAATTGAGTTTACTCAGAACTAGTGTTGAGCGGCATATGGTATATTCGAACTCGTGTAATTTCAGGAATATACAAAGGAACATTCTAAATTAGTTAAATTCAATTCAACTGTATTCTATTGCCTTCCATCGCGTGCGCCTGTGCGTGATTATTCGCAAAGATTCACAATGCAGCTTTAAAGCTTCTCTTCTTCATTCTGTGCCAGTATGAACACTGTGTGGATTGTGTGAATACATTTACAATGCGCACAAGCAGGCGCGATGTATGCGGGTAAACAATGTTTAAGCATAATATGACGAATATCCGCCATTCCGAGTATCCAAGCGCACATTCACAAAATATTGTGAATTCTCGAATGTAGGATATTCGTTGAATATACTGGTATTCGAATTTCGAATATTCTCGCTCAACACTACTCAGAACACCAGACACTTTAAGCACACCATAATGTTCTGTACTTGGTTCCCTTCGAAGTTATATAACTGACCGTAAGGTGGGCAAAGTAAGTAATCTTGCTAACAAAAGAATATGCAATAGTACTGACTTTTCTGAAGGGATTTGTGACAAGTACCATGACATGACATTGCTAGAAGATTGGTTAATTGGTCCCAATGCACCACACTGTGCAATTGTTGCAACAATGGTTTGGGCAGGTGGCAGGCAAATGTACTTTACCCACTAACCCTCCACATGTTCGCTCTATGATCAACCTCCAGCATGGGTCCTGGATCAGGCCAACTAACCATGTGAATTATGTCTAAAATAGATAGGAACCTCAAGCGGGCAACAAAAATGGTAAAATGGTAAAATCACAAGATGAAAGATAAGTCAATATATACCATAGTAAGCAGCATAGGTTATTCTCCAAATATTCTAAGTAAATTTGAGATCTCCTGTTATTACATATATGTGAGATGATGCATAGTCCGCACTCCTGTGAACCAAAAGTACCAAGGCAACCATTGGATCTTCAAAAGAAGAAATGAAGAGATGCATGGATGCGTGCACTGCTTACCACATTTGCCAAGTCGGGTGCAGGAAATCTGACCAATGTTCACTAGTTAAGGTCTGTTAACTAGATAAGGTCTGTCTCGTCCCTTTGTGTAGTTATTGCTGAAGGGTCAATCCCCAAGAGAACCGCACTCACGACCAAGGTGAACAAACTTCTCTATTTAAAGTTAAAAACAGTGGTACAGACCATCTTCCGTCACCCTAGATATGAGCCAAAGCCCCCTCTGACGCATTTTATTTTTACTCTTTATTGAGTTTTATCATGAACAATTAAACAGTACAAATGAAAAAAACCCAACTTATTGTGCTGACCTATTGCACAATAGCTATGAGGAAGCTCATGTTTGAGTGAAACACATCAGGGGGGGCTTTGGCTCATATCTGGGGGTGATATGGTGTGTACCACTGTTTTTTATTTTGAATAAAGAAGAAGTATGGTTCATAAAGCCTTGGCCGTGAGTATGGTTCTCTTGGGGATTGACCCATCTCCTGTCACTATTTGTAATGCCAATATAGGCATTTTACATGCGATAATGCGAACGCAATGTGCTGTCACAGTGACATCTAGTGGCAGAATGTGAAATAGCAGCTGTATAGAAGTTATTAATGCAAAAACAAATTTGCGATTTGAATATTCACACTCAACACATATACAAACAAATTCTTGAATTATGTCACAGAAGGGAATAAGATTGAGGACAGCAGTATCCTGCAAAGGAAGCTAAAACATGGAGGAATAACTGAATTAATAGGAGTAAACTTAAATAATTAAGTTAAATTTTTTTTTAAATAATTAAATAATTTTGTTAATTCAGACAAAAAGGATAACTGAAAACATTTGCGATTAGGTTCAGCACAATACACTGCAACTTACAATACCCAACACCTAGGGATTCATTCACAAGGTCACTTTCAGGGTGGATGATTCCAACTGACCATATGAATGGGACCTAAAGCAAAAGGTTGACACATGAACTCACAGGATCACCATTTTTTTTAATTATGATTATATCATTTTTTTTATTTTTTCCAATTAACAGAGCCTAAACCTAGAACTTAGGATCTTCTTTCTCTAACAGGGCTATTTTGCCTTCATTTTTGGAAAGACTATAGTGAGAATTCAGATGTCACGTATATAGTTGCAGTGTGGCTAGCTCTCTAGGCTGATTAAACATTTACACGTACTTGACTTTCCACATCTGTGTGTCTGTCAGCTGTGATAAATTAAGGTTAAAATTTTAGTGACAGAAGTTTAAGCCCATGTCATGTCCCCAAGGTGTTCAGATTAGGCAAGGTCAGGCCAACCTCCCATTGGATTCAATGTCTTCTTTATTAACAGCAAAAATATTGACCCTTCTTCAAAATGTGTGGTAAGACATGAGTCACAAGCAAAATATTTTATTAAGAGTCAAGTATAAATAAATTTTTCAACACTACAGGGCTACCATTTTTTTCAATAAAGAGAATATGCCTATGGATTTAGGATGATCTTACCTAATCATAGTCTATTATGATCAGTCATTGTCTGTTCTCCCTACAGGGAGTGCAGAATTATTAGGCAAATGAGTATTTTGACCACATCATCCTCTTT
>CM070035.1:33722879-33735755 GCA_036250615.1 Ptychadena robeensis
CTGTAGAAGAACACTGCCTAGCTAATGGTTGCCTATGCAGCGCAGCAGCAGCTCTATGTTTTAACTCCCTCCACTATCTCCAGCAGCATGTGAAATGGCGTCCTGTACTTGCTATGTTATAGGGGTGGGATGGTCTGTGAGGTGGGGGGTGCTGATTGGCTGGATTATGTCTGCTGACTGTGACTCACAGGGTCAAAGTTTTTGCAATGTAAAAAGATAGGGGGCGGGTCGAGCTCGCCATATGTTCGCGAACATGAGGCGAAGGCGAACATGCGATGTTCGCCGCAGTTCGGTCCATCACTATTTAGCATACCACAGCATGTTTACCCCCAAAACCATCAGAACAAAGCTTTCTCTATTACAGCTTGACTAACAGAAGGGACATTTCAGCTGGCTCTCAGGGTCTCTGTATGTGTTATACAACCCAAGCCTATGGTGAACACAAAAGAAAATGCTCCTGATTGACTTGAACAGGAAGAGTTTCAACCTGCTGTATGCTGCTAGAAATCCTGTAGAGCAGTGGTGGGCAGCTAAGTTTCAATCAATAGTGACCTGTATAAGCATTTTATAATGAAGAAATGACAGCAGGCAGAGCTAGAAGATATTATTTTTCATTTTTTTATTTATAACAAAACTTTCACGTAAGCCAATCAGCATGCTCAGCCCTCAGCCAGAGCCTGGGTGAGTTACTCGCTTCTCCTCCTCTTCCTACTCTAAGAAGATCCCAGGCAAGGACGCATCAGCGGGGCATCGATGGACAGGTGAGTTCCTATGCATTAGTTAGGTTAGGTTTTGGGGGCCGCAAGTGGAGAATTGAGAGGGGCCACTAAGGAATGCCCAAAGGGCCGCATGCAGCCCCCGGGCTGCAGGTTGGGCACCTGGGGTCTAGAACATCAAAGTATGTGTTGTGACATACATAAAGTTTTGGGGTCACCTTCACTGTAAGGACTACTGCAGTAATACACCCATGAATACAGTGTTATAATTCCTAGGTTATTCATATATAAATATTAATGACAGTTACCGTATATCCTCAGTGAAGCTCTAAATAACACTTAACCTCCCTGGCGGTTCACTGAGGTGCAGATTTCTGTACCAAAAGTGATACAGTGTTTTGCCTTTCCGCCCCCATCGGCGTCACCGGTGACACCGATGGGGGCGGAAAGGCTCTGTGTGCCTGCAGCTTTGTAGAAATGCTGCAGGCACACAGAGAGCCAGCGGTTGCGCCTGATTCCGGCACGGGCGCAGTTTGATTCATGATCAGACTGCGCCAGTACTTGCTCCAGGTGGGCGCGTTCATTTTGCAATTGATCACCAAGCGCTTACCCCGAATGCGCATGGTGATCATTCGCAAAATCGGCTTTAGAGGTACAGGTACAGGTTTTTTTTGAAGTTTACACTTGTTTTCTTTTCTTTTGATTTGGATTGGATAAAACATTAATAAAATATTTATCCAATCCAATCAAAATAAAAACAAATGTAAAAAAATAAAAAATAAAAATCTAAGAAAAAAAAAAGTTTCTGTACCTTTAAATCTCTCGCCCGCCGGATGACGTCATCGGCAGACGAGAGCCGATCACGGAGATAGCCGGAGACCTCGGCTATTTCCGGAACGGCTCGTGTGCAGCCGGACACAGATCGGGCATATCGCTAGGGAGGTTAATACAAACTATAAAAATCACTATATTAGAATAACATTTATACAGTTTTTATACGTCAAACTGATATAACTGACATCATTGTTGAAGGGGCTCCATTGAGAATACTATTAACGTTCTATATGACGTGTTATTGATTTTAGCACCTATGGCCGTCTCCAGACCCCCAGCATCAATGAAATGTCAGGACGGATTTTATTGATGTGTTTGTCTCCTCTCCTTCTTAGTAAGTTTGCACCTTTATCCCGATGTGTGGTGACTGGTGCAGAAAGCTGCACCTCCACCTAACACATTAGGAGAAGGTATATAAACTGTCATTTTTTTTCCCAAAGGAAAAAGGAATGACAGTTTGT
Source organism: Ptychadena robeensis (assembly GCA_036250615.1). NCBI lineage: Eukaryota > Metazoa > Chordata > Amphibia > Anura > Ptychadenidae > Ptychadena > Ptychadena robeensis. The sequence continues at coordinate 33,724,891 of CM070035.1, forward strand.
TCATGACCTTCAGAGATAAAGCTACTGAGGCAACAATTCACTAAATGATAAGCATGAAAAGTGTATTTGTTGTTTTTTAAATTAATATTTGGCCTTTTTTTCAGTGTAATGAAAATGAAGGAAATTGAAATAAAAGAGCCTTAAATGATTGCTAACCGATTATTTTCAGTCTTTCAGGGTTTGAAGAAGATTTCGCGAAAGTTAACTAGCTGAGTTTGTGAGTTATTTGCAAAGCCCCTGAGAATTGTATAATTACCAAAATAGTTGGAGATGTAAAAAAGGGTTGTTGCTGTAGCGTATGTCGTTTTTGCATAAATAAGGTTCAAATTCAAGTAAAACATTTTTAGTTGAATATGATTTTTTTGGGTATATATACTTGACTTTGAACTTAATTTGTACAAAAACTATTTGTGTTAGAGACATACTTTTTTGTAGTATACCCCAACCCTCCTCTAATCTCCAGCAAGTTTGGTGATGATACCATGTTCAAAGGCTTTGCAATTAACTCAAAATCGTTGATATGGTCGAATTTATTTAAAAAAAATTTTACCATATTTAGTGACAGATCATGCAAGTATAACATTTTTAAATACAAATTTTGACTTTACTTTGAACTTAATGCAAAACTAATTTTATACATCTACAATAATTTTAGTGATGATACACTGTTCAAAGACTTTGCAATAAACTCACAAATAAGCTAGTTGAAATTTCATAATCTTCTCTATTAGAGACTACAGCACCTGCTATTAGGCCACCTTCACATACACACTTTTCATTGTACAAATGTATTTGTTTTGTGTCTGTTAATGCACTTTTGTGTCCATCACTTATAGTAATTTGTGCTTTGATGATAGGGAGCTTCTTGTGGCCATTTTTTTTTAATTTGGCTAATTTTCATTTCTAATAGCATGGTGACCAGAGCACTGAGATTTATAGAATACTTGGCAACAATGACACCGAGTACTGATTATTGGTTGTGATGCATACCTGGAGTCAGGGACTTTCTGCCATTCTTCTTCAATGCCTTTGAAGCTCAGTAAGGCTGGTTGGGGACCATTGTTAGGCAGCCAATTACAAGATCTTCCTAATTTGCTCACTTCTAGTAATGTTTATTAGGAAGGTTATTAGTTATCAATAAATTACTATTATATTCTATATTAAAACATAGTTTAAAGCCAACTTCAGTTGGTGGTGTGAGATATTCATCTATATAGTTTAATATGTACTAGTGTATCATTTGTTATTCATACTAGGCAAACATATTGTAAACTTGTGGGAAGGTGGCCTGTGTATTGTGTATTTAGTTACCAGGGTGGGGTGCGTGAAGTGTTAACTCTGCTCAACTAAGAAACTGTAAGGAGATCTAATATGATCTGTTGCTGGGCAAGACAGGTGCAGGATAAGTCATTGTTTTGAGTAATGAAAAGGTCAAGACATGCCATCATTTTTCATCTAAAGTAACTGTGTGGCTAGCCTGTGAGACAGAGGTAATAAAGACTGGAGGAGAGAGTAGTGAGCAGAGCTCTGTTGGATCCTATGGGAGTTAGGCCATGCAGGCCTGTGGATCCCTGAGTGCCCAGATATGTGATTTAGACATCACCCTTGTCCCCCAGCTGGGGGCACAGGCAACCCTAGCCTGAAGTGTGTCACTGGGTTGGAGAAAGGCTAGGAAGAGACTTAAGAGACCAGCAGCCGGCTTCTCCCAGACGACGGCAAAGAAAGGCTGGGCTATGAAGTGCACCGTGTGACATCAACTGTACCTTAAACCAAAGTCACCATGTGTTGGACCTCTCTTGGGATGTTAGCAAGAACCTGCTGTGGAAAGCCCCCCCCCCCACTGGGGAGAAACTGTGTGGGCCTGGTTGCTTCCTTAAATGGAAGCGGAGTGTATGCTGAAGAGAGACCTAGCGGAGAGTCTGCAGTAACCCAGGGGCTATAACGTGACAGGAAGAAATGTCTAGTTGCCAGTTGCTGCCAAGTTGCCAGACAGGTGTCCCCTGGTTGACCCCTGTACCTGTGGTGCACTCGGTGCTGGAAGGGGCGGTCCACTTTCCTACAAATGTTACATAAGCATGGCTTACATTTTCTGTCAGAAAAAGGCTTCATCATAGATTTGTTCTCATCTGACTTTTTTCACAAAGTATATTCAAGATATTCATTTTGCTCACAGGCCTGCACTATTTTTCTGCAACTCAAAGCGGGAAGGAATTCAAGTGCCTGCAAACATATTAATATTTAATTCATTAGAAAAACATTCTGAGTTTTGATTAGCACATAGAATTTTAGTGTTACAAAAGATTTATTTTAACTGGAGCTAAATATTTATAGACTGATGCCAAAAGCAACAAACTACCTTTGCTTTCTCCATCTTTATATTGCTGATAAAAAATATGTGATTGTCTTTTATAAGATTTTTTTAGAATCTACTCCTGCATCTCCGAGAAAAAGTGCCATGTCCCATAATCGATTTTCTAGTGTGATGATTTTCTGAAATGCACCATGCACACAGAAGAAAGATGCTCTTTGCACCTAGAACTATGATTATACCATTTGCTGGGGTAAGGGAAGAATGTCAGATCAGTGTAACAAATGGTAAGTAATTCTTATCTTAAGTCATGGAGAAAGAAACAGAATCACAGCAATTCCCTGGAGAGCGCGATAAATGTGTGACTAAGGACCTGCAAGACAGACCAACATAAATCTACCAAAGGCCTCACTTTGACTTGTATTCGGTGGACATTACCAGCCTATATATTGCTGTTTAGACACAACACAGTGGAACATTCTGTATAGCATTGTACCCAAGCAAACATCCCACAAATCAATAGCTTTGATGCTGTTGGGATGCTGGGGAACAGGCAAGTTCTATTATGCATCTAGCCTTTATGGCCCCCATATACCTTACAATCTTTTCATACAATTTCTGTACAATCAAATTTTGTTCTACCAAAACCATGTAATATGAGGACCTTTCTAATCCTTCCAATCACTATGTATTCTATCAGTGAGGACCCGGCACTACATAGTTGTTGGTAGATCTAATGGAGATTGTATGGATCGATCTTAACGTGTATGGGGGGCTTTAGAAATAGATATATTTAGAGCAATGAGTCAATGGTCCAGTGATAAAATCTGTGATACTATATGTGACTATTTTTTACCAGAACTTATTCAGGTGCAGCCTGATACTACAATTATTTAAAAATAAAATAAATGTATTTTCATTCATTTATAATCAGTACTTGATTGTGACACTATGAAAACAAAGTTTTAAACAATTATGTAACTTATTTAAAAAAATATATATACATCAGTGATATTGGCTGTGATAAGTGATGGCCGAACTGTCCGCAAGGCCGCGAACATGGATGTTCACATTTCTTCTAGCCGGCGAACAGTGCCCCATTCGCCGACAAGAAGAAGTTTATTATACTTCCACCGGCAGGATCAGGAGCAGAAAGATCCCGCAGGTGGAAGAATCTTTTCACTAGAGACCGGGTAGAGTAGTGAAAAATCGGCTCTGAAAGCCAGAAGTGACATCATTGAAGTCATGTCCGGTAATATAAATAAGGAACTATGCATTTCAGACACCGGAAGTGATGTCACTCGTAATTCTGCCTCTCCTTGTTTTCAATGCTAGCACAACATTACAAGCAGAGCATGCTACTTTCCCAGCCTTCTACTGACTCTCACAAATCTGCTGTGAGCCATGCCTATTGATGTTTCTGAGGGGTAAAGCAATTTGTATTCAAACATATATGTACTCAAGCCACATAGAGTACCAAAACCAATACAATGTAAAGTTAATGTCAAATGAAAAATTGAAAAAACAGCCTTCCTTCTTTTCTGGTAACCCTGACAAATTTCAGTCCAAGCTACTGGATACATCAGTCTCCTACCGCTACCAAAATGTGATCAGTAGTGATGACGAACTCTCTGCCGGACGGACAGTTCGGTACGAACATTGAATGTCCGGCGAACAGTCCAGCGAACTTCTCGCCGGCAAACAGTACGGGTTTTCGACCCGCCTCCTGCTAGAAGAAGTCTACAATTCTTCCTTCGGCCAGACCTTTCCGTGCCTGGTCCGCCCAGAGGAAATTTTCACTATAGACCAGGTAGAGACACCCGATCTCTAGTGCTATACTGGGCATGGGCAACTTCACTTCTAGTAGTAACCTTAGTTTTTAATCCTGAACAGAGGGGCATACTCCTTTATCACCGACCATAATATTGTCTCTGACCTTTCTTTATATTAGTTCTAACCTATTTTTCTTTTCCTAACCCTCCACCTTTTTTGAGTTCATAAACACCTACAGCTTTCTATGTTTTACTATATATCATGGGAACCCTAGGACACAATCAGATATTATACCTGTGTTACCATTGATGTTTATCTTACTTCCTGTACCGTGAACTGTAGCTGAGAGGAAGTGAGGGGAAATCTCTCTAATGGAGCGCTGGATACATGAAAAAACACGAAACACAAGAAGGACGGGACATATAGCTCCCTATCTGTAATATATGATACATGACACTGTGTGTGCCGACACCCCTATAGACTAACTGAAAAAACAATATGGACAAGGGGGAAGGGGCAGAGCTTTGAAGGGGATGGGGCTTTTAAGGCACTTCATATATCTCCAATTTTCAAATATCTCAGTTAAAAACAAGTCTTTATTAATAGTGACCACATGATAATGGTTAAAAACAATTGAATCATACAATATCAGAATATATACATCATGGTTTCCAACAAAATCACCAAATTATCCCTTTATGCACATGAAAAAACAGTCTACAAGTCCTTGTAAATTGAGCAAATCCTTACTTTAATATAATTTTCTTCTTTTCTGTTAGTTTTAACTCCTGTTATACTTCATTTTATATTTTGACCAGAAGTGTCTATGTAAGTTATGTTGACCTCCATCAGTGACTTGACATGAATTAGAATAAAAATAGACTTAAAAAAAAATGTCAAGTAGTGTCGCCGGGCTGGGTTATGTGTGAAGAGAGTGCCTCAGCATGTGATGACAACAAGGGATTCGCTGATGTAGAACGGAGATCATCCTTTACTGTGCCTTTTATGTAAAAGTTCATATTAAAGGTCTGAGACATCCAAGAGTCTCAGCATGTGAGGTCTCATCACATCATCTAAAATTATCCTGGAGATGCACAGGTGACCTTAAATCAAACCGACTTCTTATCTGCTACTTAGTTTTATAAATATTCCTCTCCCCGCAGCTGTCTTTTCCCTATGCTGTGCCGCCGCTGGAGACTCATAGGAGACCGAGCACAGTCCCAGAGATTATAGAGGAGGGGGCACAGGTGCCAGGGCAGCTTCACACTGTTTAGAAGCATCACTTAACATTTACTAAATATCTGCTGTGCTATAGACAGGAAAATAATACCTTAGCCTTGCTAGATTCATAATCACAGAAAAACTGTATTTTCAGTTCTGTTCCCGACACAAGGACCTTGATTTGTCCTTGGCAAGATGTCAGACTGCAGCGTGACTAAATCAATGTCTTCTCTGTAATATCTTTGTATATAAATGGCGGTGGATTCATGACTCTGGAAAAAGCAAAATGAACAAAATATTGGACAGGATCTGTATAGTGATCAGTCAAAACTCTTTTTTTATGGAATAATAACACCGATTCTGATTTCAGTGAATCCCTTGTTGTCAGCATTTCTAATTCCAACTGAATTTTGATTTTATACAGGTTTTACAAAATAGCCCTAAAAGCATGAAGTATTTGGATGCTTTTTCCTTTTTCATTTCCCAAAAAGATATTATTTTTTTTTCGGTTTCTTTATTGAGACATCAACGTGTATGCATGGGCTTGATTCCACATTGACTATTTTCCTCGGTTTGAATCGTGGCATGGTGCCTGCGGGAGATCGCTAGCACCCAGTGATCTCCCATGGTCTCCAGCAATTCAAACTGTGGCTCGGACCTGCAAGCAGGAAGTGGGGGGGGGGGGGCAAGATGTCCTGTACCACCTCTCACACTTCCTATCTGATCACCCCCATTGAGAGTGAATGGGTCCAATTAAGAATCAGTGGATGGAGACACGATTTTTAACAGCGTTCATTCATCTCTATGGTCGCGATCAGGGGCGATCGGCTGCGCACATGGTGATAGTGACCCCATTCAAATGTATAAGGCCCCATCTCCATCCCCCGATTAAAATTGCCAGAGATTGCCCAAGTGGAAACAAGCCCTTATTCATGTTATGCTATTTTGAATTTCAATGCAAAGTCATTTGGTTACTGTATTTTCCATAAGACACACCTAAGTTTTGAGGAGGAAAAAAAGAAAATATATTCTTAAGTAAATCATATATTCTAAAATATTAAATGTTTCTATAGAGAATAATGAATCATAAAAAAATTACAATATTGTGTTTCCTTGTTGTATTGTTGTGAGATCACTTCAGCACTCTGGAACATCAGGGAATTACACTATTTTCTAATATGATTTTGAGTAAGGAAAACAAGAAAAAAAATTCTGAAGTAAGTGGTATACTAAAATATAAAATTTGTTCTATAGAGAATAGTAATAATAATAATAATTAGAAGAATGTGTCCTTTATTGTTGTGAGATATCACTTTAGCACTTTGGAACATCAGGGAATTACATTACATTATTATACATGTTGCATGATTTTGAGGAGGGAAACAAGAAAAAAAATATTCTAAAATAAATGTTATACTAAACTATACTATGTTATACTAAAATATTTCATTTTTCCATACAGAATAATTATTAGTTATAATATAAATGATAATAACAATATTGAGTCTTTTATTGTTGTGAGAGCACTTCAGCACTTTAGAACATCAGGGAATGACACTATTATACTATATAATTGTATCTACAAGCCCAACAATGTGAACTTCAAACCAACCATTAAGTTGTAAGTATAGTAAAGAATGCTGAGACTTGTGGTTCTCCAGCACAGCTGGTTGGGAAGACAGCAAAATATGCTTGAGGACAGTAGGGAATTAAGTGTTTTGGTTACCCAGCACAGATGGCATCATGAGGGCAGTGCACTCTTCTGCCTCACACTAGTGAGTCTAATATTCACAACAAATTCATTCCTTTGAGAATTCATGATCTCCAGTAATTATTGCCATCATTGTGAAAAATTATTTCAAAATAAAATATAAGTTTTTTTGCAATCAACACTGCTGGTGTAAAAATCTTTAATATTCACAATTATGAAGATATAGCACTATATTCAAGATCTTTGCGAATTCTCGAAGTGCCAATATTCAAAATACAAATTTGGGATTCAAATTTTTCTGATCAACACCACCCTAAATGCAGACACATACAACACTCAGTGAAAGGCACACAGACAGGCACACACTCAGAAAGACACACAGACAGCATAAACACATAGATAATATAAAATAGATAAGATAAAATGGTCTCCAGTTACAGAAGATCAAATTCCAGGACTTTTTTTTTAATTGCAAAGCTTGTGAACATGATATAATCACCAATAGCTGCGAGTGAGTGATCTAGAACATGTAGGATTTATATATATATATATATATATATATATATATATATTAAGTTTACAAAATATGGAAACGTCATATGCTAGCACAATAGCATTAAAAAGGTATTGTGCTAGCATATGAAGTTTCCACATGACGTTCAAATTCAAGACTTAATAAATGTAAAATTTTATGTATTTGTAAACATTGTATAATTTCACACATACCTTTACCAATGGTTATTGTTTTTCATTTTGACCAAAAATGTGCTGTACTATGACTAATTTCTCAATAAAGCTTGTTTGGAAAAAAAAAATTAAATAAATGTTAAACCTACATGTTCTAGATCACTTTTTTGTTTAAATGTTTCCACAAACCTTCTCTACATCAATTTTAGTGATGCAAGCTTGTTCAGGGGCTTAGTATTTAACTCCCAAATAAACAAGTTGAAATTTTGTAACTAGTGATACTTATAAATCCTCATATACAAAATCTTCTGTTCTAGAATTTAGGCATTATAGTCTAGCTTGCACCCCTAAAGGGAAACCCCTTTCACATCAAGGCCCTATAGAAGCCCTGTAATATGTGTAAAAAGTGGGGTGCCCCTTCTAGCACCAAATGCACCACACGCACAGGGGAAAATCAGTCTAGCAACTTCTAGATGGTTCTCCCCTGTCACGTTCTTGCCCCTGCAGACTCTTCTCTAAGCCTCTCAATAGCATACAATCCCCTTCCAACTAAGGAAGCAGCCAGGCCCACACAGTTTCTTACCTTAACCGTGGTGGGGCGGGCTTTCCTCGCAGGCTCTTGCTCACATCCCAAGAAAGGTCCAAACACACGGTGGCTTTGGTGTAAGGTATGGTACTTCATAATCCATGCCTTTCTATGTCATCAGGGAGCAGCCACTGCTGATAAATCAGTTCACAAACAATAAACCCCTCCTTTCCTCATCTTCCAGACATATGTACCATTGCATTGATCTCATGAGTAAGCGAATCTTCCTCAGGAGATCAATGCAATGGTACATATGTCTGGACGTTGAGGACTGGAGGGGTTTATTGTTTGTGAACTGAGGAAGACGTATATGCAAATATACCGAAACCTCCATTGCTTAAATATGTGAAGACAAAACTGAATTGGAAGAAGCTGGAACTATGATGTCATAAATATTACGAACCATTATACAAATTTCTTTTTTTTTTTCAAACTGTGTTATCCTTTTTGCATTATGACTGCCATTAAAATGCCTAAACCTACCTGTTCATATATGTGAATAAGTAGGAATGTATATACTTTCAGTCTCTTCCTAGCCCTTCTCCAATCCAGTCACACACTTCAGGCTAGGCTGGGGTACAAGGGAGATGTCTGTAATCACATCCCTGCATACTCAGAATCTGCAGGCCTGCAGGGCCTACCTCCCACAGGATCCAGCAGACTCACTGCTCTCTCCTTCTGCTGAAGACCAAGTTCCTCCCTAGTTTGGGCCTTATAATACCTCTGTCCCACCGCCTGGCCACTGCCAAATGGCATGTCACATGTCCATCAAATGGAAGATTCTGGCATGTTTTGACCTTTTTAATATTCAAAACAGTGACTCATCCAGCACCTGTCTTGCCCAGCAACAAATCATATAATCCCCCCCCCCCCTGGTAACCATATACACAACATACAGCCCTCCACAATATCACTACGCCAGGCTTGTTTTCTCGACACTGACACTTAAAGACACTGATAAACATTGCTGTAGAAAATCGATGAATGACTCCCACAGGGTAATCACGTATCAAGGTAACATTAACAGGAACCTATTTTAAAGTACAATTAAATCCTTATCTGTGCAAAAGAAGAGCATATGACATTACAATGGACTACCATACTGACCCTATGAGGGGAAGGATAATGTGGTTAAAAGTGGTGAAAGATGGAAATGATTGGCCATTTTCTCATGCAAGATTAGGGATTTAGATTGAACTATATTTTAGAGAAACTTTCAGTTACAAGCAAGCTGCTTTCATTAATCTTGTTTTACATTGTTCCACAGGTTCCTGTCACAGTGATAAGTGAGGTATAAGTAAAATTATAATTAACTCTGTGTAATGCTCTGTTAACTTCAAATATTCTTTGTTAATAGAGTGGAATAACTCGCACTGGGGAATAGAGAGTCAAATTCATTTTCTGTATTCTGAAAGGTTTTCATTGGAAAATGTTACCAAGTTTGCTAATAGCTTTAAGGACATTTTTACTTTCCTTCCGAATACTGCCGAATATTAAAGTAATCCCCTTGCTTTCATATTCTTTTACTGGTAAGGCTGGGGGAAAGGTGGACTGTTCCCCACAGAAATGCTGGGCACTCATTAAGCATGCTTGAACGCATCCTGTCTGAAATGTTTCTAGTGCATTACACTCAGTATAATTCATGATTATTTCTGCACAGTCTGTAAGTCACTTCACTCTTTAACATATAACATATCTTGGTAAAAATTAACGTTTGGTAAGTGTACTCTTGTTTTATTTCTGCGCAGTGCTAAGCATTAGTCAAATGTGAAGTACTATTGAATTGTATGGGGCTGTCTCACAATATATTAGTAAAGGCCCCCACATACATACTGAGTGGGGCCAACAGATCAGCGTTGGAGTAGTGTTGAGCTTGAATATTAGAATATTCTAATATATTCAGCGAATATCCGCTATTCGAGAATTTGCAAATTTCGCAAATATGGCAGCGGATATTTACAATTTTGAATATTCGCATTGGGGTGCTTATGGGCATGGATTGCGAATAGAATGTGACCATTTATTTAAAAGGTAATTACGAGACCATTATAATTGCGAATCTAGACTGTGCGCGATTGCGAATATTCACAAATATAGAATCGAATATTAGTAGAATTATTCACGAAATATCGCGAATTCGAATATTGCCTATGCTGCTCATCACAAGATGCCCTACTTCTTATTTTTGGGGAATGTCTTATTTTTCCATAAAGAAGAATATGGCACTGGGGTATCAGGGTGAGGGGATCACTTAAAATGCCACAGGTGAAATCAAAATGGTACAGGAGACTCAGAGGGGGGATTACCATTTTAGTAACCCCTTATGATCCTCCTTTGTCATTTTGATTGCCTCCTCTGATCCCCCCTGTTCAGGGTTACAGTACTGTATTTTCAAGGGTGCCTTCTTTACGTGGGGATGCCTTATATTTCATTTTCAGGGAAACGGGGTAGATATGCCAAAAAAGGGGACTATGCCCCCAAATGGACAAATAATTTAGCATACCGTATATGCCGGCGTTTAAGATGACTTTTCAGTACCTTAAAATCCTCCCCAAAGTCGGGGATCGTCTTATACGCCG
>CM070035.1:33782651-33793118 GCA_036250615.1 Ptychadena robeensis
GCTGCAATGATAGTTTTGCAACCACTGTCTTATAAAAACATGGCAGCATTTATGCTTCTCCTATTAAATACATTTTACCGTCACTAATCTATATTATATTGCATTATATTGCAACTAAAATGTTTAGACCATGGCTCCTTCTTTCAAATCCAATATTTGAAAGAACTAACGATGACACATAAAATCTTCATTCACTCTTGTTTCTTTCACACAGTTATTAGATCCAACACTAAATGAACGGTATTGTTAAGCCAATGGTTTCCGAACTGGGGGGCGCAAAGTTATTCCAGGGGGGGCCCTCATTCTTAACCTGTGTTTGAATAGGGAGGGGGGGGGGGCTTGATAATGTTCCTAAATAGAAAAGGGGGGCACTGCAAGGAAAGTTTGTGAATCTATGTGTTAAGCAGAGAACACATGGGTTGATATAGGAACCATTCAAGGTTCCCTGCAGCAGCGCGATGATGTCATCACGCTGCTGTCAGATATCAGAGGAGCCTGAGACACAGCACTCCTGTGTCTCAAGCTAAGCCGATGCTTTGCATGGAGACCCCACGATCTCTATGCAAAGCAACGGACATCAACAGTGGTTTACAATCATGTCCGACATCCCTGTTTTCGGGATTGATTGGCCCCACTCGAAAACAGGGATGGTCGCATTTTATATGGGCCAGATAAATGGCCATCAATCTGGCCCATATCTTCACGTGTGTACCCTGCTTAAAATCACATATAGAAATCAGTGGCAAAACCAGCCTGGTGCAGGGGTGCGGTTAGCATCAGGTGACACCATTTCACTCCCAGAGGTATATGTGGAATAAAGAACTCCCCTTGATCCCTTGCTACACATATCCATTCTAGTGATGAGCAGCATACGAGATATTCGAGTTTGTGACATTTCGCAAATTATTCTCCAAACATTCTCCAAAGATCAAATATTCTATTCTCCAAAGATCTCCTGTTTACTTTTTGTGAATACAGGAACTTTTACATCCAAATATTGTGATCGCAATGTCATGGTGCCATATAACTCCCTCAAAGATCGAGCGGAGAATTACCCCGAATATTTGCGATTACGAAGATATAGCAACTATAACTATATTCAAGATTTTCACAAATTCTCGAAGGGCCGATATTTGCAATAAAGATGTAAGATTGGAATATTAGTGCTCAACACTAATCCATTCATCCATGGCATCCTTTTAGTTGTGGAGGGAAAGTAATATATGCAGTGTTGCGCAACATTGACACCCATAATACTTGCAGCATGCTGTATACATATAGGGTAACACCATGGGTGTCTGGATCCAGGTTGACACCAAACCTAGGGATGCTACTGATGGAAAGTGTTAAGCCCCCCATACACTTTTAAATCACTCCATACAATTGCCATTAGATCTACCAACAACTATGTAGTGCCGGGTCCTCCCTGATAGAATACATAGCGATTTGAAGGTTTAGAAAGGTCCTCATGTTACATGGTTTTGGTAGAAGAAACGTTTATTGTACAGAAATTGTATGCATTAAAAGGTGTATGGGGACCTCAAAAAATACAGAATCCAAGATATAATGCAATCAAGAAGGGGAGTCTGGCGGGCTACGACATTTCTAATAAATAAAAAGGTGGAAGTGGGCAGAATCTGGTAGGAAGAATCAGGATGGGTATCCAAGCTTTTTCTTCTTTTCTGGTTGATGATTGAACTTAACATATTTGTTTTCCTGTACAAGCATAGAGTATTGTGTAGCAGTATTTATGAAGGTGCCATGTGAGGATTGTGGAAAACATTATTTCAGACAAACATAATAACTGTTCCAAAGAATATGTTGCCAATTTAATAAAGATAATTATAACCTGCGGCATTTTGACTTGTAGCTTCTTTTCATTACACTCTAATCAGATTATAAAGAAAGATGCTGACATTAAAGACAAGAAGAGGAATGCAGAACACAACAGGCTGTACACAGTGATGGGAGATGTAATACACAGAACCCTCTTGTATGGGAAGCTGAGAGGTCAATGGTGGCTTGTTGTCATGTTACAGAGAAATATAACTATAGAGTCTTTCTCATAGTAACATTGTTTCATAGTTATTCCAGTGCAAAGACAATTGTGACAGATCACTCAAATCTCTGGATGTAGATGTGGGTTCATCATTGATTTAGTAGGAGTTCATCACTGACACATGCCAATCCAGCTTTGAGGCATTGAAGCGATTTATAGAATGATCCACACATCCCTAATGACACGTAAGACTAAGTTTCTCCTTGTCGAACAGGACTTAATTCGTATGGCATGAGAATGAAAAATGCTGGGTTAAAGTCATACATTTGACTGATAATATGATATAAAAAAATAAGCAGAGGTTACCTTCTGTGAATTGCCATCCATGTTTTTAAATAAGTAGCAAATCCAGAAATATACTCAGCTGACTTTTTATGCAAATCTTGACTTTTGTAAAGTCAAGACTTTTCTATTGGTAATTAAAGCTACCTATAATTTTAAATCTAAACTCCAGATGCAAAGCGAAATAAATAGATAATGAAACATAAATGGGAGCTGTTTTTCCCTCTAGAGGATTATAGAGTTTGGAGTTCCATAATTCAGTAATTGAAAAGCAAACTTCAGTTAGCCAATAATGGGGATCACTTGAACTCTCTATAATTATCGATAGCTAATACGGTACAACACTTGGCATTTCTTCCACAAGTCTTAGATTTGAACAACCCTTTCATATTGCACATATCCTTATGCCAGTACCACTATGTATGGCCTCACCTGGTGCTGGAAGGGGGTCAACCCACAGTGGCGTATATGGTGCCAGTTATATGTGTTTTACATTGTATGGCAATATTGCACAAAAGAGACAAAGGGCAGTCACATACTATTATGTTTTCTCAAAAATAAGATTTTTTGATATTGCCTGTTATGTTGGTGGTCACCTGTAGGGGCCACTGTTTTATGTTCTATACAACTGCCTGATACAAATACACTTGTTCCTGCTTTTCCTCCATGCCATGTGGCTGTAAAGTGTGAGTCCTTTCTACTACTCAAACAATGGATGTAACAATGTAACAATTCCCTTATTTTTGGGGGATATCTAATTTTTTCCGTGAAGAAGATTATGGCACATGGTATCAGGGTGGGGGAATCATTTAAAATGACACAGGAGGGATCAGAAGGGGGATCAAAAAGGCACAGGAGACTCAGAGGGGGGATTACCATTTTAGTAACCCCTTCTGATCCTCCTGTGTCATTTTGATTGCCCCCTCTGACCAGAGTTACAGTACCGTATCTTCACAGGTGCCTTATTTTCGGGGGAATGCCTTGTATTTCAGCGTGAGGCAAAAATTTAAGGGTGCCTTATTTTCGGGGGATGCTTTATTGTCGAGGAACCCTGCAAACTCACCCAAGTGTGCTAGAGCAATATTTTTTTTTTAAATGTTCCCACAACCCGTCAGCCATTTTGGTGATGATACCATGTTCAGGGGCTTTGCAATCAACTCACAAAGTCACCAAGTCAAAAAGAATATAACTATCTTTAGTCACCCCTCCTCCTGGTGCAGATCGCAAACCACTGACTAGTGATGCCACTGTGTTAGGCTACCTATACACTATGTAATATTGCATAGAAAGTAAAGTGATTATATCTAGAATAATTTTTGTCATTTGGTTATCAAAAGGAAATGGAAACACATTTTAATGGAAACTATTTTTTAAACACAACACAAATTTCAGTTTAATACAAAAGTGAAATTGATTGTAATACTTATATTTTATCAAACAAGTGGATGGCACATTGACGAGCAGTAATGTCAATTAAAATGCCATTAACCTCCCTGGTGTTATGCCCAAAGCCAGTACACACGCAGTTTGTTCGTAAAACAAACTGCGCCCGTACCAGGATCGGGCACACGCGCTGGTGTTTGGTGATTCTGCATCGATGCGGGCTCACTGATTGCTTTTGGGCTCACTGATTGTCTTCAGCTTCATTGGTAACACCAAAGAGGCATGGTGGGGGTGCGCAATAGACCTCTATGTTAACTTTTCCTGACAAACATAGCCATCTGTCGAGAGGCGGGGGGAGGGCTGGGAATACAGTGTACTTCGCCGCAATCACCCATTCCAGAGGTTAAGACAAAATCGTTTAGTGCATGTCTAGCATTACACTTACATGGAATGATTTATTAATTATTACAGTTCTCTATGTTTATATGCTGTTTAACCTTCTGGAAGGTTTGCCCGAAAAGTGCACCCTTCTGCGTGCACATTCCTGGCGTTATCATTGATGTGGGGTATATGATGTAAAAAGCAACATTGTAATGGTCATCCTCTCCATCATTGAGGTGGGTCCACCGATACAGAGGACCGCAGCGGGTTTTCACCAGACAGGTGAGTAGGCCCAATGTCAAACTCACCACGAGTTAACTAAGGCTAAATGCCCAGGAGGTTAAAGGTTTCAGGATTAACTATATGACTGCAGGTCCACATTGTGCAGTCTGGCAATGAAGTGGTTAATCTCATTGTCTCTGGAGGTTCAGAACACTTTGTTTCAGACATGTAGAAATGTTCAAAAACATCATTAATTTCATTTGACTTGTTGAACTGCTAATTTCACAGCAGGAGAAAAACCTTTTATAGTTCACGTAAAGTCTTGCTGCCTCTGTTCAGCAATTACGTGAAAGCACCTTGTTTTTTTTGTGTGTTTTTTTTTGTATAATTACTTTTGAATTTGATTTGAAATGAACCCGTGTTCTAAAGAGTAATTAAATGTTGCCAGCTTGCAGTCAGTGAGATGTTGACAATGGCTGTAGTGATCTTGTGTCTGCTAAATTCCTAATTGCAGGTAACCAAGTGTTAAATGGACGTGATGAGATGATTAGTAGTAAAGTAGTTAAAAGGAAATTATCACACAAAAAAGTACAAAAAAAAATGTAGCAGATCAGCTCAGCTCCCACGCAGTTCAGGCGGATGATTAACATGGAAACAGGATCGCCACCATCTCTGAAATCGGATACAGCTGCCGTGACAATGGAAACCACAGCTCAAGAGTTCTCACAGATACATTTTGTGGCAATTGTCAGCTTATTATGTAGTGACAACAGTTCTGTGAAAGTACGCTCCTTCATAAAGACATGATATGATGAGTTTGGTGCCATTATGTGGGGCATACTTACGTGACCAGATTCAGTGATCTTCCCAATAGTGCACAGTGACCATCCACGTGGTAAGCACCTTCTCCACTCAACAACTTTTCTGGTATCAGCCCCCCATTTTTCAATTTTTCTGGTAGAACCCGCCTGCCGACTCCCCCCGTCGACAATGCTAAAAACAGTGCTGCAAAACATACATATGCTAGAGCATTACTTTTTTCATATTTTTTCACAACCTTTCACATTTCTATTTTTGCTGTTCCTATCCCTACCTTCTCATCCATTGGACTTTAGTTATTTCAATGATGGAGGTTCAGCACAATTTGTGGGCATTACCAACTTTTTATTGTGTTATGTACAGCAACCAGACGAGCCATTCCAACAGCCAAGTCTCTCTTGAAGCAGATACAGTGGTGATGTAATTAGATCTAAAATAAGGTGTGTCATAAGGTTATACTTAAAAACATTATTTTCATGTTAATAACAAGAAAAGTATTTAGAGAAACCATATTATAAGTAGATTACCATATTTTTCGGACTATAAGACGCACTGGTTCACCTCCAAAATTGGGGGGGGGGGAGTGCATGCATCCTTTGGTCTGAATGTGCAACCCGCTGGTAATCGCAACTTGGCTCCAGACCAGCTCTCATGGCAGATGGGAGATCTGCACACAACCGGAACTCCCATCTGAACTTTTGGTTACATTTGCAGAGACCCACTGATATAACCAATGCAGAGTGTGTGTGGAGATAGCTGCGCTCACGCTGGCAGTTTCCTCACACACACTGTGTAGAGGGGAGACATGAATGCAGATTCCCTCCCAGCCTCCTTTCCCCTTGTATGAGGAAGATGAGATGCCGTGAAGTGTGCTCTCTAATGACACCATTTTTGTGGCTGAAATTGGATACTGCAGGGGATTTTTTCCCTAATTTATTTGAATACATGAAATTTTTTTTTTTCTGGTTTCCCTGCTTTAAAAAATGGGTGCGTCTTATATCCAGGTGCGTCTTATATATATTTTAGTGAAAAATATCGTAAACTTTGTCTTTAATGAGATACATGAAAACTAAGCTGATACATAAAGTTGTGAATGGTCTGTTTCACAAGGTATGTATGTCACATAATTCTGTAACAGATCTTTTCCCTCTGTTTCCGAGTTCCGTGATATTGAGGACCATTGTGTTGCATGTCTAATGCATGACCATGAAGGCAATCAAAGGAAAAGAATTATCATCTCAGAAAATCTCAGGATGAAAATCTGGAAAATTTACTTTTAGGTTATTTGAAGTCAAAATCAATTTTCACTGTTAAATGGAAATATATTTGAATTTTACGTGATACAAATGTTATCATATAAATGTTAAATGATTGAAAGCAGAATTCAATTTGCACTGTAACATGTGACTATATTTAAATTCTATCTGATAAAACTTTTATAGATAAAAAAAAAGGTAAAATGGAATAAAGATGTTCGGAGGTAGAATTCAATTCTCACTGTAAAATGTGAATATATGAAAACTGCCACACTCCCTCCAAGAACTTAGGAACAGGGTAGATACAGTATCATTCTGCTTAATGAAAAGCTAACTAGTATCTTGGAGGACAAACATGAGCGATTCCCGGCAATTTTGGAACACTGGATTCAGGAATACCACCCGCCCATGACCAGGGCTAGTCTGACACACTTGTAGCCTGCTTCTAAGAGCTTGAGGCTCCCAGCTTCCCTATACTGAAGGGTGCGTCTGCCCCCTTGAATTCCACCCACCTCCCTTCTTCTACCCTCCTAATTCTATTTTACTCGCTATTCTCCTTTCTCTCTTTGCTTCTCTCCACATTCTGCTTTTCCCTTCAGCCCCACTGGGGCATGCCCCTCCTTTATTCCCATGTTCATGTGTTCAGTTACCCCACCTTACTTCCTGTTAATGCGTTCTCTTGTGATTTTAGTTTCGCTCATGGGACCTATCATTTGTACGTTTACAGTTATATTTGTTTTTTGACAATGCTGCTTCGGGTTCCTTGGGCCTAAAATATGACTAACATGCCTGGGCACAGTCAATGAACGTGTCATACGGCAAGCATCTGCTGCATTTATGTCTATGCGGTGCTCCCTGTTGATCTAAAGGCAATGGAGTCTTAAAACTGATGGATTGGGGGCTATAACGGACTGTGTAGACAGGCATTGTTATGTGTTGGGTTGGGCTTGGGCTTAGTGTTGGGTTCGTGGACTGGGCTAAAATTCCTGCTTTCAATAGGTAGTGTAGCCTTAGCCTTACAGATCATTTAAAAGCAATGTCACGAACTAAGCTGAAATTAAGAGTATGGTAAAAAGTAAGCTTCAAGACTTTGTACCAACAGGTTAAGATTTGTAATGAAACTTCAAAGACCAGACAGATTGATCTGTGCCCAGTGGTTCCCACAGTCACCTAACAGTCACAAAGTGCATGCACAGTGGGAACCGCTGGGAGGAGATCAATCTGCTGTGTGTTTGAAGTTTCACTCTGTCGACGGACTTGGTGGGACATGAGCGTCGCTGGAGCTCCAGGGAAAAGGTCTCCGTGGGACCATAATCCTTTGAGGGACAAGATGGATTACAATATTGGGTAAGTAAACTTTTTAGGTAAATATGTAGAATGGCAGAATGTTAAATAAAATATTTTTGTGGTCTGGGCTTATTTCTAGGACTTATCTTTAAACCATTCCTTGTAAATGGCTAATAGGTCCTTGGTCCCTCTGCGCTCATGTGAAGCAGGATCAAAGGGTAATCTTAAAGAGGGTACGATACTCAATAAGCCCCACCCATGCTACCAAAAATGCGTGGTTGTGGTTAAAAGACCCCCTTATCTTAACAAAGGATTGATATATAGCATGGGGCCTGGTGGGACATGATGGGTACCATGCAATTCTGGTTCTCCCTTTTCTAGAACATGTGGTTTTTACCCCTTTCATTGCTGAAAAACCTATTTAAACGCCATCAGAAAAGTTGAACCATTGAACCCCCTCTGGCACAATACTGTCCAGGTGGTTCCACCTTTTTGACACTCTTTTATTAGTATTATCGCTACAATTATGACCTGAAGGTTTGAGAATTTCACTCTCCATTGAAGTCAATAATTGTTCGCTACGAACTTGCAAACGCCAGTTATTTAAAAAGCTCCATCTTAGCAATTTTACACTAAGGCTAAATTTACACTGTCGGTTCTCGAGCTGCTTTCAGAGAAATGAAATGACAAAATAGTGCAGGCGTTCACATGTTGTCTAATTTACGACCCCATAGAGGTCAGCCTGAAAACCGACCAGCAGACACCTAATGTGGCATCCGCCGGTCGGTATGGTTAAAGGGTCGTTAACATAGCGGTTCAAACCCGCCAGTGTGAATAGACCCTATAGCTGAGCCAATCAAACAGCAGCTGCTGACCTTTATTGGCTTACCTTCATCCTGCATGCAATTTGCATGTCAATGTGAACATCTCATTAAGCATATCTAAAAACCACAGGAGAGAAATCAGTTTTGATTTGCAGAGAAATCAGTAAATCTTATTAGAAATTCCACCAACCTGAAAAAAATGACAAGCATTTAGAGAAATTACTATCAGGTATGGCAAACTTGACAACAATACCATACAGAAGGAAGAAGACCTTCTATGGCAGTGATGGCGAACCTTTTAGAGACCCGGTGCCCAAACTAAACCCAAACCCAACTTATTTATCTCAAAGTGCCAACATGGCAATATAACCTGAATTACAAATACACATACATCATACACACACACGAACCATGTAAACAGACTCTCACTCTAAGATAAGATAGAATAGGAGAGGGCATGTTACATTGTGTGAGAACTGACAGCATTGAGAGCCAATAGCCTGCAGTTCTTTCCTGACAGCTGACAGCTCGAATGCCCACAGAGAGGGCTCCGATGTGCCATAGGTTCGCCATCACTGTTCTATAGGGTGTACAAGGACATCACTGAAATAATGTCAAATCTCTTTACATGCTTAACATGCTCAAGGGATTTCTTAGCATAACAATTTTTATGGACAGGCTTAGTGGACGCACACTAGCAGCCCATATTTAACTGTGTTGAATTGATTTTTTTCTTTTACAATTAGCTCGGCATATATAACGCAGCAGCAGTCCAATCGGATTTCTTGCATTTTAGAAAAATTGTCCAAGTACTTTTAGCAGTGACACATGCTTTTTGATTATACAGTAATAAACCTGCTCTGACTGGCAAATGGAAAGGGACCCGTAGTGGTCGTGCTTGTTCTCACTGATGTAAAACTGGCCAGACACTGCCAAATTTCTTAAAAGGCATTTATTAGGAATGATGTAACCACATCAGTATGAAATAGTTCAGCATCAAGACATTCAGAGATAAATACTGTATATTAAGAATTAATAGATACAAAAGTTGTATGAGTAAAAGTGTAAAGGTACCCATGCATGGGTTGATTTTGCATTTGATTTACGCTTTTGCGGCCGGAATTTACCGAACGAACAGGGATCCGACATGTTGGTAAATTTCTGTTCAATTACCATTATTTTGGATGGGGACTCTCGATCCCCATGTAAAGTATTGGCCAGGGATCAAACACATCAATTAGCTGAACGTTTGGTCAACGATCGTTCAAAGTTTCTGGCGTTAGTACACTGTGCTCAATCATAGAACAATTGTTCAGGAATCGATGCGTGTATGGGTACCTTAAGGCAAGGCAATACTAACTGCTAACATAAGGCATGTAATGAGCAGGTAACAGGAAGTGGAATCAGGAACCACGCTAAAAGAACTTTTGGAAGAAATTTACTTTAACAAAGGGAACCGAATAGGGAATATTCCCAACACATCGCAGCAACTGGTTGTAAACTATAACAAGAAGTCCCGCTAGGCTACTGTTTAGGTGTAAGTCCTGCTATAAGGGATAGAGACCCAAATTCTAGACAGGGGATACTTGCCGTTTGCATTGGCAGTGCAGGCCTTTAACTTAGGTAGCCTCCTTCTCCTGTCCGGCTTACCAAATTAGATAGAAATTTACAGAAGCCCCACACTTTGTTGCTTGGTGGCAGTCCCCCTATAACAATACTGAGCACCAAGTAATTGAAAGCCAAAAAATGTATATCTTCTGAGATGCAGCTTCCCCTAGAGGACACATGGTAAAGAGCTAGATCTTCTCTATCAACCCCATCAGCCATCATATCTCTCAGGGCAAGCAAATTTCTTACAGTTCCCACATCTGGGGAGTAGTGATGTCGCGAACCAGAATTTTCGGGTTCACGAACGGCGAACGCGAACTTCCGTAAAAGTTCGCGAACACGCGAA
>CM070035.1:33800987-33816368 GCA_036250615.1 Ptychadena robeensis
GATCTTGGCATGATGTCTAGCTTTTGAGGTGCTTTTGGTCTACTTCTCTGTGACAGGAAGGAAACAGGTGTGGCAGTAATCAGGCCTGGGGTGACTACAGAAATTGAACTCTGAATTGAATTGGTGTGATAAACCACAGTTAAGTTATTTTTTCACAAGGGGGGCAATCACTTTTTCACACAGGGCCATGTAGATTTGGAGTTTTTTTTCTCCCTTAATAACGTAAACCTTCATTTAAAACTGCATTTTGTGTTCAATTATGTTATCTTTGACTAATAGTTAACAGTTTTTGATGAGCTGAAGCATTTAAGTGTGACCAACATGCAAAAGAATAAGAAATCAGGAAGGGGGCAAATAGTTTTGCACACCGCTGTAGGTCCTATTGTTCAGTTCTGCAACACTATTGGATGGTTAAATGTGTTAATAGGCCTGTTTATCTGCCCATGAAGTCATAAAACAAAGTTATACAAGAAGTTTTTTTCTATATCTGGGTCTCTGGGGGTTAAACCGTGCTGTGTCTGTCTGTGGCTACTTCACCATGCAGATTATCCCTTATATTAGGATGCAGCATTAAGGTGAGCCGTGCTGGGGAATCTTTTCATTAAGAATTGCAAGTCCCAGCATACCTATCAGTCTTCATCAGTGTTATGGCTGATGCTGTACAATAATAATGCAAAGTTTGTTTGAAGGAAGAGATCTGCCCCATGGTGTACTTCATTCGCTTTTAATTATATAGGTTCAAAGAATGTCAGACTGAATGGTCAGCCTCCAACACATTTTAAGCCTGCCATACACCCACCGAGTGGGTGCCAACAGAGCTGTTCAGATCAGTTTGGAATAGCAGGGTGATGACGTCATCACGCTGCTTTTCCGAGCTGGAAGCATCGGCGGGCACCCTTTGTGTGCCGGCCATTACCTTCAATGAAGACGCCGGTCTTCATTGAAGTTAATGGCATTGGCCGGCATCGGCCAAAGAACATCAGACATGTCCGTTCTCTGGCCGGCCGAGTTGTGAGGCGACAGGCATGTCGCCCCATGTGGGCACCCCCGATCGGCGGCCGGTTTTGCTGCCGACCAAAGGCCACAAGCATGCATGACCGTCGGTTGGCGGCAAAATCGGACGCTGATCGGTGTGTGTATGGCAGGCTTTACCTCACATAACCTGGCCCTTGTTTGGATAACCCTGTCCTAATGCCTTAGACCAGTGGTGGGCAACTGAGTTGATATGGAGGGCCACAAGTGCAGCCCTTGGCATCACTAAAGGGCCAAGCATAAGCAGCTAGTGCCTCCTTGATATCATCAAAGCCTTTGATTCAAGGGGGGCTGCTGAAGCTGCGGCCAAATGCATGTGGCCCCTGGGCCGCAGGATGGGCACCTGGGCCTTAGACCACCATTGATGACATAACTAATGACTTCCATCTGTCACTCCAGCCATCCATTACTCAGGGTACACCTCATTACTCAGAGTAGACCTTATAAACATTAGAAAACAATTATACATCAAAACATTGTCACATTGTAACATATTGATAAAGAAAACTATTAGGAAAAGAGGGAGGGTGATTTCTCACAGAAAACATCCTCTTCCTTCCTGCCCTTCTCAAAGGTTCGCCACACTCCTCCATTTCCTCCTTCCTGAATCCTGCACTCTCTCCGCCACTAATATTCCTTTCATCATGTCACTATCCCACCCAAGTCAATTCACCCTCCCACCTTACTCAGTACAGTTCTGGGGGCACACTATTGATGGTGTATTACTTATGATGCTGGAACTCATGCATTTTTACAGTTGGCCGGAGCAAGCTGAACACCAAATACCAAAGGTTTTTTTTCCCAAGAGTTAGGTTTAAAATAGAAAGTGACAGTCACAGTAGAAAAAGTGATTGGAATGCATTAGAGCTATACATCATATCAGGGCTGCCCGCTTATCATTGTATGGCGCCATTTTATCAGGGGAAGAGTAAAACACTTTGCATTGTACATGGGAGAGGTTTAGGAATGTGAAGTAATACAGCTTTTCACTTTAAAGTTTCAGACAGTACAAGTACAAGTACAATTTCGCAAACTGTCGAGAAACCTTTCCCAGAAATGCTAAATGATGAAGTCAGGGACTATATCACAGGTTAGCGGAGTGCTCTTTACGTATCATTATCGTTTAGCCTTGTTTGGTTGGGAGGGTATTCCAAGTAAATGTCTTTTCTGGCAGCATATAATCTCTGGGCTGCAGTGACTATCACACCTATGACATCCCTGAAATTAATCCGATGAGATAAAGGGGAATGCTGAGATCGTTTCCACTTCCTGCTGTGCACATCAAGACATCGATTTCTAGAGAATTTCAGACCGGAGCATCATGTGATATTAATAGTGCAATGGATTGCTCGCCTGCCATGCTAAAGAAAAGGATTTATTTTATGTTCTTATGTTCTTTATGTTCTAAACTAATTATGCAATCGTTTTTTATGGCAATTACACTCCATATTCACTTACTCTATTTCGTAGGCAGTTAGAGGGTGGTTGCTGAAACTGCACCGCTCAGTAGATCGGTTGTCCGCTGTAAGCTGTCAATCAACTCGCAATGTAATATATATATATATATATATATATGTTTTATCGCAATGGGCAACATGCCGCGTCTGCCCCACAGTTGTGGTTCCTGGCCGTTCGGAATTGTTCACAACCAACTAAATTTACACTTCCAGTACATACTGATTCACAACACATAGGTGACACCGAGTTGTTTCCTTATTAAATTACTATTTTACTGCAAACAGCACAACACAGACAACTGACAAATGAGGCTTCTGAACCTTGGTGTTTGCTGGACTCCAGAGGCACCAGCAGCTTCAAATACCTGTTTGCTGCTTTGTTATGTGGGATGGCATATCACTGCTTGCAATTGAAATGTATCTAAAACCATTTTCAAATATATATTAGAATAGAAAGGGGTTAGAAGTGCAGTGAGATAGCAAGACAGGAAGCATAGAAAAAGCAGGGGCAACAAAAAAAGAAGCTGATAAAGGTTTGCATTTTCTTGTACTTAAAGCAGACCTACCACCTGTGAGGTCACTCAGCAGTATTGGCTGCAGCTCAGCCAATACTGCTGAGATCCGCAATTGTATAAAAAAAAATGATCTTTTTCTGACAGCAGGAGGGGAGCTTTTTCCGAGTGTGCCCCTCCCGCTGCCTTACGTCGCACCTAGGCAGCCGAAATGGGGTTTGGGACATCTATCCCAGGCAGGAACTCGTCTGCCCGGTCTCATGTCTAGCGAGACATGAGCTGTTATCAGCCATGAGAATGTCTCTCCTGTCCAAAAACACATCTCATCAAGCAGCTGATACAAGCAGCTGATCTCCCCCCCCCCCCCCCCCACACCAAGGAGCTCGCCAGCTCTGACAGAGAGGAGACAGGAGGGGGAGGTGGAGTGGAGTGGAGGGGGGGAGAAGGGGGCAGTGATGGTGGAAGCAGCTTCTCTTCTCCAGGATCTAAGATGCCGGCATCAGAACTGAAGATGAAGAAGGTGAGTATGTTTTGGGGGGTTTTTTTGTGTAGCAGTTTTCCAGCATCTGAACTGCTGACAGAGTATTGTGTCTATTTAATGTATGTGTGTTTTTCTAATTTGTGTTTAAAACCGCTTTAACTTAAAAAAAAACTTTTTTATTCTGCCTGTGATGCTGTTAGAGCTTCTATCATTTTCTGTGCAGTTGGAAAAACTTTTCTTTTTTAAATAAAAAGAAGTTTGTTGTACTAGGAAAAGGTATCTATCCTAAATTAAAATTTACTTTTTGCACTATTGTGTTTCAAACTTTATTATAGTCAATAGACCCTTGTATGGACAGTTACAGGCCGGCAACATAAATACGGTAATTAAAAAATGAATGACAGTGTACCACTTTTGGTACAGTAATCCAACCATCAGTAAAATGTCCAGGAGGTTTATGTCTAGTTAATATAATAATGAAAATCATCCTAGTTTTGGATAGATTTTGATGTAATGTTTGCATGGAGTCTTCGGTCTAAACAGTTGGTGGTCTTGTTTGAAGTGCAAAGCCCTGAAAATATCTTTTAAACATGAAAATTTGGATTGAAGTTCCAGAGCTGTCATGTGATGCACATAAGTGGTACTCTGGTACTAAAAAGGGGCCAAAAACTAGCTATGGGTACCTGCATTATTGTTACAAAGCTCATATGTGTACTAACAACTTGGAGGCGCTCCGTGTCTGGGCGGCCGCAGCTAAATGTTAAATATATACAACTTATATCACTTGAATAACCGCAGGGAAACACAAATAACTATGAAAGGTTGCAGTTAGGGGTGTGAAATTGGAAATGTAAATTTATAATCCAAAAAAAAATAGAAGATTGGACTTTTTAGGGTGTTGAAGATCTGGGGGATAAAAGTCAGAGTAGGCATATGTAAGGTTAAAATCTGACAAGAGAAAAGCACTGTGTAACAGCTGGAATATGACTATGAAATGTTGACATTTGGACTGCAGGTAGTCTAAGGGGTTAGTTACTAGTTACTTATGGGTAGCAGGTTTTATGATGAAAAGTTCTCCTACAGGATTGGACTGATCTTCCCTGATTTGCTGGTCAGGATCATTTGATCATGTCTCATTTCTACTTCCTGTATAGGTTAAAACAGAGTCCGCCAATCATCATTTCTCAATAATTCTCAATGAATCCTCTTGCAGTAGTACTTTTTAAGGAAGAACTGGAATGGGATTTGCAGATGAGATGATTTGAATAAAATCTGCTGCGAAAATGCTAACTTGGTGTATTTATTTAGTTGAACAGTACAAAAGTACAATACACAAAAGCATGCCATAAAAAAAAACAATTGTAAAAAGTACAGAGATGGAGGTTGGCAGGTTTTGTCTTGTAATGAGGGATGAGGGTAGCTGTAATAAATTCTACTGCACATCTTCTGAATATTTCCTGGATAATTGCTAGAGATGGTCGAAGCTAGCAGAATTTATGAGCTGATTGCAAAGAAAATTGTATCATCAAATAATAGCTGGAGATGTAGAGAAGGGATGTGGGAACAAGTTTTGCTCTAGCACAGTTTTTGCATAAATTAAGATCAAAGTCAGAAATTCTAATTTGAAATTTATGCAAAAACTATTTGTGTTAGAGCCATACATTTTTTTGTAGTATACCCCCAACCCTTCTCTACATCTCCAGCAGGTCAGGTGATGATGCCAGGGGCTTTGCAATTAACTAGAAATCGTCATCTACAATAATTACCAGATTCACCTTCTTCCCCTTTCTATAGCATCTCTCAACTGTATGGCTCCCTGGAGTCTAATCCATAAGATGTGATCTGGAGAAAATCACCCTGCAGGGAGTGTGACTGGCCACTTTCTGAGCCAAGATGGTTTTCTAATTTGCAAGTAGCTGCCTGGTTATTGTGTCTATATTAACCCTTTGGGGCCCTTAAAGTAGATTATCTGCCCTGATTACAAAGGGCCAGAGCTACAGTTTGCACTGTTCTGCTTCTGTGTAAGGTAACTTATTAGCAGGCCAAATATCTATTCAGAATATTTATTATTTATTTTCTATTGCTGATGCCTTCACCAGGGTTACCCTGGAGTCACCAGACGAGCAGGGCAGGTGCATGCTTCACCCCAAACATTGAGTGGGTTTTACATGCCTCCTTGCAGGGCCCTTCCAGGATCAACCAGATTCTTTAAGTAGCATGTGTCTTGCTTAAGACTTTACCAGTATCTAAAGCCCTCCATACACGTTCCGATTTTTCTCCCGACCGATTTTTCGTCCGATCGGGTCCGATTTTGCTTAAAATGTTATGGTTGATCGGTCGGCTGGCACGAAAAATTGGAATTCAAATTATCACCGATCGATAGGCTTGACACTTTTTCATTACCAGCAGATCGACCGAAATTTACAGACAGGCCCGAAGCGGTCAGGTACATAATTCCGCATCCGATTATTCTCCCGATTGATCACACCAACAAAAACAAAATCGGGCAAAATTCGTATGAAAAATCGGAAAGTGTATGGGGGGCTTTACTCATAGATTGAATAACAGATTGTCCACACCGACTGGTTTCAGGGGAATAACGTTTACTAAAGGGAGTATTTACAGTACATTCGCCATCACATGTAAGGGATGGGGTACAATGCATAGAGTCTATGTTACAAACAGCCTATAATCAGCTGGAAGGCGGAAGCTCAAACCCAGAGGAGAGGTGCAGGGAGAGGATACAGTCTATTGTGCCCAGACTATCTCAAAGGGGGGGTCCTCCTTCCTCAACTCTAGCCCTTCGAGAAAACACTCACATGCCGACTGCTGGTTCCTGTAGTTGTCAAGGCATTAAAACAGGGCCTCATCCCATGTGGATGCCTTGAGGAGACACCTTCCAAAGCCTTGAAGCTCTTTGCAGGCATAAAGTTCACAGGCAGAACACCATGGCCCCTTCTATCAATCATATTTATACTGTCTAGGATTACCTGCACCTCTCTTATCTCCAGGCATAATTTTAATAGATACAAGAGACACACCCAACCATCCAGCAAATTCTAGAAAACACAGATTTTAAAGACATATGTACAACGGTATATACAGTAAATATATATATACAGTGCCATTGCCATTTAAACATTTTATATACAAATTCCATTACACTACAGAGCTACAAGGGAATAGAGGAAACCAGTCCCACTTTTTCAGAAGTAAAAAAAGAAACCTCTTCACAGCTCAGAGCAGGAACTTTTCATTAACTGAAAGGAGAATAGGTGACACCAAAGTTCACATGTTCCGAAGTGGTTGGACGTCACCGGTTCAGAGAGCCTTTCGACAGCCGCCGACATCCCCATTTCAGCAGAGTGAGGGATGTAGCTGACCCCAACTCCTTGGTCCAGGGACTTTTTTGAAATTACGGGTTGTTCTGTCCAGAAGCCTCGCGTGAGAAGAAGAACCGCCCCAGAACTTGCTTTTCCAGCACCAGTCAGGATACAGATCGCCAAACCTCCACAACACAAAGCTTTTATCACTTCTACTCTTGGCTCTCCTCTAGTTTCCGGAGGACTGACAACAGGTTCTGCACGCACCTTACTATTCTTAGGTGCCTGACTAGGAGTGGCGTCCCCATTTCATTGGCATCTACAGTTATTCAAGAGCCTCTTCTTCATAGTTTTGGTTTACTACCCTTTTTTATATCAATTGTCAATACTAACAATTTTACATCCCCACAGGCAGAGTTTAGATTCACATTTGTAATGCAGATTGGAAAGCTATCAGTAACTGTTTGGTAGTAAATCCAAACCATTCCGCTGACGATGCTTAATCTGGGCACAATTTCTAGGCCCCTAAAACTGGATCTATAGTACAACGCTGAGGCCTACACTAAGAATAGACTGTCTCAAGATTTGTTTTCAACAACATATAATAGCTGGTGCCTACACTAGAGCCATTCCTAAGTAAACTTAAGGGACACCACTTTCCAGATAATAAACACTTTGTTCTTTAGAAATACAAACCATTATAAATGTCAAATAGCTTTCAACACACATACACTGATGATGCTGTGATTTTCTTGTCAGAGATACATTTCCAGTTACAGAACGGCATAGGAGTTCTACCACATTTGTGTTCTGAATGCTGATGATGGTTAAGAGTATTTTGGAACGTTCTGCATATCCGATCAAGTCTTTTAAATATAAATTCAGCTCTCAAAGGAAGGCCGCACTGTGTGGATTGGAAGCAGCTTCATAAAGGAGGAGAAGCTCTATGAGTTAGTAAAAAGACACTTTTAATGAAAGTAAGAAAACTATTTTGGAATTGCTATTGCACAGCATATTTTAAAGGGTTAGGAAGTCCTCATGTAAAAATGTTTAATCATTTTAGTTTTCAACTATGCAGTTTCCTCGCCCTCCCTTCTCCCCTCTACACATCCACACATTGATAGCGTCAACCCCTGCCTAAGTGGCGTCAGCGATGATGCTGATGAAGTGGTACCGGAAGCAATCTGCTGGTCCACTGAGATTCAGACTCATAAACAAACTACCCTAGACTGCACTAGATCAAACCACCTTGGAGGTTAATATATGGACCAGGCACTTCCTGTGTTGGGACTATATGGAGCCCTGTAAAATGCCCCCTCTTTGTGTATCCATAAATGACTATTTCACATGTGCACAAACAACAAGTAACTGACACAAGTGCTTTTGGGACATGTAGTTCAGAAAAGAAGGAGGGCAGTGAGCTACCCAAAGATTGGAGAAGCACTTGCACAGACAGAGGAAGTAACATAGAATAACAGTAAAAAGACGGAAAAGCATTTTTTTTGTATAAAGGAACTACTTGTATTAGAGATGGTTGAATTTCATTTTTACTTCACTTTGAACTTAATTTATGCAAAGCTATTTGTGTTAGAGCCATACTTTTTTGTAGTATACCTCCAACCCTTCTCTACATCTCCGGCAAATTTGGTGATGATACCATAATCAGCGGCTTTGCAATTAACTCAAAATCGTAAAAAATGGTCACATTTTTTTTTAGAAATACGACCATGTCTAACTTATATCTACTGTCGCTGCAAGGAGGTTGAGACCCCTAAGGTACTGCAGTGGTCAAAGGGGATGTAAATGAGAAAAACATGAACATATCTGTTCACCTATGTGTATCACTAGTATTTACATAAAACTTGCCCAATTATTTTATTTACTTAGTAAACTTTGAACTTATTAACAGAATTAACTGGGAGGGAAAAGGCTTCCACTGAGAATATCGATTGTATCAAATAAAATTTTCATCTGATATGCATAGACATCTATAAAAAGGGTTTCAGCTCCTCAGTAAAATTAGTAAAAAATCAATGAGGCAATCCAGAGCTTTTCCATAATGACTTTTACTTTTGCGCACAATTTTAATTGATCATTTAAAAGAAAAAAAAGTGGTTTATATGCTGAGCAAAATGTAAGTGAAGTGCAGTCCAACAGATGCTTGGGGCGGTTTTCATTTCTTTCTTTCTTTCTTTCTGTTTAATTCATGCCATTTATTACATCAATGACTATATTTCTACTGCCTTACACATTTCCTTTTCAGTTCCACCATTTCTTTGATATTTTGAATCATTTGCTATATACTCACAATGTTGGGGTTATTGCTGCCATGGTTATTTCAATGACTCTTTTACTTTTCTTTGAATTTGTTTATTTGTCACGTATTTCACATTACAAGGTTTACATTTGATAACATCTATTCTTGTTATAACTGTTAAACCTTAACCATAATAAACCTTAATAAAAAAATATTAAAGCTAACCTTTCGCTACATTTGTGGTGATGATAGCATGTTATGGGGCTTTGTAATCAGCTCATCAACTCAAGTGACAGAGTCAGCCATCTCTAATCCTTTTCCAAAAAAATGACCTACAAAGTCTAGCAAAATGTTGAACAATTGTCAATGTTTGAGTACCACACTTGGCTCTATTTTCCACTCTCTTCTGGCCCTTAAACAACTCCAACAAAGGTCCATGAGAGACTATAGGAGGGCCAACAAGGACCTTTCATGGCAATATCACCTACTACAGATTTTAAATAGTTAACATTTGTTTTGAATCTCTAATCAAGTATAAATATTTCTATGAGATTCTAGAACGGTTTACTATGAGAGTCCGACTAAGACTTAAGCCAGCCATAGACATGCCAAATCCCGTTACAGGTGATGCCCAGACTGAGAAAAGAAATGTAAGATTTCACCTATACCAGATGTAAGACATGACTTAAAAGAGAAAAGCTTGCTTACCAAGCAAATGGTCTAGCAAAAAAATTATATATTTTTATATATATATATATATATATATATATATATATATATATACTTGTGTGTAAAAGTTATTTTTTTGCACTTTAATAGGTTCCTAAGTAGCAGTTTAAATGTAATCTAATCTTATGTGTAACACAACACACAACAGTTTCCATTATCCAGTGTCATTATGCAGCAAAAAATAAATGAAAATTGAGAAGCCATGATTCTATATCTTGGCAACAAGAGTTTATCAGTCTCTCACACTGTTGTATGGGAAATCTGTCCCATTCTTCTTCTACTACGATTCTGTAGTTCATTGAGGTATGTGGGCATTCATTGATGCTTGCTTTTATTAGGTAAAGTTCTGGACTTTGATGGGTCATTGCAACACTTTAATTCTCTTAAATTTTAGTCAAGCTGTTGTAGCAATGATACTGTTGTAGCAGTGATTGTTGCCATGTTGACCGGCCCAGTTTCATCCAACTATTATAAGTTATGCAGATGGCCTCGCTTTTGAACTCTAGAATACATTGATATAAATGTTCATGGCCAGTGCAATGACTGCAAGGTATCCAAGTCCTGTGGCTGCAAAAAAGAAAGTTATTACCACCCTACTACTGTGCTTGATAACACTTATGGCGTGTTTGTGCCCATATACTGTGTCTGTTCCTTGGCCAAGATTGGTGATGTTCATTATGGCCAAACCGCTAATTTTTTCCTGTTCAAGAGATATTGTTCAAAAGTCAAGTGGTTTGTTAAGATGCAAGTTTTTTTTAGAGAGAAGAACCTTTCGCCAGCAACTTATTTAATCAAGCCATACTTAGTCAGTAATTATTAAAACTATTAAAAGCAATATGTGCATAAATTGACCTACCATTTCTATATATTTGATGGGGATTGCTGATGTTGGACCCCATCCCACTATCACATGAAAGTTGACTAATTACACAAACGGGAATTGCCCTAATGCTATCCAAAGATACTTCTGGCTTGTACTATTCAAATGTCTTAGATTTCATTGTGTCTTTGCTTCAGGATGTGGTGGGGTGGATTAGCAGGGTGCTGTACATACATCTGTACATCTTTATAAAATAAGTAGACTGTGGTAATACCCATCATAAATCAAATGTGCTGAGCCCTCCAAAATGAAAGGAGTTACATTTAATTAATAAAATTGTAGGGGAATAGTGATGAGCAGCATAGGAAATATTCGAATTTGCTAAATTTCTCGAATCATTCTCTAAATATTCAAAGTAAATTAGCAAATTTGAAATCTCCTGTCCATTATAATAACATCTGTAATGTGATTTTTTGCAAAAGAAATGTGTGTTGTCACAGCAACATCTAGTGTCAGAATGTGAAATTGCAGCAGCAGTGTAATCTTATAAAACAACACTAATGCCCACTTAGGAAATTAATCACCTGAGCTGGCGTTTTTCAATTGCATACACTACTTTCAATTGGCTTGTCCCCAATGATAGGATTAAAAATCGCCACCTCAGGCAATTATCTGCCAGCGCAGGCGATTAATCGCCTAAGTGGGAACATAGCCTAAGAAGTATATTTGTGAAAATCTGCATTTTTACATGCAAATATTGCATGTGCAATGCATGGTATGATCTTCAGAAATTCGAATATTGAAGATTGAAGATATAGCACTATATTCGAGATCTTCGCAAATTCTTGAAGTGCCGATATTCGCAATAAAATGCAATTTGAATGTTGGCGCTCAACAATATAGGGGAAGACTATGGACAGCGAAACTGAAGAGGAAAGGGCAATAGTATACTGTTCATCACCAATGAAATATTGTGGGTGCCGTGTGACTTGTGAGAAGTAAAATCAATCTAAGCTATTTTTTACATTAGAGAAGCCAGTAAACTGCATAATACTGAAAGTGAGGTTGCAACTCAGTATTCAGAAGCCAGCTTGCACCCAATGAAAATCTGTCTGCTATGGCTGCCAGCCCCTCAATGCTTTTTTCTCTCTCTAATCAATCTCTCATTTAGTCATACAGCCCAATTTTAACACCTACTGTCAGTGAAAATTACAATGTATTGCAATGGCTAAAGGTTAAAGAAAATCGTTCAGCTACCCTATAACCGTTTCAAAAATCAGACCCTAACCAGCCTCATTATTTTACATTTGTCATCCAAAAAGAAAAAAAGTACATGGAAAAAATCATTTAAAATAGAAAAAAAAACTGAAGACTAATGCAAAGGAGACTAAAGCTAGCCATACACGTGTCGGATTCCATGGCCAATTGATCTCTCACCCGATCGATTATTTTCGCGGGAATCGCAGGTGTGCTCAATCGGCCAATTAAGAGAATCCATCGCTGCATACCACCTTTGTCCAACGGTTCCGGGACGATTCCGTGTCCGATTGTCCACCTCACAAATGGCAACTCTCCCTGATCTGGCACAATCAATCTGATGGAACCAACATGTTGGTTCTCTGTCGGATCCGATTCTGGTCCCCTGAACGATCGGACCTGATCGATTGGACAAGGTGGGCTGCATGCCATTCCGGCACGATTGTTTGGCGTGCAACCGCGCCCGGAATCGATCGTGCCGTAATACTGTGGAATCCGACATCGTGTATGGGGCCTTGAGTTAAAAATACATTCAAGGATCCTGATGTGATTCACCAAAAGAAAACTACTAACTACTACTCCAGAAACATAAAACAAAGGACAAGGTAAATCAACTTTCTTCACACTTTCATATCTAGTCTTGGCACAGATCAGAGAACTGGCTCTGTATTTATTAATTTTTTGTTACAATATTGGTGTGTTTCCAACATTATATATTCAGGATTCTACAGACCTTGTACGGACATATTTTGGGAAGTTACAGGCCTACAATACAAACAAATTCCATTTAAGTCTATGGTGCGTTTTCGGGATGTCTCAGATCCCTTCTTCAAGCCTGAAGAAGGGATATGAGACATACCAAAAGCTTGCTTTTTCAATTACTTCAGTTAACCAATAAAGGGGATAACTTGAACTTCATACTTCGTGTACTCAGTTATAAACGTGACAATAAAACCTTAAAAGATGTCATAGTGTGACCTGTGAACACATTTTGTTCTTGTTTTAGGATGAAATCAATAAACCAATGTTGTAATCTTGTCTATGTCTATTTAGCAGTATTTATTTATTTATTATGTTTGCTGAACACTGTAAAAATAAAACAAATGGTTAAAAAAGAAACCATCATGAGAAATATGTGTGCAGTCACCTTACTCTGAAAATGATGGTTGATTGGTTGTCATTTCTACCCTCTGGCTTGGTACTTTTACAAACAATGACATAAAATCACTGCAAACACAATTTGTATTTATTTTTCAAGGATCTTTTCAGAGATAGAGAGTCAATTTGCCCATAAACATTAGATAACAATGACATAATAAAACAATGATCTCATGCATATGGGGCAAAGCTTTATTTCAGAGAAAAATAAAGCCTTATTCAAGGATAACTATTCCATTACTCTTTCAATGTTTTGATGAAGAGATAATGTGATTCACCTTAAAGTGGTATTAAGTCCTGACAAAAAAACATTTTCCTATGTACTTTATTACTTACCCCCAAATGCCCCCATAAAAGTTATACTCACCTCCACAGTTTGCCCCAAAGAAACCTTCCTATCTTCTACTTTTGCACATAACTGGTTTAGGCTTTCTTGTGCAGGATGGAGATCTGTAGATCAATGTGCAAGATTTGAGTGTGTAGAACAATATAACAGTAGGCATTGATGTTGGACAACAAGGCCTGACACAGTTTTCTTTCTAATTCATCCCAAAGATATTCTATTGAGTTGAGGTCAGGCATCTGTGCAGGCAAGTTCTTCGATACCAAAAATAGCCTTTTCATGTCTTTATGTACTTCACACACTTGTTTGTCCACTGGTTAGAACTAATATTGGAACTGTTCCCACATTTAGGCACATAAAATTGTCAAAGATATGGTATGGTATCCTAAAGTTGCAATGAAAGATCCTTTCAGTGGAACCAAACTCTCTATGCACTATTCCTGAGGTAATCTGAAGGTCATATGACGTTCTGAGATCTGTATCTTATGCAGAAAGTTGTCCACTGATCATGCTGTGTGATTTAGGTGGCCTACCACTTGAATGAGTTGCCGCTGTTCCTAATTTCTTCCACTTAAATATAATATCGCTAATATCTAACCATGGAATAATCAGCATCAAGTAAATTACACAAATAGATTTATACAGGTAGCATCCTATCAGAGTGCAATGCTAGAAATAATTTAGTTCCAGAAAGTGCCCATTCTTACATAAATGTTTTATGATTTGTATAGTATAAATGTAGCATAATGATGTCCACACTAGAAGCTTATACTACTTCTACATGTGCGGGTACTTGATTTTATACAGCTGTAGCCATGGCAGTGATTGGAACCTGAATTGTATGGGTGGGGGGGGTTCAAATATTATTGGCAATATAGTATATTTGTAGCGTAATGATGTCCACACCTCACTACAAGCTAATACCGACTACATATATTATACAGATGTAGCCATGGAAGTGATTGGAACCCAAATGTAAATATCTGGGGGTCCAAATACTATTGGCAATATAGTATATATGTAGCATAATGATGTCCACACCTCACTACACTACATTACACTACACAACATTTTTGGATAGGTGTTTTCCATTGGGTCATCTGGAAACCTAATTTCTATACTTGAAGGGAAGACATAGGTGTAGTAGGGGTACAGCAGACACAGCTGGGGTACAGCAGACTACTTGGGGCAGATTTTTGTACATTGAAATGGTTTCAGCACGGCATGCCAGCACCCTGTGTAATTGTCTGCAAAACCCCAACTTTTGTTACATACATTTAAAATACTTCTGTTTTGATCCTGTTCCATATTTCTGTCTTCTTATTCGGCCATCAGGAGGTTATTCTAAGACTGTCGTTGTACTGGGTATGTGATTATCTGCAGTGTCTGTCCTGTGGGGTGGAGTAGGGAAAGTCAGGTTCTTGGTTCACAAGGCATCATTTAAGTGTCTTTCCTTTTACCTGCCAATGTTCAGATGCCGACCACATGCTTAGTCAGTGAAGATGTTGCTGCTAATTTCACAGGAAGACAGATTCATTTATCTGTCAGTACCTGACCAACATGTTGGTTCTCTGTCGGATCCAATTCTGAGCCCCCGATCAATCGGACGCGATCACTCGGACAAGGTGGTATGCAGCGATCGGATCCTCTTAGGTGGCTGATTGATTGCAGCTCCCATTCCCGCTGAGATCGCTGGAATCAATTGAGTGAGTGATCAATTGGCTATGGAATCCGACACGTGTATGGCTAGCTTGAGTGGATCATTGACAGTCAATATTTACATTGCTCAAGTTGATCTAATGAGAGATCGAGTAATGATGTGTGTATGTATCTTTAGAAAGGCTTGAACATCTGGCTCCGACTAGTGATGGCGCGAACCCGGAATTTGATGTTTGCGAACAGCGAACGCGAACTAGCGCAAAAGTTCGTGAACCCGGCGAACCGGCAAACCAGCCATTGACTTCAATGGGAGACGAACATTAAAAAACAAAGGGACCCTTTCTGGCCACAAT
>CM070035.1:33827758-33842398 GCA_036250615.1 Ptychadena robeensis
TTTTCTTGTAAAACCTACCCAGAGATGCTGCCAGATCTAGGTAAGCTTCTTACCCAGAGATCCCACCAGTATAAGCATTCTCTATCATAGGCCTAAAATACTGCCACACTATTGCAATTAGCAGCAGCTATGTCAGCTTGCGTTGTATCCTACTTATAGTTGGCTGTTGGCCATCTGAATGAGCACACACAGCAGGATAAGAAGGTAAGATTTGCAACAGATGCACAAGAACTCCTTACGAAAAAATTTTATAATGAGGAATGTTGCCAGATATAATGAGGAGGATGCCAGATAGTGAGATATTTTTAATTGTTCTGACTATGGTGCTGTAAAAGCTGGTTGGTTGCTTGTGCAGTGTACACATTATTTTTATAAGAGCCATTATAATGTGCAGTTTACCTTCTGCCTATACATTGCTATTTTACTGCATATCATCTCTCTACACATGCATCCACTGCGTTGTATTTCAGCATACTAGGCCCTTCTTTCCCTATCACTATAATTATCGCACTCCATTTACAATGCGTACCATATTGGCATACATCCACTACCCTGCTGTCTATAGCTGTGCAAGTGACCCTTGTGTAAACAATGACTGGTTAAACATCAGAGGAATGATTCAAACACCTATGTATCCCAAATCAATCTCTATTTTCCAGGAAAAGGAAGCACAACTGCTTTATCAATATTTAGTTGTGTGTGTTTGACTTAAACTTAATATACTGTAGCCAATGGATTATGCAAATAATGCCGATGACATTCACTTAATCTCATTTTCTTCTGTCCATAGTTTATTCTATAGATCAATTAAAATCACATTACAGCCTCATTTGCTGTTAGGGACACAATTATAGAGACATTTTTTAGAAGTTTTATTTTTTGTTTTGGGTAACAATTTCTAACCATTCTCTGTGAGTTCCTGCTAAGGAGAGGTTCACATGGAGAAAATTTTGAGGAGGTGTATCATCCTTCAATCTCATGCGGTAATCATTGGGAATGGCTTTTTCCGCTATCTCTGCAGTTTCCAGTTATTATTTCAGCTATTAGAAAGAGTAAAAGGCACAGACTTACGATAAGCCTAAAATAGCACTAATCTTCATTTTAAGGTTGCGGTATATACCTTTTGTGTCCAAAACAGGAAGATATGCATCACAATGAATCCATGTACGGATAGACTCTTACTGAAGAAGGTGAAATTTACATTTACCATCAGCAGCCCATATAACTGCTTCTACTTATTATATTGACATTTTTTTTTCTTTTTCTTTTTTTTCTGCATTTACTCATTGAAGTCAAGACAAAAATATTGGAGCTGCCTTTGCTGGGCCCCGATATGCCATGTTTGGCCATAATGGTGTCACTTCTTCTTCTGAAAGAGAGAAAAAACTTTGACACCAAATATTATCTGGTCGTTCAGTATAGTATCTGTAACAAAATATCCCAAATTGTCTTCAAATGTTCCTGTAGTTGGAGACATTTGGGATTATGCCTCCAAAGATTGGCAAGTGAATTATGGCTGCCAAACTTATAGCCATGCTACATTTTTCATTGCTTGACCCTAAAGATTATGTGAGGATTGATGGCGATGAGGTGCACTAGAGAAGAGAACTACTTTCTATGAAGTGGCGAACTACAGGGCAATACAAGAGAAGTAATGGCTCTTTCCCACTGGCCCCTGTTCAAACTGCATGCGCAAATGCAATGGGGTTTGATGTCCCTTTTGCTGAATATTCCATTTGGGCTACGTTTCCCATTAAAGGATATGCATGCACCAGTGCATTTTACAGTAATGTGAATGGTACCATATTTTTCGGACTAAATGATGCACTTTTTCCCCTGCAGGAAGATCTTCCGTCTATAGTTCACTGTTTATATTAGCGGAGCTTTGCTCATATAAACAATGAAGAGCCCAGCAGAAACCAGCAAATGACTGGCAGACCACATACAGGCCCAGTCACCAATTAGGATCACTAAAGTGCTTAGGCACATGGTACCCAAGAGTCACGATCGACCCAAATTTTCTTCTTATCACCAAGCATAATTCCAGTTGTTGGGTGAAGAAGTGTAAAGCATGCTTTCACTGTACTTTGATGCATTTGAAATCTGTTTATGAAGTGGTAAATTATGCTTCACCACTAGATATGGTCAATAAGATGTCAAAATGTTACATAAGCAGAAAAATGCATGCAAATTTTATGCAGACTTAAATGAGCCAATCACGTAGAACAGCTGCTGTGCCTAATTGGCTCCCTTTCATCTTGCATCAAATTTGCAACTATTTGCATGCTAATGTAGACATTATGGAGTTGACCATTCTCTATTCACACACATTTCTACGAGAAGGTTCTCTATTGCATTATTGCATTAAAATCTTTTGACTATATAGTACTATTGGAGTATGATGAACTCATTGTCATCTTCAGGAAACCAGCTTGAAATGATATGAGCTTTGCGGCATAGCACAGTACTCTGTTGAGAGTAGACATATGCGAACACTGTGCTCATAAAAGAATGGACATAGTCTGCAACAATACACAGGCATGTGGATTATAAGTTGGGGGTAAGGGGGTCAAAAAAATATCCCCCAGACCATAACATCACTACCTGAAACACTGATAAAAGGCTGGATGGATCCATGCTTTTATTCAGTTGACCCTTCCTTAACAATTTTCTAGTAGAATTTAAGACTCACTAGCCAGGCAATGTTTTCCAATCTACTATTAGCCAGTCATGGTAAGTAGTGTTAATCATGAATATTCTAATCGCAAATTTTTATTGTGAATTTTGACACTTTGTGCTTCGCGAAAATCTGGAATATAGTTACTGCGTAACTGCGTATTGAGTTCACAATATGTTCATGTACAAGTGCCGATTTGCGCAATGAAGGTAATAATGACTGAAAATCATGAATTCTCAAATTTACAAATTTAATGTGAAAATTAGGTGAAACATTTATACGATTACAAATATTGCCTATGCTGCTCATCACTAATGGTAAGCCTGTGCGCATTGTATTAGATGTTTCTATACTGACTGATTTGTATAAGCATTTTTTAATAAAAGAATGCCAGCAGTCATAGCTATAAGAGTTCCTATGCCGTATGTATTAACAGTTGGGTTTCGGGGGCCGCTGAAGAACGCCCAAAGGGGCACAGGTTGGGCACCTGGGCCGTATAGTGTCCTGGATACATGGATAAAAGACAAAATTACTTTATTGAAAGCTGAATGATAATTCTTCCATACATCCAAGCTTCTCTCTTTGATATGCTTTGCCTTTTTGGCCTTGTTATGGTTTGTACCAATATGACTAAGCCCGAAAGAGTGAAACATGTGAGAAGAGATGCTTGGACACATGGAAGGATTCAGCTTTGAGTATAGTAACTTTGTCTTTACTCCAAGTGGGCTAAATACTTTTTGGATTAAGCTTAATGCTAGCCATACACGTATCGATTCTGCAGTCACTTGGGAATCGCATACGCCCAACTTGAACTATTGACCTAAAAAGGTCGAAAACATCAAAAAACTAACTTTTTTTTTCAAGTTCGATGGCCCTTGTTTCCCATCCAAAGTATCGGCTAGGGATCAATTCCCCAAGATGGTGCGCATTAATTTCCCGAACGAACGATGAACAATCGTTCGGCGTGCAGACGTTATCATGACGTAACCATTGCCACAAATCGTTTAATGATCAAAGGGGGATCTATAAGTGTTCAGCTTGCTTAACCTTCTGGGCATTGCGCATGTGGCACGGTTTTTTCATAACCGTGCCACGGGCAATCGCGGCAGATCACATGCTCCACTGTGATTGCCTGCCCAGCTGGAGGATGTAAACATAAGTCTGGCGTCACTGGACGCTGGACTTATGCTAAAAAAAGGCAACGCCCCTCCAGTTACATGGAGGTCTATTGCTCCGCCTACCCCCACCCCCTTCGCATCATCGGTGATGCAATCGGGGGCGGACCCGGAAGCATCGGCATCTGTGTCTAGAGCGTCACTTTAGTTAACTGGGGCTAAGGAGGTTAAGAAATAAAAACCTTATGAATAGAATAAATGGGGTGAGTCGGAGGGCTCAGGAACATAACTATTTAAAAGGTTTTTTTATTCAAACAATAACTCTACTGCTTGTAATCCTAAAACCATTACTGTCTAGCTTTATAAAAATCTATTTATATATTTTAAAATGTCATAGCTCATTGTCCTTTCCATGTGATCCTACTGGGAATAATCATTTTATCTGTATTTATAAAAGGCTGTTATTTTATTGATGACCCGTTGTAAAAAATACAAAGCATCTTCTATGTTCCCGGTACAGTAAATTGTACAGGTAGGCAACAGTAATAACCTATACCAGCACAAATGTCAATGCAAGCCTATTACTCCCCTTCTTCTTTTATTCTGCTGTGATGTGAAAAACAATTTCAGAATAAAAGCTGTTTAGGGAATCAAGCTGAAGATTTGCACATGGCTCTGATTTTACACAAGCACCGGTCCTCCCATTTGTCATTTCTGACAACTTGAAGGATTTGTGCAGATTGAATTATGCAATGAGAGGCGGCCCAAGTCAATAAAAATGGTAATAAAACCTAAACAGGAACAGAACGTGCGCGGCACAAGTACTGGGACTACCATAGTTTAAATAAACTGTGTTCCTCATACACACTGACCTTTCCATGCAGGGAAAATTATTTCTGTACGGACCCTGCAGGGGAAATTTATATGTCGGCTCTCCGTGCAAATATAAATATCTGTTTTGTCAGGAATAAAAAAGCAGGTGAATATTGTAGCTTTTAGTAAACTAGAACTGTCACCTCTCTACATCGTCAGTACCGGGGAATATGGCCAGAAACGCAGTTTTCTGGTGGATTTTAACAAGCCTCAAAAATGCCTTAAGACTGTACTGACTGCAGTGTAAACTGGAGGGCACATAATACAGAATGACACATGTGCTGTGGGGCCGGGGCGGATACCACATATTCAGGTAAGGGTCACTGAATGTAACATTAATTTGCCACATATATAGGTTCCATTTATAGATCTCACAAACATATGTAGAATGTTTTATGCTTTTATGAATTTTTTATGAGACTTTTAGCATTTTATTACCGTCTACTGTTCTGATTGTAGTCTGTTAGTTTATATTATGGTGTAAAATCCTTGGTGTAAAATGTGAACCAGGCTGCGGTGACTTTATAAGTCTATCTTATATGTTTGTAAGATCAAACATTCAGTAGGGGAGGGCCAAGTAATGCCCCCGTATGTCCTAGAAAAACTAATTGGGGTTTGGGGCAATGTGAAATAAATTTACATCAAGACTTAGTATAAGATTTGAGGGTCTTAATTCCCAAAAATAGGACCAAGCTTAATAATTAATACATCAATATAAAAAAGTAAATAAAAAACTGTATAATCACAATAAATCAGTCCAAAATTAACAGTACTGTTGCTCCTTGAGTATACGACACGTTTTGCCCTTCTGTTGGGCTACTTCAGCATATGAGCCTTCCTTATAACACCCATAAACACCTCATCTAGTGTAAAGTAAAGCCTCGTCTACCTACCAGATGGTACTAACCTAATTTGCTTTTTTCTAACAATGGATTTATTGACTTGAATGCCAATGCAATTACCAGATAGTCTTGGTGCTAGCTTTGGCATGCTGTAAGAAAGTGTCATCTTACAATTGGTTCAAAGAATATAAACCCTCATGTAAAAATATAAATAATGTGCATACAATTTCACTTGTACTGCATTCATGTGTTTATTTGCACTTACTGCTTTGGTTCTAGCATTAAAACCAGCCTTAATATGAGCACCAAGCACTTCTGGCTACCGAAGAACTTTAAGGAGCCCCATATGTAGCCACCACTGCGTCAACATTCTCAAATGGCTATGAACAGTAAGGCTGTACTCACATGTTTGTGTTCTGGGCTTCTGACAGTCTGCAGTGATTAAAAACAGCACATTCTATTTCTATTGGGCAGTTGCCCGTAAAGTGACCAGGGGACACTTCATGCCCCGTCTTCCCAGCTTTAGCCCTTTGTGGACATCCAGGCATTTTCAGGCACCCATCTGAATGCCCCCAAACTCTCACACATGCTCTTGGCATATGTAGTTTCAGGGAAGTGTTTTTCAAAGGAAAGGATAGAGGTCATAACACAAGGTGATATTTCCAGTGAAAGTGAAGTGAGAACAGAACATCTACCAATAACGGTAACATAAACTTTGAAAAAACAACAAGAATTATACAAAATAAACAATATTGTATACAACCATGTAAAGTCTGCACAATTGTATGTGCTTAAAAAACACGTAAGTAAACAAACACTTAGGTGTCACATTTCCATTCTTAGACTGGACTCTTCTGGTGTCGTTTTTATGCTTTGTGTACGTATGACTACTTGTCACAAGTTAAGCTAGGAATAGACGATACGATTTACCGTCTATTCCTTTCCGATTCTATGCACTAGCAGGCAGTGTGATGATGTCATCACGCCTGCCTGCTAGTGCTGAGAATCGGACGGCACTCTTTATGTGCAGCTCATTAGTTCGGCTGGGCCGTCCCCCGCTGAACTAATGTGATCGGACTAAAATTTACCATCCTGTCAGATCTCTGTGCGATCCGACAGGACGGCTGATTTCAGCCCAATCCTCGTCAGTTGCAGCCTCCAATTCCTGCACGACCCCATCCCTAAGGGATGCGGGAGCGCGCACGGCATCCGATCGAAGATTGGATCATGCAGGAATTGGTACGTGTATGCCCAGCTTTAGAGTGATTTCAATTCATTTAATAAGAGGAAGGAAGAAAAAGGAAAATAAAAAATGTATACATATACTAAAGCTTACAAACAAAAACATAAAGAAAATTAAGAAATATATCTAAGACAAATCTAAGGAACCTGCCCCATGAATAAGTAGCAGGGTAATTGTGGCAATTATGGGCCATTTCACACTATATGCGTTGCGGTGCCTTTTTTTACCACACAATTTTTACTGCACGCGTTTTTTCATAGACAACCAATGTTACCATTCACACTGTATGCGTTGCGTTTTAAAAAATGCAGCGTTTCCGCATGTGTTTTTATAAACTCACTGCTGTATACATTTTTTACGCATTTTTCCTGCATTTTTCATTCATTTGGTCAAAAACGCAAATGCAAAACGCAAACGCATATGTAATGTCAAAAGCGCATGCGTTTTTGCATATATGCGGAAAAGCATGCCTATAAAAAAGACATGCCTTTGAAAAACGCATATAGTGTGAAATGGCCTTAAAGCAGTAAAATACATAATAGAAATAAAAGTGGATCATTGTTTTGGGTCAAACTTTTAGATGGTCATTGTGCATTGAGCTGGTCAACTAAGAAGTCCAGATTCACTTTGGGTTTCAGGTGCCTCATTTCTTCACCTTCTTCTAAACAAAAGGGACTTTTAAGGTTTAGTGGGTCAAGTTGCTTGGACAGAGTAAATTAAATAAAGCAGAACTTATTTGAGTGTCAATCTCTGCAAAGTCACTTATGGCAGGTTTAATGTCCCCTCGCTTAAATTTTCCTACCACGCTTGTGCAAATAATGTGCACGGTAGGAAGTTAGGAGGAAGCAAAATGCCCCACCCCTACTAAGTTAGGAAGGAGGGGTCATTATTCTCCCTCTTATCTTCCCACCCTGCTTGTGGGCATCAGCGCTGCTGCTTGTTAGGAGCAGCTCTGGTCCTTCCAGAGAACACGCCAACTCTGTGAAATCGTAATTCAACTCCCAAGGGGGTCCTGACCCACAGGTAAAAAA
Organism: Ptychadena robeensis; assembly: GCA_036250615.1. Classification (NCBI taxonomy): domain Eukaryota; kingdom Metazoa; phylum Chordata; class Amphibia; order Anura; family Ptychadenidae; genus Ptychadena; species Ptychadena robeensis. Next base: position 33,835,540 of record CM070035.1, read on the forward strand.
ACACTGAACTTGACTAAGGCAATGGTCTTATGTAGTAGTACTCTGTAAGGCATGGTAACCATTAAAGTATGTTGTAATGTCTTTGGAAGAAAAGGGTCCTGTATTTTGGAACATTTGTGTGTGTGGGAAGCCCACTCATTTTCATAGGACTACCTTCATACATATGCCATATGTTGCTGTTGGCTACAATACAAATGCCTTTCAAAATTAATACATAGCAACACATGGTATGTGCAGCACTTGGTGCTATGGTAACACATGCAGAAATACACACGTTTACCCACTGCATAAATGTAAATATGTCCTGAAGATATATAGATGTACACAATGTAAGCAAAGCGAAAGGCTATGTATTACTTGGATCTTATAAGGCAAAAAGGTGTTTCTTTTTCATAACATGCATCCAATTTCTTAAAAAAGGGCAGGTTCACAACTAAAACAAGATTTTTTTAACAGGTAAGATTGGCGAGGTAGAGAAACTGACCTTATAACAAGAAAAACAATTATCTAGACATGTACCTGAGACCTGTGTGATAACTTGGTGTGGCAAATTATATCTCAGAAAGTCACATGCAAAAGGATTTTAAATGTAGAAATTGTTTCTGTTGTTTTCTAGATATGACACCTAACATTTAAATGTTTGCTTTGCATTAAATTTTTCCTAAGGGAAAATGTAAGCGAAAAAGCACTTCAAGAGGTTTTTTTTGTTTGAGATAAGCAAAACAGCTTTTTTGCATTCATAATTTTAGTTCCAGTACATTAAGTAGAAAAATACAGATTCACCAATAATGTGGTAAAATGGATGAACACTAGAACTAATGTGCTTTGTAAAACTTAAAGAAAAAGTTTGACTTTTAATTTCTTCTATGTTGTTCATGTCTAAATAACATTAATATTCTTCCATAATGATATCTTACCATGTTGAATGGATACATGACTGTTAACTTATATAGATTTATACAATGGACTGCACGATCACCCTTTGTGCATGGATACATTATCATTGATAGATTTGATGAAAGTTTCATCATCCTTGACTAGCCAAAAATATGACTAGTAGAGATGGTCGAATTTTTCGGCTAGCTGATTTTGTGAGCTGATAGCAAAGCCTCTGACACTAAAGTGCACTAAATTTGCTGGAGATGTAGAAAAGGATTGTAGGAACAAGTTTTTGTATAAACTATGTTCAAAATCAAAGTCCAAATTAATTAATTAATTAATTAATTAATTAATTGAATCCCCCCTAGCGCTTCTGACGGCTCCATCTCGTCCAGCACTTTCATGTCAGTATTTCAGTTGAGTAGATGGAGCTGTCCAGCTAAGCTTAGATCCCTGGCAGCACATACATACTCTTTTCTGTCCCAGTGGATCTGATGCTCTAGGCTGGCTCTAAGCCGGCCGATGTCTCCACTCTTCACCCCCCCCCCCCCATGTGATGACGTTACATCGGGGGGGGGGGGACATTAAAATGCAAATTAGTTTATCTTCAAAGAGCACATCTGGAAAATCACCCCTAGTGTCATTTCAAGATGTGCTCTTTAAAGTTAAACCTTTCAGAGGGTGCCATTGTATTGTATTGCATTGCATTGTAAATGGCATTGTATTGGATACAGTGATAACTGTATCCAATACAATTCAAAGTAAAACAAAACCAAAACACATTTCCAATTGTAATAAAAATGTTATTATAAACAAACATAAATACTGTTTTGAAATCTTTCATACTAAATAAGTATTTAAGAGATTTTAGCATTCAAATGATATATTTTATAATTTTTTTAATGTACTTTTTTATAATAATTGTGTGTTTCAAACATTATTATATTCAGGATGTCTATTAGACCCGTGTACGAACATATTTTGGGAAGTTACAGGCCTACAACATAAAAAAAATCCATTACAGTCTATGGTGCACTTTTGGTACAAAAATCTGGACCTCCGCAGTGCGCTAGGGAGGTTAATTACTATGGTAGCTTATGGTACAAATAATCTCTATATTTTTATCATCTAGACCAGGATTGTCTAACTCAATGACACAGTAGGACATATGGAAACAAACTTTTTGCATGACATTTAATCTGAAAGAAGCAGATCTAACACTATAACACATGTGATAGTAAATATCGAATGAAAGACACATCTGCGCCATACATTTTTTCAATAATATATGTTTTTAAAACTCACGTGCCAAATATATCTACACTGCTGGCCAGATTTGTCCCCCAGGTCAGTGTTTGTTTACCCTGCTCTAGACCTTGTCTATATTTTATTGCTTTACAAGTAACTATGATTATTAACCACTGAATTATTGTAATGCTGACGTTGGCTTTCTGTACATTCCTCATATAGTGATATACTGCATGTACTGTCATCTCTTGCAGAAGTGACTATGTGCCATGAAATGTGTTGAATTAAAGAGCATGAAGACTTTTACCATATATATGATCATGAATTATGTAATGAAATGTACCATAGATTTATTATAATTGTAATTTATAATTTGCTATCTATTCAAATAAAAAATTATTTCATTACTTGACCAATCTTGCCATTGAAGCCCTCTGTACCATAGTTATAGTCAGATGAACAGGTGCAACTTTTGTCTTGCTTTGTCTACATTTGATCACCTGAGTAGGTAAAGTGCTCTTATTTTGCATTTGATCAATGATGAAAAAATTGAGACTCACAGCCCAGGTGTACAATAATCCAGCTGTACAATTGCGTTTCTCATCTTTTTTGGATCAGATTTGCTTGTTCTCCAGATAAGACTGGTGTACTTAACAATATTTACCAACACTTCCAAGTTTATCAATTATACTTCCAACATCATGGGGTGGTGTTCTTTACATGAGCCTTTTTCAGAACATTTTCAGAATTTATGAGGCGTATAGATAAAAACCGTGATATCAATCATTTTATGTTGAGGACATCCATTAATAGCACGTGAAGAAAAAGATCTGTATATGTCTTATTTTATTACGGTTCACTAACAGAGTATTGTCAGGCAAGTACAATTACTAGTGATAAGTCTCTATGGAGTCTAATAGAAATGTGTTATGACCATCTACCATGGCTATGTTTTGATTGCAAATGTTTATTCTGTATGGGCACTAAAGAATTGTATTGTAATCACGTCCTTTGGCAGTGTACTACTATGTCAGCACAGCGGGCTATAATGTGTCATTGAGTGTAATAGAATTGTCTTACAATCATATAGAGCATTCAGGTCATGCTTTTCGAGGCTCATCACCCTTCCTAAAAGGATTTATGTCATTCCCAGTCTCCAGAGGCAGCACCTGTTTTAGATCAAAATAGAGATCAGCGAAAGTACCGAAGGAGCATTTCTCTCCACATATGTTCATTTAGGTCTGTCAATACCATGCCAGGGGTCACTCACAGATTTATCAGAACGATCTCACTTTAATCACTTGATCCCTGTGCTTTTCCTATGTCTATATTCCGCTTTCACCGAAACAGAACAGGGTTGCCTAGGTGCTTAACATTCAATAAAAGTGCAATCCATGATGGAATATTTAATGAAATGTAACATTTCTGTAACATAGGTTGGTCAAAATAACAAATTCACCAATGAAAGGGAGTATTAGAGTCAAATGATTATTCCTTTTGATGTCGCTACCTATAGATTCAATACTGTCACCAGGACAAAACTATAACCGTAATGACAAGTCTTTGCTACTTATCAATTGATCAAGATCAATGTATTACTTCTCCTGTCAGCCCTACTCTCCATACAGCAGATCATCCTGCCAAAGTAAATTATCAAGGAAGGCATGTGTCAGAAACAACACACTGATTTCTTAATGAAACTCAAGTAAATAATATATATATATATTAAATAGTAAAACAGAGTTAAATTTACTGAATAGTCTACTTTTAGCAGTGATTTTTCTAGTACAGTGGTAATTATTTTAAATCTGACATTTGAATTTACAAAGAGAACTCAGGTGAGCTGAATTAGTATCTTCCTATATTTGTATATGACTTCAGATGAAACGTCAGCTCTATTCCTAAATATTTGGATAGTGTGTCTGGGTACACAGTCACCACCAACACCAGGTATCCAGGTAACAACCATTATAGGATAATCCAGAAAACAAGCCAAGGGTCATACACAAAGGTTAGCCCAAGAAAGTATAGTACAGATGGATAAGTAATACATTAAGTCATTCCAAGAAAGTGAGTGAACAGCTTACCGACTCAGATTGAAACATTCCCTCTAGGAAACTAGGGGCAAGGGGACTTCAAAGGGGCTTCAAAAGGTTATAATATATCCCAATTGATAACAAATCAATAGCACATTATCACTGTATTTTATTACACTCCTACATGAAAAAAACAATATCAGGTACACGGCCGACAATCCAACACAGGAGCACACGCAAGTACACTGCTATACAGAGGCTGTAACAGGCAATGGTGTGCATGACAGATCCTCATGAAATGGGCTGATTGCCCAATAACATTGCACCAACTGGAGCTAAAGGATTGGTGTTGAATTGGTTGGTGAATATTCTGCAGGTGATGGGATGCAGGAAATTCAAACAGAACATATTCTGCCCCACACCAAGGTGTACAGCGCATCCAAAGAACTGGGGGTGCCATTTAGTCAAACAGTAGTTAAGCTGGAGTGGATCCCTCCACATGGCCGCTGGGGATCTCCCGAGACTGCTTGAGATCCCTAAGGTCAGAAGGACAATTTAAGATTGCTGGCAGGATAAAGGTTTCCATACACGGCTCCAATTTGCAGCTTAAGTACCTTACAGATAGCTTCACAATGGCTGCAGTCATTAAAATGATAAGATTTACTTAATTTTAACCAAGTTAAAACCATTTTCTTAAATGATAATTAAACCCCCTTTTCCTTACAGCAAGCTGATCTCTATTAAGATCTACAAATGCTGTGATGATGCATTTGTGATCAGTTTTGGCACCAGGTTTGTGAGGGTTAACAAACACACAGTACACTTTGATAGTTATTACTAGAGGTATGTCTTGTGTGTTTTTTTTAATTAAACTTGTGAGAAAAAGTTGCATTGGAAGGATTTCTTCCACTTTAGGATATAACCATAGTACTTATTGGTGCAAACTGTATTCAATATTTTTTGATTGTTAGTGTGTAACTGTTGACGTTGTGCATTACTGGGAAGCCGTTTTTTATTGTTTTCCCATTCACAAAAATATATATATAGTATATTGGATCTCTATTTTTTAAATGCAAAATAAAGATATTTCCTATAGCTTCTCAATATTGATTGATGCAATACTGACTGATGTCCCTCACTCTCGACATGGTAAATAGACAATTACAGCAACTCAGTAATAGATAACTTTAGTGCCTAGTAGACAGGTTCTCAGCACGGACAGCAAAACGACTTGCACAGATCAATAGAACATCAAAATTGTATTGCATAAGAAACCAGGGAAGCCAATTTACCTGCACTTACTACAGCATCAGCTGTAAATTAGTCTTTGTGGCCAACAACAGTTGACCATATCTGCAGATGGTATTGGTGTAACACTTCCTGCAGTCACCTCCAAGGCGGTAACAACCGGGTGACAATATAGACTGTTCAGTGGCTGAACTTTTATCATTGAATCATCTGGGAATATTTAATAGTGTTGAGCAGCACATGGTATATTCTAATTTGCGTAATTTTGCGAATATACAAAGAAACATTCTAAATTCATAAAATTAGATTCGACTGTATTCTATTGCCTTTCATTGTGCACGCCTGTTTGTAATTATTCGCAATGATTCGCAATGCAGCTTTACAGTTTCTCTTCTTCATTCCGTGATCTTAGCCAGTACAAGCGCTGTGTGTATTGTGCAAATCCATTATCAATGCGCACAAATATGCATATGCCGGTACACAAAGTTGAAGCATAATATGACCAATATCTGCCATTGCGAATATCCAAATGCACATTCGCGAAATATTGCGAATTCTCGAATGTCGGATATTTGTCGAATATATTCGAATTTCGAACATTCTCGCTCAACACTAATATTTAAGTGAAGTGATTCAAAACACATTTTGTAGATGTTTGAGATCTAAACATCTTGAAGCTGACGTGAGATTTTAGTAACTAGATTTATATTGACATTATTGCATTGTTTTTTAGTAACTTTGCTGCACTGAACTATGTGGCTCTGGTCTCCAACTTCTGCATTAAGAGCACTTGTTACAGCGGTAGGCAGAGTAAAATAGGCCAGGTCCCACACTGACAACGCTGCTTCTCCAGAGGTTCAGGCACTGTCACCATTGTCACCCCAAGACAGGAATTCTTCTTCTAACAATATGAGAGTTCAAACCTAAAGGGATAAAAGAACTGCCAAGATGAAACAAATCCCTATATGTAATTTAAGGAGGAAAATCATATTCCTTTACAAACGATGCAGTTTCCCAGGTTAGGGATTTGAGGCTTGTTAGTAAGTTGAATTGGCATGTAAATGGAAACAAGTACACTACTAATTAATGTTATTTGAATAGTTTGTCTCAATATGTTTATATAATAATCAAATATAATATTTACACGGCCAGTGAATATGGACCCCAGATTACCACCTGCCTTGCACTCAGCCACTCACTGAAAATGAATGGCCCAGACCAAACCATTTATCAAGAGCCGTGTGAGAGACACTACACTGCGAGCAGACAAACTGCACCCTCCAACTTCCTTCCACCCACAATTTGCAGTGGTACTAGGCTGAAGATGACCTTTCAACCTGCCAACAACTATGTAGTGCTGGGGCCTCCATGATTGTATACAGATTTACATTTGTTAACCTCCCTGGTGTTATGGCAATTTCGCAAAAAAAAATTTCCGGTAACGTACA
>CM070035.1:33852629-33863912 GCA_036250615.1 Ptychadena robeensis
TTTAATTGTGGCAGATATGTATCCGGGTCCCTGCACATGAATAAGGGAGCCTAGAGTATGCTCTGTATCATGGGCATGATGTAGAAACACTCTGAATATCACCTGAAGAGTATTACGGTAGGGTTGGGTCAAAGAAGTGGGAAAGGAAGCAAAAAAAAAGGAAAGAACTGACAGACAAAAAAGAGAGAGGGAAAGTGAAGAAAGGACCACTGAAAGTGTTGTAAGAGAACAAGAAAAGCCAAAGGGTTAGGGATCACCATGTGCAGTTTATGATTCACTGAGTTAAATGGGGTAGCTGAGAAATAGTGCTATAAAAGAGAGGAAAACTTGTCATATACTACAAAAAACACGAGACCATAAGTTCACAAATGTAGAGTTTTGGTCATGAATATGGACTGGTAATGATTCCATACACATCAAAAAGTCCAGTTCAGCTAACCATTAGGTGATTGACGGCGGTATAGGAGACCATGCCTGGGGATAACAGAGCATGCTGCTGCTAGGAAGAAGTGTGCCACATAGTGCTTTAGTGTAGGCACCAGGGATCATAGAGAGAAGGGCTACTTGGGGAGTCCGGTGGAGGCCCATTCATGTCAGCTGTATAGAAAGCAAACACCGCATCCAACAGGGGGCAGCTCGACTATACGTGAGGCATGGTTCCAAAGATCCCGATTGCATCTCCAAAACATAGTAGAGTGTGAAGGGGAGAGCTGCTGTAGTATGGTAGGGCATCTATACCACCTAGACAAAGTTATTGAGACATTTTAAGAAAATATAACTATGACAGCTACAGGCCCTTAGATACTGTTAACTAATTCTTTAAAACATGGCACGCTTCAATGTAGTGACAGTGATTTACACCTCTGACACATTGAAGAGTCACAATCTAACTATAGCCAGTGTTGAAAATCCCAACAATGAGAAAACAATCATACAACTTTAAAGGCTTCAGGATGTAAGGATGTGAAAAGTAACTTCTCAAAGTGCTAACTAAAAAAGTTGTTAAATTTGTTTCTACAGACAAGACAGAAGCTTAACATTTTCCTTAAACATTCTGTTTAGTACATGGTATGATATCATCACTTTCAATGCACACAGAGATCTGTGCAATTTACTGGTACCATACCTCATGCCCATTGTAACAAATATGGCAATGGCGGTGAGCCTTAGGTGTCCCAGCACCATCTTTGGCATGGGCACTGCCAAAACACTTTATTGAATTTTCACCTTGCTGTACCCATTAAGTACCCATTACTCAGAATTAATGGGTCACTTGTGTCTAAAATAGAGCAATGTGCCTTTTTCAGTAATTTTTTGATAAAACATCCTAGCTGTGAAGGTGAGGTGGCCATGGCGACATCACTGGTCCTGTTGCTGGCATTCTGGAAATCTGAGCAAATTCCCTAATGCCCTATAGTTTCATGCAAAGGATCTTTACAGAAGTCCCCAGTGATACTGTTATGCTGTTTATTTTATTTTTTATATACATTGTCTCTCGAACCTAGTATTTGTGGAGCTTATGTTATTATTGCAATGAGCAGTTTAAGTTTTGGGGTTTAATTCTAAAGACTTTCATCAAATGTTGTTGTTACTATCTGACCATCAGGTTGGTACACATATTAGAAGGGATTTTTCAGCATGTCTTTGCAGATGTCTTCTAAGTCAGTAAGGCTTAGAGGCTGTTTTTTTGACAACTCAAACCTTTGTCTCTCTCCACTGAATTTCTATGGGATTAAGGTCTGGAGACTGGTGAGGCCTCTAAAGAACCTAAGTGTGCTTCTTCTTAGGCACAAAGTTTTAGCTTTGACACGTGTGTCATTGTCAGGTTGCAATATCCATCTAGGACCCATTTTCAATGGAAAGAAAGAAGGTGCTTGATCCCCCCTTCGATGCATTGAAAGTGTTCAGTCACCTAAGCAAAAAAATACACCCAAAGCATAATGTATCCACTTCCATGTTTGACAGTAAGATCCTCTTCATTCCTCTTCCTCCAAACATAGCTAGTCGATTTAATGGCACAGAGTTTGATTTCGGTCTCATCTAAACATAACATTTTCAACTGGATCAGTCAGATGGTAATTGATACACTGGAGACTGACCTGAACATGTCCTGTCTTGAGCAAGAGGACCTTGTGGGCAGGAGGTTTACCTCTCCTCCCTCATATTAGCTGGCTAACTTAGGAGGGTGGCATTTATCACCCTCCTAACTTCCCTCCCCGCACATCATCTGCACAAGTGGGATGGGAACTTAGAGCAACTCCCCCTCCTAAGTTACTGATTTACAAATCCCGGGAAAAATCCGGCAAATGAAGATTTGGCCGGGAGAGTCCCATAAAAAATTTCACTCTCCCAGCCAAAACAGGAAGCTTGACAGGTATGTCCCTCATGCCTCCCCTGGCATCCTCAGACTGCTCTTCATTCTTAGCCATTTTGCCTAATTTGGAATCCTTGCTTCTGTGGCAATGCACATTAATATCTGACTTATTTCACTATAATTTTTCATCTAAGTGTGAGAGCTGAAAGAGGTCTCTGACATCGGTTTTCTTGCAGAGATCCCATGGAAATAGATTAAAGATGTTATTTAAGCTTATTTGCATAGAACATGTAAAAAAAACCACAGACAATTGTATGATTGTATAACAATAAAATTGACAGGTATAAGAAATGGAAGTATCACGTCTCAAATTTAGATCTTGTCTATCCTTAGCGAAAGGGTAAGTTACAGGTATGTTAGTACCACCTGTTGGATGTAATGGTCGGGTCAATATTATACTGTAAAAAACATTACCTGGGTAGTCGGGCCTTTTCCAAATTTAGACTCTAGCAGTAGCCTACTCCAGATGCTTTATTTAATTTACCTTTCCCCCTCCATGCCACTCATCCCACTGTGTACAGAATCCCCCCGTCGCTACCCTTGAACCAGTGTCGGATGCACTGGGGGAGATCTGCCTTGGCATACTGATGGATAGACCAGACCGGTAAGCCAACCTAGTTTGGATATTAAAATTATGGATAATCAAATTAGGTTGTTAATATGGATACGATGTATATTGTGGCACTGCATGGGTAGTACATGGGATCCGAGGCATGCTTCTTAGCAATGTAAATTAGGTCGAGCAAAGAGACTCATATAGCGGAATTGATCGAATTTCTGAAGAGGTACTATACTAAAACTATACTAAATACTAAAAAAAAATTTTTTATGACACAGGAAAAAGATGTTTTTAGATGGACAAATCGAATTCTAGAGTACTGTTCCACATCACTGAAGAAGTCCTACAATTGGAACGCATTGGAACAATTAAATGCAATCTGAAAATGTTTATTAATTTGGACTAGAATTGGTGGCAACTTAACAAAACTCCCTGGTTGAGTTTAGGGTGTACACAGGAAATTAGCTTTGATTCCTTTTCTAGACCAGGCTGATGATGTAGACATGACTGACATACCCAACCGACCATTTGGACATGACTGATATGCTTTTACCTATGAATACTTTGTTCAAGAGTTATAAATCCTGTTGATTAAAATTGTAAACCTCATTCATTCGACTGGAACTTTATTCATAAATCTTCACCTTTAAAGTCTGTTGGGGCTGGACACCCCCCTTTGGGTTAAGTTCTCCCTACCAAAATGCCACTGATCTAGAGAATCTGTTATTAAGCCAGCTTTTACAAATGAACAAGTTGGCTGGACAGCCCAATACAATGGACTAAATTGACAATACCATTTACATGGAATATAGATCCCTGTTGTACCATACCATACAATGTAATCATACTATATACACTAAAGGTAGCCATACACCAGCCTATTCTCCCTCGATAGATAAAGGAACCGACTGCAGCATGATGACACTTACAGGATCCGCCGGCACCCTTTGTGTGGATGGGGACACCATCCAAAGTAATGGGATCGTCCGGGAATTTACCAACATGTTGGATCACCGCGCGGTCCTGGATCCTGGTCGATCTGTCCAGGTGGGCGCACCAAAATCGACCTGTGTATTCCTACCTTTACTTGTTAAATGTTCCATCAAAGCAGGAAGGATTTTTCCTTTTTAGTTTGGTTGCTCTATGATGATAAAGAAAAATTTTGTTCAATAATATCACAAAGACATTCTTAATAAATAATATCCCTCTAGGGTTCTCCAAATTAAAAAGAGGCTTTTTCTGAATATCCTGGCAGCAGCTAGATGGACAACAGTCATACAGTGGTGACAGCCAAGTCTACTGTTACAGATGGTGCAAAATGATTTAACAGAAATGATGATAAATGAGAAATTAATCAGTTGCATATGGATGTGATCATTTCATTCAACAATATTTGGTGTCTATGCTTAATTACCTGAAACCCCTATTTTCTTTCATCTGATGTTAGAGCCATTAAATAATAATTATTATATAAGGTATATCAGAAATGTATGAGCTCTCAGTTTTTTTGTTGTAACCTCTTTTCTTAAAGTATGGGGTGAAGGTTGCAACTAGTGTATTGGGTTGGTTTGTCTAACATCATATGAATATTTTTAAGCCATAATATTGCAATCACCCCTTATGGTTAGTTATGTCTGAGAACAAGCTTGCTGTTGGGAGGTCTTCTGCTGCCTGCAAATCCATCTTTGTGAGTCACAAAGTCTTAAAGTAGAACTTCTGTATATGGAAATATTGGCAAAAACAATAGACATGGCTGTTGTTACATTAATATTGGTTTGCTTCATGAATTTCTTCTAGATCTGTGCAATATTCCAGTGTAGGTTTGTCTTGGTGCAGGAACCGTTCATTGATGCTCTTTCTCCTTGTGCAGGCTGCCAGGTCTTGATACCCTAAAATAAACCTTCTAAAAAGCAGGTAGTGCAACATATCCTTGGGGTATATGTGGCAGAGGGCAAATAAAGATGAGGAAACAGGATGACCGTTTTTAGTTTGAAAGTAAACGTATCACTTAATGAAAATGTATTTAATAGGCTTTGGATAGCATGGGGTATGGTCCACACCCCTGCCAGGTGCTACCCCTATTGGGGAGGCTCTTGTGAAAGATTTTACCCCCGTTTTCTGTTCTGGTGATGATCCCACCAGACCAGAGGGGGGGGGGGCATTTGAAGGAAAATCAATGACAATACAAACTGATAGAGGATTGCAGAATAGAGTCATGACCTAAACTTAAAGAATTTCTATGAAGAATAATCATATATTCAGAGAAGTTCTCTAGTTATATTATCCTTTTGGCTCTTTTAGCTATTCTATCTGACAGACTGTAAGTGGGTTAAACTGAGATTTCCCATCAGATGTGCCCAGTGTATATTTTTTTAGATTGATATGTGAGGTTCCTCTCCGAGAATTCAATTCAAGGCAAAACAGACTCATTGTTCATATTCTTTCCACAAAATTCTACTGAGGATGAAATCTGCATTAATAATTGCTGTCTGTTATTCCAGGCAGAACCTAAGTGTGTCGGCTGGCACTCAGCTTATAATGTTCTCTGCTCAGCACATCTATTATTTGCTCCAGAATTATGGGGACTCTTCCTTGCTCAATAATAAAAGTATATATGGCACAGTTTAGAGCTTAAAACAGCCAACGTCCGTTTCTCAAAGAGGCGCCAGGGGATAGTTTTAAGCAGAAGAGGCATTCAAAGTCTTTTTAAGGTGCGTGCCAAGAATAGAGCAGAACACCAAATTAAGTCCTGTGCACAGAAGAGGAGTTAGGTGTGTGTCATTGTCTGCAATTTTATATCGCTAACCCCAACCAATGAGTAACTGCTTTAAAATTACCAATAACTATCAATTTATTTTATATAATATGAGACCATTGTTCACATTAAATGGGCTTGTAAGGCACTTTATACATTTTTGCACAACCTCTGAAAACTATTAAAAGGTCTTTATTGTCACAAAATGGATATATGTATATATACAGCAACAAGATAAAATCACATATTGACATATACATGAAACATCACATGTTTCAAAAGGGTCCCACCAAACATTGAACGCATTACATAACAAATCATTGAGAGCTGCTTCCAGGGCTGCTCTGTAGCCAGGGTTATGCCCCATGTCTGGTTGATATGTCCACTGGTAACCAGATTTTGGATCAGTGTTGTTTGCTTCTCCACTCACTCCTAAACACCCGCCTCCCAAGAGACCCTTGGCTTGCTCCCCTCCACCTCTGCCACCCTTCTTTAACCCTACCTCAAAACAAGTTGGCCATGTTGATCTTTCTAGCGGCCTGGCAAACTATAGCCTGGGCCTCAAAGAAACAGTTCCTGACGTTTGGGGAGTTTTCCAGCTGTATGTATGTTTTTTTCATAAAAGAACACCTTACCAGTATACTGGATCGCCATTAACAGTTTGAGAACATCTGGTTGCCGCAGAACAACTATGCTCATCCAGAGAAGCCATCTTCCAGTATCTCCAGTTCATTCATTGAAATGAAATAATTGAGAGCGTCCAGCCCTTCCAAAGCAGATAGTGGCTAAGGCTATGTTTCCACATCAGTCAGGACCCCCTCCGCTATGTGTATTGCTTGGCGGGGATCGAGACTGAGCACATAGACTTAACTAGCTCGGCGGATACTGTGTTTAGACATCTGCCGATGCAGAGGATCAACATACTCCACTACATTTAGCCTTACCTCAGGGGAACGGCTCGGGGCTGTGAAGACACAGCATCCGCCCAGCAGATAAGTGAATGTGCTCCATCGGGACCTCCCGCCAAGCAATACGCTTAGCGCAGGGGGCCCAGACGCATGTGGAAACTCCCCCCTTACTCTGGTTCAAGCTCATCACAGAATCAACTACAAGATCTAAAAGCAGTTTAGCAGCAAACTTTGTGAAAAATAATATTTGTGTCATTTTCAAAACTTTTGGCCAGGACTGTACTATTACATAAAATAAAACTGAGGAATTTTTTTTAGAGGAGATGGGCCCAAATATTTTATTGGTACTGTATATGTAAGAGTGGTCATTGGATTGGCTGAATGTGAAGTAGTTCCTAGTATTTTAATCAGTATTGCTGGCCATGTGATATGTGATATTGTCTTATGAAAGCCCTTTTCTGTTTTACATAATGTGAATTTGTTGAACATAATAACTAAAGTGCATTAACATGAGAAGGTATGAATGAGGTTGGGTCTACAATGTTGCTGATAATTTATAGAACAAAAAATTTTATGTTTTTAGGGATTTATTTGTTTAATTGTCGACTACAGATGTGAGAACAGATGTTTAATGGTCCCAGTAATTTTAACTTATTAAGAAATAGAAATAACTGTGTTAGATTCTCTGAAATCATGATGACCAGTTGAGATTTACAAGTCTCTTATTTCTGGGCTCTTCTTGCAAGTTTTCAGGCTAATGCTTTGACTTAAATGCTGTTGGAGTTATCAACCCAGAACAAGTATAGAGGTAGATAGTCTTGTAATTATCCTGGCACATATGTACATACTATATACACAATCAGTGTGTGCCGTGCTCAAGGGAAAAGACTCGGTGGACACAACCCGTCCAATTGATTTGAATGGGACAGGATCCATTGTGCGCCACTTTGTTTTAAATACAGGGCATTGCCTGTGCTGTTGTTGTGGCAAAGCTGTGTGTCCTCATTAATGATGGGTAACGTATCCATTGAACAATTTTTTTTAAATTGAACAGAGAATATTACCTCTGGCATTTAGTCATGACAAAAAAAAATCTTGTAACTATGCAATTGGGAATTAAATACTGGCTTTTGAAGAAATGTCATAGGATTTTGTTTATGTAGTTGCAATATCCTCTTTAACTTACACTTTTTAACCAATCTTTAGCAATTTCTAAATAGGACCTCACACCTTTGTATTCAAAGTGTCCACTTTCTTAAAATTCTTCATTACAAAATTACCTGTGGGATTTAAAAAATATAGCCACCTTTCCATGGCTTCCTCCACACTCTCACATTTTATTCAGGTTTTAAGCAGGGTTTAAGAAAAGAGGACATCAAATTAATGAGCAGACATTGCCTGAAGTGCATAGTCCACTTTAAATAACTATTCTGAAATTGTGTTATTGTAATGCCACATACCCTGAAATCTAATTGTATGTAAAGGTCACAGCCGCTCTTAATGGATTTAACTGGTGCTGTAAAGATGAATTCTTTATAGAAAATCAAGTGTCCGCCACATGCTAACTGTGCTTATTTATTGAGATAATTGTGCAACGTTCCGCAGCCCATCGCTGTCACATGGTAGTGTCCTGTAATTAAAGTAGAGATGTACAGTAAATCTGGTTGTCATTGCATTTTTAACTATTCGAAAGTCATTTGTTGTAAATGTAACCATCAGATTCTTTCTGCCTGCTTCTATAGAACACCCAACCACCACCAACAACATTCATTGTTTAGAGCCATTGGGCCATGCAGCATCATGGTGCCCTATGCAGACTTGAATGATAACTTCCATTCCTACAAACTCCATTACTTGTCTCATATTATTTTATATAAATTAAACCGAAATCTAGAATGTGCTGTTTAGGAGCATACTGTTAGCTTTTTAATGATTATAGACTACATAAAAGAGGTGACTTGTTTTTTGGACAATGGTGATTGTTCTCAAACAGGGCTTGATTTTGCGCTTGATTCGCTTGAACAATCGATCGCTGTGTGAAGGGAATGACGATTGGACAGAGTTCTGACATGTTGGCAAATCCTTGTTGTTGTGATTGATTGCACAACAATCATTGGGGAATCAAGCCGTGTATGGCTGGCTTGAAGGTGGCTCAAGTCTTCTGTTTAAACTACTGTTGTTTAAGTCAATTGTTTTAAAATTGATATCAGTTGAAGTTTCTGCCAAGTTTTCTAGGTATTTTGGTAAATTAGTATTTAATGGTAAAGTGGACCATGCTTACAGGGCTTTTGGAAACAAAACAATTGGGTTTTTTTTTTAATTAAACTCTTTGTTGGTACGATCGATCAATGTTAGACTGACACTCAATATACTAATCGCACAAGCCGATCTGATTCGAAGGATCGAGCAACAGTGTGTATGGCCACCTTAAAGTCTCTCGATTCCCCATGGAGGTAGGTAAACAGGAGAGGGTAATGAAATGAGAAAAACGTGATCACAATTTTAATGTTTAGGGTTTGGTGATGCCCTTTTTAACACAACAAGGGTAGTTCAAACTTTTAGAGCTTTCGTGCAAAGACAGGACTGAACTCTCTACCCCATCCCTTACTCTTCATTTGAATGTGATTGTCCTTTACACCAAGTGACATGGCTGACACCTCAGGAGTGGTAATGTTTGCTTTCACAGTAGTAAATAACAAACCTTCTGTCCCCGATAGGATATATATTTTGCTTTAAGCAATACAGCCAAAATTGGTCCCTGCTTGTAAGTGGACAAGTAGCAGCATGTGAAATAGGTCATCTCTCTGGTCTTTCCTTCACCCAGTGTCAGTATTACAAGGATTTGAGTGTAATAGCTACATTTATGTAAAATGTATGTGGCATCCGAGGAAATGTGAACATTCTGTAAATCTCAGGAGCCGGATAAAGTCGTGGCTATCTCATTACCAACTATCACAGCTCTGGAGGAAAAACGTGCATGTGCAGTAACACTGCGTACCTCTCTAGAGAACCGTTTAAGAAAAAGACACAAAAGAAAAGAATAAAGGAAACCTACAGATAACAAACATCAAGAAACAAAAGGTAAAATGTAAATGGAGAAAATAAGTAATTGTGTTATCGAAGGAACACAAATTATAGGACCTTTGCTTAGAAAGCAGCCGGTAAAAGGATTTGTCTCTTGTCCATTGCCTAAGCTTTTCTAGCAGAATGTTCCTCAAATTGAATATTGATTGAGGACGTACGTTAAATAATCCTCCTTTTAGATAGGAAATCTATTAATGGCTGATCAACTAAGTGAATCCCCTGCAGGCCCAGGCAATTGTTTAACAGGAACAAATCGATGATGCCATTAGCCCATGCTCAAAAGGTATTCGCTTGCATGGCGGCAACCTGAGATGATGCTACGAACGTTATCTACTTTCCTTACACTACTGTTAAATATTCAATGAATGTTGTAGTCAAAATGTGCAAAGCAAAAGAAATTACATTACATGAAAATTATACTCCAAAATCTAGGATAAGGCAAAGTCCAGATGGGCACTGTGTGGGTATGGCGGAAGGGGTCAGGCATAGGCATTCTACATTAGTCAGTGAAGGTTGCTGCAGTAGGTTTGGGTTGAGTTCCTGGTTCTTGGGCAGTTTACCACCCAATAGACGAGGCTTTTATAGTCTCCAAGCATGCACAAATAAAAGCATTATGAACATCTTATTGGTAGCCCAATAACCTTATTACATCGGTGGTGTTTCCAACATTAGGTGTCATTGGTTGAGTTTCACCCCTTTTAAGATAGAAAAAAATATATACAATACCCTACTCCAGTGATCATGGATTTGATCCTGACAACAAACTAGTGGTGGAGTTTTAAGGCACTGGAAGAGTCAGTCAATCTTATAAAAAGGTCTTTATTAAATAGTAGGACCTATAAAAGTGATTTTGTGATAAAAATTATAATAAAATAATGTAAACATATCCGCAATTTGAATATATCATAGTATTTGGTGCTTGCACATTGTATAGCTGATCCAAATGGACTCCAACGCGTTTCGACCATAAAGTCGGGGTCTCATCAGGGAGAGTGGATCACTATAAATAGCTACGAGTTTGTTTACGGACAGAGGTATTCAAATGATATTGGAGTTACACCAGACAAGCCGTTGGGGTGATAGTGTGTCACTAGCATGATCAACCACCCCCTCTACTCTGCTGATACCCCAGGCCCACTAATAGTAAGGGCACTTGGGTTGAGCCTCACGCAGGGGTATATATGGTCGGGACTGTGTCTAGTACAATTTCAGCTTTGGTGGATTGAGATGGAAAGAGACAGCAGATGTTCAGTTCATGGCCTAAGTCATACAAGTAAGGCACCAATGAAACAAGTAAGAAGTTTACCCTGTTGTTTTTGTCATTTGGAGGTTTTCTTTACAAAGCTGCAATATACTGAATAGAAAAAAATCTGTCTTATAATTATGCTTTAGTGCTCGTTTACACTGTGGTTATTGCCATGCAGTTTCTCCACACCTCCCATTTTCTGCTATCAAACCATGTCAGGGATTACAATTTAGAGCCAAAGCTCTCTACCATTGATGATGATGGCACTGTTGAGTCATGTTCACAAGAAGCTATGTATTGGTCAAAAAAAGCAGTGGTTTATTGGAAAAAAATTAAAAAATAAAGCAGTGGGGGGGA
>CM070035.1:33865369-33890897 GCA_036250615.1 Ptychadena robeensis
CCCCCCCCCCCCCCCCCCCCCTAGCTATACTTCTGTTCCTCATAGTTTGAGTAACTAATTGAACTTAATGAAACTTTTTGAGGATGAAATCAACAATGCAGATTTTTTTTTTCCAATTGCATTAAAGACTAACTTGGACTTACTAGATTGGAGTTCTGCTTTAAGATAATTTGCACGCTTCCTATCCAGAACACACAAGAGGCAGGTGTTGGCTTATGAAAGTGCACACACCAAGTAATGAGAAAGTAATTTGTTCTTGTTTTCTGTGGCCAGCTGTTTCTGGGAATGATTTTTGTATTTTCATATTCTGCACAGCTGGAGAATGTCACGCTGGTTAATTGAAACTTTTTCTTGTCTTTGATTCCAGCAGCTGTGATATGGCATCCGTGTATGGACCCTTCGATAAGTACGGCAGCAGCGGAGGCAGCAGTGTGAATGACACGTCCACCAGTAACCTGGGCAGCTCTATCACTGCAAGCAAGAAGGTAGAGCGTTTAATTGTTTAACAGATATTACATTGCTATTTAATTTTAAAAGATTCTACATTTGTTTTCTTTTTTATGTTTCTGTCACTTCCTGTCTAAATAATTGGCAGGAAGTAAAGTAAAATCTATCTAAGATAGAAGAGAAAGCTTACATTTTTGGCCAGTCTTTATTGCCTGGTGATCCTGCCAGTATTACATTTTCAAAGAAAAATTCTTTGAATGACAACATCGCTATGCTGTGTCTGTTATATCTTATATTCAACCAAAAATGTAGCCGATGCATGGAACAGGCTTCCAGCAAAAATAAAGTATCAGCCAACAGTATGTTGCACAAAATAGTTTAAAAAAACCCAAATTAGATGACTCTGATATATCCATCCATGGGGGAGCAGAATGGTCACCCCAGGACAGCAAAAACCTTATTCTCTCCTCTTTTCTATTACACTGATGGGAGTGTTCCAGGGGTGTAGCTAGAGATCACTGGGCCCTATAGCAAATTGTTTTCATGCCCCCCCCCCCCCCATAACGACCTACCGAATGTAAAGCATGAGGAGTAGATTCTGCAATAGCTGGAACTGTAACATAAGTATGCCTATTACAGTATATTGCAATGTGGCTAAATATATACTCATCACTCTAATATTGCCCATTGCAGGGGCTATATACTGTATATACATTGGTGCCTGCTTCATATGAGCCAGAGGAAGGGGGGTCAGAGGCTGCAAGGGGGCGAGGGGGATTCTGACACAGCTGTGGTATGATTCTGTCTGCCAGGGAAGAGATCTTTTGCTCACTAGATGGATCCTCTCACAGGATGGATCTCCTGCAAGTAAAGAATCTCCTCCTTGGCAGATAATTCATTGTCGGGAGCGGGCAGGTGAAAAAAAGTAGTCCCATTTCACCTTCTCCCCTTCGACCCGACTTCAGCCTTGCCGGCTGATCAGCGGGTGGATGTGGGGGTTGATGGGGGGAGGGGGTCCGGACAGAAAAAAAAGAGAGGCAGCTGGGCGCGGGCTGCCTTGTGGCTGCAGACCCCATAGCGCTGCTATGGGACCTATGGTGGTTCCTACACCACTGGAGTGTTCTGTAGTTCTCAGAAAAGAACAGTGACTACAGATGGGTACAGCGTAACCAACATAGGCAGATGCACAGAAATGTATCTTATGATATTTGGCAGGATCATCTGAAGTAGTGTTAATCAGCATATGGTATACTGGAGTTCGCGTAAATATATTTAGGAACATTTGAAATTTGTAAAATTAGATTCAACAGTATTCTGTTGCCTAACATCGTGCGTGGCTTTACAGCTTCTTTTCTTCATTCTGTGATCTTAGCCAGTACGAGCGCTGTGCATATTGCACATATCCATTCGCAATGTGCACAAGTATGCACAATGTATGCCGGTAACCAATGTTGAAGCATAATATGGCGAATATCCGCCATTGCGAATATCCGAGTGCACATTTGCGAAATATTGCGAATTCTCGAATATTGCGAATTTCTCGGATATTTGTTGAATATATTTGAATTTTGAATTTTCACGCTCAACACTAATCTGAAGTACAAGTTTAAATGGATGCACAGAATAGAAGTAGATTTTTAGGGTTCAGGATGCATATGTTGTAGTGTAAGCGACAATGCACATACATAGGTTTGAATGCGCCCACATCATTTGCAAATCTACACGCTGCAAACCAAAATGAATGGTTTTGTGTATAATAGTTCTAATACACTTTATGTCCTGGAATCTGCCCTAATCTCCTCATTTTCCATAAAATATAATCTGTCAGGTTTAGTTTTTAAATGCAAATGAGTAGGCTTGCATCACCTCCTCCATTTATTCTACCACAGCTCATTACCCTGGGATGAATAGTAGTAATTATAAAGCACCGCTCACCCAAAACAATAGCTGTTCCATTTCACCAGTTCTCAAATGAGGATTTACCAAGACAGTGTCTTCCAGTGCCGAGGTTACATATTGCATGGTTTCAGCTTACAATCTGCATGATCTTAGTTATTGAAAGAAAAATTAAGGTCTCATTGTGGATACAAGGCCTAATGAGTCATTCACAACACTAGGTGGCAGTATTAGTGATTCATAGACAAATTAATACTTACAAACAAGAGACTCAATACAGTGAGTGAGGATACATATAGTGAACAAATACATATACATGTTGTCCCAAAGGACAACCAACTGACAAAGGGGACATGTCACATTACCGAGCAGGAAATAACATGTGACCATTTATTATAAGTGACCTGTTCCCAACCAGCCATGTTAATAAAACCTTAGGGAAGACTAGAACGGCAACCAACATTATGTGCCTGTTGCAGATTTTCACTTCTTTCCTTGTAATAGTTTACTTCTTCACTGTGCAGCCTTTCCTGGACCTAAAATCGAACATAGGTTTAGTTCAGACATTGGCAAACTAACCCATTGTCACCTTGGTGAAAAGTCTCTCTGAACCCCCTCTGTTTGTTCCCTGCAATTAAGGTACATAATGCCTAGAGGAGTCTGTACATTCCCCTTTTCTTCACTCATTGCAGTGAGCAAGCGGAGGGGAGCCAAAGTGTCTTGTCACCAAGGTCTATGCATTTTGACTGAAATATATATAAATATATATATTTTTTTTCCTTCCTTGGCACCATGGTTATTTTTTAGGAAAAGCGGTACAGTACATATCAATACAATGTCCCCGCCACACATCATCAATCTAGTCGAGCAGCATGGTAGGTGGTTAGCAGTCCATGCAGCACTAGAGCCCCAGGTTCAAATCCCAGCCTGGGTACTATCTGCAAGGGGTTTGCATGTTCTTCCTGTGTCTGCAAAGGTGTGCTCCAGGCTCCTTACATACTCCAAAGACATTATGGTAGGTTAATTGTTCAGGTTAAAATCCGGCCGTTTATTGGCCGTTTATTGGCATGTCCCCACATGGGGCGACAGATCCCTGTCGCCCCACTTCTCGGCTGGCCAGAGATCCAACATGTTGGAAAATCTCTGGCCGGCCGAAGCCAATGGAAGCCGATGGCCATAAGCAGCAATGAAGACGAGCGTCTCCATCGCTGCTTATGGCCGGCACACAAAGGGTGCCTGGCCGATTGTGGGGCCCCAGAATGCAATGCGAGGCTAACGTGATGACGTCATCACGTTAGCCTCCCGGAGCGATATCGGAGGACGATATCGCTCCGGCTCTGGCTGTGTATGGCTAGCATTAGTTACATAAGCTGGCCATACACCTTTAGATCTCTCTGTCAAATAGCCAACAACTATGTAGTGCTGGGTCCTCTGCGATTGAACACAGGTAGACTTGATTGATTAGAAAGTCCCTCATATTTCATGGTTTTGGTAAAACAAAAGGAAATGTGACAGAGAAAACTATAAAGGTTAATGGGGAACAGTGGTGGTTTTACTTATCGGCAATATGAGCGATTGCCCGGGGAGGCACCTGTCCATACTGCCCATATATAAAGCCATCCATCACCCCCCCCCCCTCGCCTCCGACATGCACCTTCCGTCAGTAAAACTGAGCCCGAAGAACATCCAGGCATGGGGCAGTATCTGGGCACTGTCTACTCCTACTGCCTGGGAGAGAGGAGTAAAGGAAATTCAACAGCACCAACCCCCCTCCCCTCTCTCTTGGGGGGAAGAGGAAGGGGAACAGAGGGAGTGCTGGTCTTTCTAGGACCACCCCTGATGGGGTCCCATACACATGACTTTGATAGGGACATTAAATTGTGAGCTCCTCTGAGAGGAACACCAATACAGACTCTGGGTCTGGGCCTCTGTCAAATGTAAGAATCCATTGCGACCCACGAGTCAAAAAGTTTGCCCACCACTGGTTAGTTTGAATTAGAAGGTTACTGAATTACTGTTTCTCCTACTTATATAAAATTGGCAAGTTTTGTTATGAGAGGAAAATTTATTTTTGTTAGTTCTGTAATCACCACAGGGTCCATGTCACCATGGGATGTATAAATCACACAGCATCATTCACACTTACATAACAGAAGCAAATAAAAATGTGTATTGCCGTGACTGTACAGAAAGGATAGCAGAGGTCCATCATGAGTTTGAAGTTCTCATTAGTCTGTCCTATTTGTACCAGCAGCACAGAGAAAGACGGCCCCACTATAGCATATCAGTTACTTTAATAACATTATTATTATGCTCTGTACACTGTGTGCTGTGAAATCTCCAAATTGCAGGTTACTCTGTGAACCTTTAGCACAGTTCTGATGACTCAGTCGCCTTCATCCTTGATGTACTACCCCAGAATGTGCAGTTACAGCCCACTGATATGCAGCCTGCCCTCTCAGCACTGTGAATTCTCAATGCCTTCTGTAAGCTTCCACTCCGCAACAATCCATCCACAGCTTGTTTTCATTTTAATAACCTATAATTAGGCTGAGTAATTCAATTAGCCATGGTTTCGTGTCGAAGTATATAAAGATCTGATTTGGAATGGAAGACTTGCTTCTTTTTTCCTCTAATATGTATGTGCCACTGAGTGGTCTCTCACCAATTAACCCTTTTGGAATGATAGATCATCACCTTGGTAATGTTACTGGCTCTTCCATTCCCTGCTGCTGGCTTTTTCAGATCACTTCATTAAGCACGACCTATGAGCCACTTAGGTTCTTCCATCCCCCCATTCCGATTGTACTGGATGGAACGTCAATGTTGTTGTGGTTTTCTAATTAATATATATTAACATTCAAGTAGTCAAGATTGTTGTAGAGAGCAGAGTAGAGAAACAAAAGTTTATCCTCAGCGACCACTGCATCTAAAGATAATTAGATTAAGTCAGTGTTTTTCAACCTTTTTGGGCAAAGGCACACTTGTTTCATGAAAAAAATCGGAGGGCACCGATGATACGCATAATCACGGCGCACTTCCGGTCCCCGCCGGAAGTACGTCATCAGCAGGTGCCCCGCTGGAACGCAAAGCAAAAACACTGCCCCTGGTCTGTGGGGATGCGTGTTGCTAAGCAACCGCATCCTCACAGAGCTGGTCCGTGTATAACACGGATCGGCTGTATAAGTCTTATAGTATAAGACTTATACTATAAGAGGCAGCTAGATAGGAGGGCCAAGGGTGGGGTCAAAAACCCACTGCACACCAGGCAACATCCCCCAGCACACTAGTGTGCCGCGGAACAGTGGTTGAAAAACACTGGATTAAGTGATGTAGTCAAACAGCATTATTTGAAAAAAATTTTTGGCATTATATAATATTATATAAAGGGTTTTGCTGAGCTTAGTTACAAGCTACACCTAGTATTACCCACTTTGCCTGTTAACATTAGGTCTTTTGGCTGCTCCCAAAATTTGATCATATTCAATCCGCCCATACACACATTGTGTTTGCTGTGCACAATGCAAGAACATCTGTGTTAACCTCCCTAGCGCTCTTGCAAGGTCCAGATTTCCATACCAAAAGCGCACCATAGACTTAATTTTTTTATGTTGTAGACCTGTACAAGGGTCTAGTAGACATCCTGAATATAATAATGTTTGAAACATAAAAAAATTATTCATAAAAGGTATCATTTGAATGATAAACTCTCTAAAATACTTCTTTTGTATGATAGATTTCAAAACAGTATGTATTTATATTTGTTTATAATAAAAAAAAATTATTCATTTGGAAATGTGTTTTGTGTTGTTTTTTTTTACTTTGAATTGAATTGGATACAGTTATGACTGTATCCAGTACAATTCCCTTTGGAACCCTCTCTCCCCTGGTCCCCTATGTCAAATATGTGTGCAATGGGTGCATTAACGCAGGCCCAAGGAAATGACTCAATGGAGTCTTGCCCTAAGTTATACTCACCCTACTTTTAAACAGATGTAGTTGGTAATCAACTGGACTTGCTCTGTAATGATGAAGACTTTTTTTAGCTTGTCCAGAGCACCCCATACACGCTTAGATTTTATGGCCGACCGATCACCGACCGGTCGCGTCAGCCAAAAATCGGGTGCCAATTTAAGATCTTTAGTTTAAGATCAGCACCTGATTTTTTGCCTGACTGGTCGCCGACCACTCAGCGAGAGCGTGTATGGGAGGCTTAAGACAGTTCTTCTATTGGAAGAAGATTCAGGAGCATAGTCTGAAAACTAAAGACCATATTACCACAAACTTATGCATTTAGAATGTGTTTTTTACAAACTTTCAAAACTCACATTCACTTCTTGGAGATTCAACATTTCAATTCTACATTTTCATAGAGTTTCTTAAACTATGTATATATAATCCACTCAAAAGTTGTTTATATGAAAGATTTCAATAATCCTTAGAGGGCTTCCGATTAGGGGCCTCAGTTAACAACATAGTTGCTGTTAAAGCCCTGTTTAGTTTTATGGGTGGAAATTTGTGACCCCCCTAGCGATTGATGTGCATGTTAGTTTATATTTTTATTAAACTATGTATTTCACCAACACATTAAACACAATTAACCTCCCTAGCGGTTGAGACGAACCCTGTTCATTCGGCGTTCAGGGTCGCCCCAACCGCAGGGGAAGCGGCATTGGGTACACCCCATGCCTCCCTGGAAAGCTGCATTTCCGGGGTTTCAGCACCGCGTTGATCGCGTCATGGTGACGCGGAAGGGGCGGGGGTGGGCGGCGCCATAGACCTCCATGTTAATGGAGGAGGGCCAGCTTTTCCGCCCACACAGCCGGCGTCAATAATGACACCGGCTATGTGGAGAGGGGCGGAGGGAGGGAGAAAATGACTTGTACTTTGTACACTGCCTCGATTGCCCATACAGCGGGATATGGGCAGTGCGCTAGGGAGGTTAAAGTAAAAATTAAAGTAGTATGCTAAAATGTAAGCACATGCCATTATTTTTATGGCGATCAAACAGGGATTTAGCAAAATTTTTGATCCCTGTTCAAACAAAATTTCGTTCCAGTGGATTCTAACCCTTATGGTAGGCAGCGTTCGATTCCCAAACGATTGAATGTGCGATCGATCTATCTGTATATGGGGACCTTTAGTTAGAATGTTCAAAGTTAACATTACTATGAGTACAATGAGAAACAGACTTAACCAAGTCTGTTAAAAGTATAATGTCTCTTCTTTTCTGTACAAAGAACATGGAAGCATGGCCAAGGGATCAGGGAACTAGCTGCAGACAGTAGGTAGAGTGAATGTAATGTGTGTGTCTCTGTGTGTGTGTCTCTCTATGAATGATGCATGTCTTTGCATGATTGGTGTGTGAAAAAGGGAGTTGTATATCAAATAAAGTTTGAGGACCATTTTGGTAGCTACCACGTCTGTTACCTTCAATAAACCCTGTGTTTATGCATTAAGCTGGCCCTCATTCTTAACCTGTGTAGTTTGAAGGAGGGGCTCGATAATGTTCCTATATAGAAAGTGGGGGCCCTGCAAGCAAAGTTTGGGATGCACTACTGTAGCCCATCCCATTAATCCAGCATCCTTTGTTCTATATCTTTTTCTGTGTGCTGTGAATATACTCTTGTGTTTTATCCTGTATGTATTAGGCTTTTCTGAATGGACTTTTAGAGTTTGTTCTTTTTGTTTACTTACAGGTCATTTGTCCCAGTCGACCTGCGGATTCCTTAGAGTACTGGCTACAAAATTCCAAGAACCTGAGCAGGATTAGCCTTGTGGACAGGCTGGATTCCAGCTGCACTTCTGTAAGTAAGAAAAAGTTTCATTGATTGAAAGTAAAGCATGGGCATACAGTACACGGTTCAATATTTTCTGTTCGATTGATGATTATTTGAAGTTTAAATTTTTGGAAATGTATTCATTTTTACCTGAATTGATCAACCAAAAGTGATTGAAATCTAACGTACAATCGACTGAGCAGTGATCGTACATTCAGAGGATCGTTTAAGTATCTGATGGGTTTTCTATGGATTTGTATCCCATGGTAATAAAGAGCATGTGCACAGGTCTTCAGTATTGTGTTCAGGTCTTCAAAAATATTAGATCGGCTTATGTGTGGTGGTACAATCCATCAATGTTAAGGCCCCCATACATGTAGCGAGCCGCTGCCAATTTTGCCGCGATTGAAGCCATCGGTCGGCCGCAAAATCGGCCGCAAATCACGGGTGCCCACATGGGGCGACAGATCTCTGTTGCCCTAAAGCTCAGTCGGCCAGAGAACGGACATCTCGGCATTCAAACTAACAGCCGGCACACAAATGGTGCCTGCCTATACTCTGAGCTATGGAATGCAGCGTGATGATGTCGCTCATCCTTCGATGCATGTGTGGGGGCCTTTAGACTGACAGCTGATATGTAAATTGCACAAGCCAACCAAATTGAAGTTCACATGTGCATCCCCACCCCATACACTTTTAGATCACTCCATAAAAAAATACCTAGATCTACCAACAACTATGTAGTGCCGGGTCCTCCCTGATAGAATACATAGTGATTGGAGGGTGTAGGAAAGTCCTCATATTACATGGTTTTGGTAAAACAAAAGTTGATTGTACAGAAATCGTATTGTAAGATTGTAAGGTGTATGGGGGGCTTTACTAATATTGAGATGTTAATACAGGTAATGATGCTTTGTATATCTGTCAGTTTCCATAAAGGAAGCACTGTCACGTGTTTACTGTACCTGAACCTGCAAATTGGTAATATGCAAGTCATCAATCTCTGCTCCAAGGAATATCTAGTCAACAATGAAGGTAATCTCATTACTAGTTCGAGATATGCAACACAACATCGGTGGGATCAGAGTAATCAGTGGGAAAACAGTGGAATTTATGCTGGCAGATAGCTATTAGCTGTAACTGAAAAATATAGTTTCATAAATAGGAAGGGATTTGTTTATAATGAGAACAGAACTCTGCTTTGCGATGGATGGTATGGAATCCCCATAATCTTGGACACCTTGGACTACAGCCTATCCTTTACCCTCTGGCCAAGGTGTAAATGGCAGCTATGATTCTGAGCAAATGTTTCTTATGCGGTCTAAAAGATGTCATCTAAAAATGATGGCCCCTGTCATAAATCTTCTATTAGGACATCCTGTTGGTTTTTTGAGTGTTCAATATTGTTTATCAATAGTGGAAAGAATTGTCAAATGGCTCACAGATTATTGGTGTTAAAGTTGCCATACACTGTTTTTTTCCCAACCAATTCCCGAACAATAGATCACCGTGCTCGTTCGCAGTTTGCTCGGGACTCGATTGCGGCCGCATTTTCATTGAGCAGGATCAGTTGACATCAGGGTCCCCATTCAAAGTATTGAATGGAATTGATTACGCAAAATTGGTGCGCATCCATTCGACGATCAATCGCAGAACGATCAAGAGCAGTGTGGTGACTTCATGGTGACATCACCACGCTGTGCTCCAGGGTTCATCAATTGAACGGGTATGGGCACCCTTAGGGGTAATTAACTTAAGGGCTTTTTCCCACTAGAGCGACCTGTCACGGCGCGATTTTTGATCCTGTGCGATGACCGCGGGTGGTCGTACCCATTCATTTGCATGGACTTGTCCCCAAATAGGCAAATGGCCGCGGCTGTCCACGACTTGCTATTTGAATCGTGCCTCCCCGCGTTTTTGATAGTGGACAACTGTGTCTGATCGCCCCGGACCGTGCCCATAGACATGAATGGTTAAGATCAAAAAACCCCTGTGGCTGCAATTTTGTAAGCACACCCAATCGTTCTCTATGGGGGCAATCAGGGGCGATATGGCTGTGGAAACAAGCCCTAACAGTGTCCTAGAGAAACCCTCGTGTTTTCCAGAATATATAGAAAGGTTGATTTAAAACTAGAACTGTACAAAGTGGTTTTGTGCTACAATTTAAAACATACTACCGTTTATTTTTTTCAACCGATAACAATGTATTATTGGAATGCACTGCTCTGTATTCTGTAATTACCTCCTTAACATTACTTAGTAACTGTGTGTCACATGTCATACTACTTTGTCAAAAGAATAATAGTTCTCTAAGAAATCACTAATTAGTAAAAATTCTGTGGGCTCAGATCACTAAGAAGCAAATTGTACAAAACCCCACCACCAGCTAATACAATTTATAAAACACAATGATATTACAGACAGCATGCAGACATACATTGCTAATAATTACCAGAAATCTGATTATCAGCCCTATCATACAATACAGATCACACCTACATTTATCTGAATAACTAGCGTTTGGTTTGCTTGGCAGGGCGGCAAAACTGTAATGTAAGTAACAATATTAATAGTTACTTTAGTAGATATTATAAATGTCATAGTAATATTATATGGATTATTCAGTGTATGTGTTATAGATCTTCTTAGAGCAGTGGTGGGCAACTGAGTTGATATGAAGGGCCACAAGTGCGGCCTTTGGCATCATTAAAGGGCCCCACATAACATTTTCAATATATACTGACTTGTATAAGCATTTTATAATGAAAAAAGTTACAGCAGGCAAAGACATTATTTGTCATTTTTTAATAACAAATTTGTTTTAAATGTTACTTCAAGCATTAGGGAACACTGTAGTATGGTAATAAACATTTTGTGTCATGTATATCATCGAAGGTTATGTGCCTCATAGATATAATTAAAGCCATTGATTGGAGCCATCCTATGCCATATGCATTAACATTTAGGTTTCGGGGGCCGCAAGTGGAGGAATGAGGGGGCCGCCAAAGAACTTCCAAAGGGCTGCATGCTGCCCCCGGGCCTCAGGTTGGGCACCTGGGGCTAAGAGTATCCATATTCTATAAACTAATCCTTGCACTAAAACACTCTCCATGATAGCGAACTTATGGCATGCATGCCCAAAAGGGCACGCAAAACCCTCTTGATTGGCATGCGTAGACAGACTGTGTATCAGCGTGTCTGCAGTCTTTCTCTGATTGGTGATGAGTTTGTTCAGCTCAGGAAACATTGTATTTCAAAGCTGGGCTCCAGCTGGTGAAATGTAAACAAACACACAACAGTGCCATCTTGTGCCCATACTGATAGTTTACAAGGAAATTCAAGGTATTAGCCTTTTTTTGTTTTATTGTCCTGTTGACTGTCAACCTCCTTGGCGTTTTGCCTGAAGCCAGTATCGCGAATCAAACTGCACCTGTGCCTAGATCCGGCACAACTGCCGGCTCTCCGTGTGCTTGCAGCACTTCTACAGTGCTGCAGACACACAGAGCCTTTCTGGCCCTGTGTCTTCGGCGTCATCGGTGATGCCGAAGGGGGCGGCGCCATAGACCTCCATATTAATGGAGGGGCGCCACTTTTAAGACCTTTAAGGCCTTCAAGATGTAGGACATTGATGTCCTTGATGCACTGGGTATTGGATAGCATAAGTTTAAAATCATGGAAACTAAAACATCACACAATAGTCAGATACACTGGCCAGCAATTCACAGTAGTAAATAACCACAAGGAGGAAGCATAACTTCAAACCTAACGGAATGTCATAGTAAATAAACATAACTCATTACAATGTATCTGCTAATGGCAATAGACAGCAGCCAGTAACATAGAAACATTAGATAGAATAGATTCAGCTCAATATAGCAGAAGTTAGCAGCCTAGAACGGTTATAATATACCTACACAATTCACCTATCCAACAATAAAGTGCAAACTTCTTCAGAATTATAAACTAGAAAGACAAAGCTGGATTGCATTGGCAGGCAGGACATCAGTCTGGCACTTAAATTATGTATAGGAATGCATTACTACAAAGTACGCCGCATGTGTGGACAGATGTGTGCTGCCGTAGGCCACAACCTATATTGCCTATTCAATATCCATCCCTGAGAATAACACAGTCTGAAAATATTTCTAAGAAATTCACAGTATGGGTAAAGGAAAAACATTTCATAATAACAATCTGCTTTTTTTAAATCTTCACAAGCTGTTCTAGAATTGGTCAGAGAGAGCTCAATATGAGTTGCCTGCGGATGAAGTGAAGCCAAGATCGCTGAGCACCTGACAAGCGCTTTCTACTATCAGTACTTTAGAAGTGCATTGTGTGTTGGACAGGACACAGTGCATTACTGGAGGGACAGTAACAGATTGATAAGAAAGTGGGCACACTGGCAGCTTGCCGTTAGCCCCATGGGCGCTTAAGCCGACTCTGCCACAAACAGATAATGAAAGATATTCATGGGGCTAGGGATTTATTTCTTCCGGCTCACTTTCAGCAATAATCCTTCTCTTGTAACGGGATTCTGTAGGGAACGACTATCAAATGTGTTTTTGCACTCTCTACTGTGTATTACTAAGTAGTCTAAAGAGTGTACGACAAAGTATGTGTAGTTTGTCCAGAAAAATTACATTGATTGTAAATAAACAGAAAAATAGGAGGTGAATATGGGAAAAGGTTTCAATTCTACCCTCTGGAGTGTTTAGTCCGGACCAGAGGGGGGAATTTTTTGGAGTACCCTCTTACCCTAGGATTTTAATGGAGCTTTGGAATAAGTGTTAGGAATCAACACATAAATTATATTTAAAACCAATATTTAATTGTATTTCATGATTAAAAAATGATTTTTTTAATCAGACATGATTAAAAAGCAAATGAAAATTAAACATACACATCACATAGTTAGACAAAGTGCATATAGTGCTGTACAAATATTTTTAACCAATTGCAGAGTTGTTTTCAACGCGTCTTGCTCTTTAGACAATCTTGACATTGACATTGAATGGCAAGACAGGCAGGGACGAAACACCCCCACCCCCCATATCAATGTGTCTTACTTAGTTTCCTTATGTCATCAGAAATGTTTCACCAAAGCAGTGGGGCCTCCCCTAAAATGGGAGCCCCATGGTATAAGTGAGCAGCATAGTAGGGTGAATGGTCATCGGATATATACAACTAAATATAGACTTTTTGGTCTTAAATAACCTCATAGAATACAAATAGTTGAACTTTCAAATCACCAGGTCCTTCATGCTTTCCTGATATATATGTATATATAATCATTAGACTATTAGGAAGGATTGTGATGAAAAAATCTTTTTGATAAGAACCATGTATACATATCATGTTTTGATTTGTGCTAGAGGTTTTTTGTCTAGTAATTCATGTGTTAATGTTGGTGCAGTTAGTGGTGGTATTAAACATGTATGCTGTGATATCCTCATTTATCTCTATGACTAAGCCCCAGACATTTTGGGGGGGAAACGCATCAGGGTGGAGGACATGTTCCCCGCTGATGTAATGTGGTTTGATGTTTTCTATGTAACTCTTTGAAATAAAGTTTTGACGTTTTTAAAAGAAGACCAAAAATCTGAGTGCCGACTTCACATCTTAAGTGCAGACTGTAAACAGAAATATACATTGCTTATATAATAAATAGGTGAAATATTGTAGACACATCCATTGACTTTCAATGGATACGTCAACACCCCCTGCATTTGCCGTACGCCAAATGCAGGGTTTTAACGCACAGTGGAGCCTAAACCTAAAACTGTGGCCATTTTGTTATACAGGACCCTCTAGCACATGGATACTTGCAGAAGGGTCCAAGGAATCATAATTGTGAAAGAAACCTGTTCCTCTTTAGTAAGTACACAGCCTGATCCAAATGGTCATTAAAAACACATCTGGAAATAAAAAGAAAGGGTTTCTGTCTCTCCCCCCCCCCCCCCCCCCCCCCCCCAAAAAAAAATTGTGGAGAATTCTAAACTCAGACAATCCTTTTCGCCTAGCATATTTGTACTTGGTCCCCGATTCTCCTTTTAGGGTTGCTTCTAGTTATTGGTGAAGCAGGAAAACCTTGTAATGCTTTCTAACTGCAAAGAAAGTCATTATCAATTCAATATTGTCATTACAGAGGAAAACTGTCACGCACAATTGGAATGGTATTTTAACATTCCTTTCTAGTTAGCCTGTGTGAGAATCTCCTGGCCTCATTAGGACTGCTCGTTAGGGAAGCTGGGTAAAGCACTGTGTGCCTTCTGTATAACAGTAAATGCATATATATATAGAGAGAGATAGAGAGAGATTTTTTTTTCCTTTTTTTAATGATTTTATATTTACATGTTCTAGATGCAGAAACAGCAGGTACACAAGGACGTATACCATGCTGAATATTTATATAAATTACTATTAGCCAGACTTCTGTCTTCTGTTTTGTGCTGGTGCTTTTACATTGTCCTTGAGGTAATTATAGAATATTCCTCAGGATGGTTTGGGAGATCTCTAAGATGAAAAAACAAGGATAATATTGCTGTTCATTCATTGAATGGCCTTCTCATTGTATAAAAGGATTATTTCTGGAATACAGAACAGATATAACATCAGGCAACAAATCCAATAGTTTTACATTTCTATAGATTTGATCTATTTTTGCCACAAAAGTGCCAGGTTGTCACAGTGTTCAGATTTCATTGGGTTTCAGTCACTTTGTGATGAGAAGTGTGCTGTCAGGAAATATTCTGTAATTCTTAGAATAAAAGCTTGATTGCTATGAACAAAAGTAGGAACCATCTAATTTACAATTGCACTTATTGTGAGCAACAGAATCCTTTCTTTTGACGTACAGAGATGCCCGTTGTACAGGAAAAGTTTTTTCTGGTGGGTTTAGGTGCACTTTAAGTTATTTAAAATTCACCTTAACCCACCAGAAAACTTTTCCCCCAGCTAGCCAACCCCCCATATGTAAATAAAACATGAAAAATCCTTACCTGTGAGGAGATGTGTTTTTCCACCCTCTCTCCTCCCTGTCTGTGTATCAATCTCCCCAGCGCCACGGCACTGAGCTCCTCACAGTGTCTGGCACAGGACATTCCTTCTGCAGCTGTTCACAATTTTTTTTTCCCTACTTGCACTTTGTGTCCATTGTGTCATTCTATCTGGCGGCCCCCCACTGGTCACCGGCATTATTGCAACCTTAACCCATTCAAGACTGAAAGGTAACACTGAATCTAAAATGGCGGCTCTAACAGACATCAGCAGGATAGGTAAATATATTTTTTTAAGGTTTTTGAGCAACTTTGAGCTATTGGAATAGTTTAAAGGTAAGTAAAAATCTAATAAAACATTTTTGGTTGAGTTTAGGTGCACTTTAAATATGACTGCACTAACTATAGTGACACTTCTTTGGGATATAAGCTGGTGGGATAGATATAAAGACCATAAGCTAAAACCTTTATGTATGTTATACCAGACTGTAATTCTACTTTCAAAACTAACCTGAACTCCTATTTGTAAATATCTGATTGCCAGAACATTTATTATAGGTTTCCATAAATATTTCACATGTCTAGTCTGATCGGCTAATGTTTATATTACAGATGATATCCATATCTACTTTACTACATAAATAATTTAATGGTCTAAATTTCTAAACATCTAGAGAGGTTAGGCTACACAGTTAAATTTTTCTGTTCAACTGATTAAAAAAAAAACTGATTCCTTTTTACATAAGAGGGGAAAAGACACGGTACGATCATGTAATAAGGTGCTTATTTCTTTATTTTCGACAATAAAATTCTTCCCATTAATAACGTGCATATGAACTCCCACCATGAGCATCAATCAATGTGAGATCATGTTTAAAATATATATCACAATGGTGGGAGTTCATATGTGTGATATTTATTGGAAGGATTCTATTGTTGAAAATAAAGATAACATTTATACTTAATATTTAGTGTGTCCCTTTTCAAAACCTAAATCCCATGAGGCTAGCCACGTCTCTTCAGAATCAGCGTTTGCGGGTGTTTTTGTTTCTACTCGATTTCTCAGTGGACTCGATTCCTTAGTGGACTCGATTCCTTAATGGATTCAATTGGGACATCACCAGTGATCAGTCTGGTTGGTAAGTTTCATTGGATGGTTCAAGTACCATTCAAAATAATGGGATCAGCACCTATTTATTATGAATGGACGCGCCATCCTTCAAGCCTCTGTTGTGTTAATGTTAACATGGAGCTCTGTGTCGACATTAACGTGGCAGAGGCTCTGACTATCGGATCAGAGGCTGTGATGGGCAGTGGAGACACCCCCATTGCCATCAATGGGCAGCATGTGCACTCTGTTAAAATCCCTGCATTCAACTTAAGGCTATGTTCCCACTTAGGAGATTAATCGCCAGCGCTCGCGATTTTCAATCACCTGCGCAATGGCTGGCGGGCGAGCGTCTCTTCATGTCTATGGGAGCGATCAGGAAAAAAAACACATGCGATCTTATCAATGGGGACACGCCCATTCAAAATAGTGTAGGCAATTGACAGCGATTCTGCAGGCGATTGAAAATCGCAAGCGCCAGGCAACTTGGATCATAGCCTAAGAAGCCTTGGTTATATTTAAAGTACCAGCGAGGCCCCCAGCTTACCTGTTTCCAAACTGCAAGAGAGGTAAAATGGCTCTTTGTGTATTTTTTTTCATTTTAAATAAAAATGTGACATTTGTGATTGTTTAATATGAGAAAGTGGAAGTGAGTCAGGATGTGTTTATGTTCCATACAAAATGGCATACAGACACGGTGTCACCAGGGAAAGGTGACATGTGCAGACCTGATGACAGATCTGGATCTGTCTGCCCTTTGAGATAGGAACTGATAAATAACTTCGGAATAGGACAATGGAAGAAGGAGAGGCATTTACTAATGAGCTAGTTTGGTTTCGGGTGAAGAAACTTTAAATAGACACGACATCTACATATCTGTACATTACTCAGAGCTGGAGCCTTGTTTTCCATGCCGCATCCACTACCAGGTATATTTAATGACAACTTAGAAGCGGATCAAGAGCAGAGAAAATCATGCGTTTCTGTAGCAATCATCTTGTCTAAAATGACTCTGCGTGGGAAGGGCTTTAACATACCTTTCTCTCTATAGCCAAAAGGTTAACTCATTTTCATTCTCCTTACAGAACGGGAGGGGTAATAAGCATTATAAATAAAGAGACTCATGCATTTATTCATGGATTGTTTGAGATTTAAAGTTCACATCAATCTCGCCGCATCTTCGCTTAGTATACATTACAGGCAGAGATATTGGGAGGAAGGAGGTGACAGCGCAGAGGTAATTTCATATCATATTGCTGTTTCAAACCTAAACACCATCCATCTTATTCACAAGCTTGGTGCTGTTTATAAAAGAAGAATACCTTATGTTGTAAATAAACCTTTGAAATAAATAACTTTTCTCAAAGTGAATTCTGCTCTATTCCTGAAAATGTGTAGACTTGCTCATCCTAAACACCTTAAACATTATCGGAAGCAGTGGCATCAAAAGCCCAGTGCTGGAGTGTGATCCACACTGGACAACACAATTCACTTCCAGAAGAGAGGGTAACACCAAACTTTCCAGCCAACTTTTTTATACAAGTGCTAAAAGACTTGCACATCAGCAAGAGGACTACAATATTCCTCAAGAACTGCAGTGTCAGTGTAATAGCACAGTGTGATACCCTCCTCCCCTGTGAATAGTACAATCTTTGCATGCATGGTGAAGAACTTTATAAGAACTTCTCCACATTGGATCCCCAGCTACAAATATCCAAAAAAAGTGATGATGGTGACCATTGCCAAATAGTGTGCCACACCCTGAATATAACAAGAAGAGAAAAAATATGTGTGGAGATGGGGG
The DNA here is from genome assembly GCA_036250615.1 of Ptychadena robeensis. NCBI lineage: Eukaryota > Metazoa > Chordata > Amphibia > Anura > Ptychadenidae > Ptychadena > Ptychadena robeensis. The sequence continues at coordinate 33,883,400 of CM070035.1, forward strand.
GTGGGGTGGGATTTCCTGGAAAGCAGATGGTCCCATGCCATTCCACATTGAATTGTTGAGTTTTTGAGACACTAGAATCGAAGAGTTGTTAAAATATCATATCTTTATTGATACATTTTAATCAAAGCACAACACATTACATCTTGCAAGAAAACACTTTCTTTAACACATCAAATTGAACATAGTCACATAACGAAATATAGGAGAATTGAGAATGATTGTTCTGCATGTCAATTTTATGTGTTAAAGATGTTTTCTTGCAAGATGTAATATAATGAGGAGCTTTTATTATAATTCATCAATAAAGATATGATATTTTAACAACTCTTCGATTCTAGTGCCTCAAAACCCATTAATTAAATGTGGGATGGCATGGGACCTCCTGCTTTCCAGATACAAATATCCAGGCATCTTTGAAATCCATTTAGTCTTAGACTTAAGCTAGACACACACGGGTAGATCTGTAAAAAGATTTGTACGTACCAGTCTACCAGTGTGTGCCTTCCTTCGAGCGGAATTAATAGATCGGGGTTCCATCATGTTGCAAAACCCAGTTCAATCTCCATTACATTGAATAGAGACATGAGTCTACATTCAAAGTATTAGATGTGATGTGGCTCCTGCCTCCTGCACAGCCTGAACACCGCTGTCAGTGTGAAGAGGGTGGAGCCAGCACGTCTCTGACTGAGGCTGAGGTTGGCTGCCTTTCCCCCCAGCTAGCAGCACGTATGTGAGAGATTTAGAGCAGAAGGCTGCAAGCTGGGGAGAATGGGTCCTCATTGAATGGGAATCGATGTGCCCATTTGGAGCACATTGATTTTCCGTTCAATTGATCCCTATCAATCACAGCGCCGCTACGCTGTGATTGATCGGGGGTCAATTGCACAGGGAATATACCTGTGTGTGCCTAGCTTAAATGTACATGTGTATATTTATCTGTACAACATTGCCACACAGTTTAGAAACCCTATTATTGGAGATATGTCATATACACCATTGTGGGGTGAAACCATTAGTTTCTGACACTGGGTGACACCAAACCTACTCACCTGACTGATCTGAAGTCTCAATATTCCAACTCAAACCAAATAAAAAATGGAACGACAGAAGAATATACTTCTCAACAAGTTATGGAGGAGGCAATCACTTTTGGTTGAGCGTAAAGAAGGAATTAGGGTCATGTTTTTGTTTTATTTTATTTCAAATATTTTATTGATTTTTAAAATAAAATAACATACACAAAGGCAGATAGCAAAGACATCTTGGCAGCAGTACAAATATGTTATCAAACATGAGTATGACAAAATTGATCACATACAGCCACAATCCTGGGCGCTGTGTTCAGTGATGATTACTGTTGTGCTGGGATCTGGTCCACAGTTCCCTCTCAGTCCTAGTCACAGCATGCTGTTGGATTTCTGCAGCACTTCCTAAAGGACCAGCATGTGTCACTTCCTGGAATTTAAGGGATTTGTCATGTGTCCTGGCTGACCAATTGTGGTCCTCTTGCAGGTATAAGAGGGGTTTTGCGCCTCAGTGTTGAGGTCTCTGTATCCTGCTAAGGCCTGTAATTGCTATCTGTGTTTCTGTGTTACTGATTCATGCCTGTGTTCTAAGACTCTGCTACCTGTTTAACCCTTGCCTGCCTGTCTTGACTCTCCTGTTGCCAACCTGGACTGCCTGACCTGCACCTGTGCTGCCTGCCCTGAACTATAGCTTACTTGACTACATCTCTGCCTCGTTCTTTGATCCTGCGCTGTTGCCCCTGGTTATGACCCAGTCTAATAACAACGCCTGTGCCTCTGATACCTTTTCAGGTGTCCAGAAACAATTGATTTTCTTTAAATAGGTAAAATAAAATGTCCTTTAATGCATGTGACAGAATAGACAAAATTATTGGGTGGCGGCTGGATCAATAATCTCACATAAGTATTACTGGCTACAAAATCTGTTATCTTAACCACATAAGCATTTTGCAGGTTATTTTTTTGCACTCCTATTCTATACTCTGTGTACTAGTGTGGGAAGGAGGGATGTGAATGTGTACCAGGGGGTGAGGAATTAATTGTGCTTTATTAAGAAATCAGCAAGGGTGATGTAACTGTTGCTAGGCAAGATAGGTGCGATGTTAGTCACTGTTTTGGATAAGTAAAATTTTAATGAACAGCTGGAACCTTCCTTCTAATGTAACCATGACAAGCCATTTGGGAGTGGTCAGCCTTGGGATAGAGGTAATATAAGGTCCTGCAAATCCGGAGACCCTAAGTGTTCAGGAATTTGACTAAAGACATCACCCTTGTCCCCCAGCTGGGGGCAAGGGCACACCTGGCCTAAAGTGTCATCAGATTGGGCAGAAGGGCTAGGGCAGAGATGCTGATTCCAGAAGCGGAGCTCCCAGATGGCTGACATGGCATGGGCTGTAAGTAGTGCAGTGTAAAATCAATAAAGTGTACCGTATCTACACCAAAGTCACCATGTATTGGACCCTTATTCTGGGATGTGAGCAAAAGTCTGCGGAGGAAAGCCGACCACGCCACTGTTAAGGTGAGAGACTGGGTGGGCTTGGCAGCTTCCTTCGATGGAAGGGGAGTGTATGCTGAAGAGAGGCCTAGCGGAGAGTCTACTGTTACCCAGGGACGAGAACGTGACAGGGGAGAAACGTCTAGAAGTTGCCAGAGAGGTCTCCCCTGGTTCAACCTTGTATGTGTGGTGCACTCGATGCTGGAAGGTTCAGTCAACTTTCCTACACTATAATAATATTTTCCTATTTTTTTTTTACAAAGAAGGGCTAGTTTGTACTACATACAGAAAAAGACTCTAACAGGACCCATCCCATACATTTGCGGCAACGCTAGGGACGAGTGATGCATCCATTGTACATTAATGAACGCATCAGCACTACATGGAAAATAGGTTTTTATTATTTAAATGAATAGGGTGCCCTAATGCCTTGCTGGTTGGGAGGCATGGGCGTGTCATGTCGACATGTCCAGAGTTCCGTGAAAACTTTGCCGAAGTCAGGTGGTTTGGTATAATGCCTTCTTAAGCGTGATAATACAAGGTGCAAGTTTTTAGATTTGGAATGGGGTCGGCGGAGAAAGGTTTGGAAAGGCACGGGATAGGCAAGCAAAGACCTTTCCATCTAGTGCCAATTGGGGTGTGAAAGAATACCTCTGGGACTTTTTACATGAATCTGTCACATCCTCCCCCATACACAAACATAAATGTATTTTTCAAAAATGTCTTTACTTTTTGTATAGTGCCCATCTGCGTTTACATAAACCTTAGATAAGTCCAGAAAATGTGTGCACCCTCTGTGTGTGGGAGATGGACGCAGGTTAAATGCCTGGCACAAGAGGAAGCGATTCTGGCGGCATTAAAATGGAAACAGGTGCAGCTGATGAGCCTTGACAAATTGTGCATTTCTCTAAGCTGCAGCTGCATCAGATCCTCTATTGAGAAGTTTATTACCAAACTAGGCCATGATCCCAATGGAGGCAAGCGCCGGACAAGCAGCCAGACAGCAGATAATGTTCTACAGCTGCAGAGTCGTCTTCTCCGACATAAACACTGCGCTCTGCTACTGCAGTGACCACATTAAAGGGGCTTTGTACACTTTACACTTCATTATTCCCTTTCAAAGTGTTAATGCTGAACTATCTACAAAACCCACATATTAGTGTCACTGTGTATTCATTCATATGTTTCTATCTAGTTAGTAGGCTGGGGTGGGGAGACGACACTGCTGTCAGTGTTTGCTGTGGCTGGATTCATCTCAGGAGTCAATAGACAGAAGTCCCTCATATGTTTGTGCTGTTTTACTGGATTTCAGCTATAAAGCGTATCTGGTAGACCTAGGAAGCAGTTGTTGAGGAGAAGGGCTATGCTTGTAATTGTTATATGTAAATTAGAATTGTGTAGTATCTGAAACTAAAAATTATTGTAGATTCCTATAGTTATATAATGTGTTCATCTACCAACAGTTTAAGGCTTTGCCTTGGCCCTTGATAAACCCCATTCTAACTTTTTTTAGTATGAAAGCCAATCCTGAATTTGATCTTATCAACAGTACTGGACTCTTAGGCAGCAGTTTATAAAGTAGTGACTAGTCACAGAATGAGAGTGTGGAATTGAAATGAGTAAGTATGTTAGGACTTGTCTACGCTACATCAATATCTGATGGATCAGATGGATCAATGGATTTAGCAAATGACCCGTAGAATATGCGCCCGTTGTTTTCCAGGCATGTATTGTATGCATTATGGCTATAGATTTAAAGGGGGTGTGAAATGTATGTGTTACATTTTTGCAATGAAAATGAGAGACAGAGAGGGGGACTGACATGTGTGGGTGTATCAGTTTTGCACACTGGTTACAAAGTTAGAGCACAACAGGGTAGAGGTGTTCATGTTAATATGTATAGTTACCCTGATAAATACAACATACTAAAGCAGTGGGTCGGGACCCCCTTGGGGGTCTAACAAACATTTCACAGGGGTCTCTGTGGTCCCTGAAAGCATCAAAGCTGATGTGCACAAGCAGGGTGGGAAGTTAGGTGGGACAGTAATGCCCCCCTCCTCCTAATTTAGCGAGAGGAGACTTATTCTCTCTTCTACCCTGTACCGTCATCATAAATAAGGTGGGAAAATAGTAGCGGGGGGCCATTATACTTACCTTATCATGCTGGAAGTGAGGTGAAGAGTATGGGCACGTCTGCACCGGTATTTCCCTGTTGCAAAATACAGGAAGTGTTGCTTTGTGACCACACTACCAGGGTCCCGGATCTAAAAAGGTTGAGAACCACTGTACTAGAGGAATAAATGTTGAACCAAACATTACAGTAGCTCTTTGTGGGAAGAAAGAGGAAGCCATGGGCATGTGGTGTACTTTGACCTATTTGGAACTCCGTTGTGTTGAAATTTTGCAGCTGGGATGACACTGACCATAGTTTTCTAGGGGCTATGATGTGCCTTTATAAAGAGGTGCTTCATAGCCCAGGATATGCCTTCTTGTGAAAATAACCACGCAGAGACCCATGTTATTTATGCAAGGCAACACACTACCTATAAGGAGCATCTAGTTATGCGTACAATATGTGTCCGTTGTTTTTCAGGCGCATATTGTATCTCTTCTCTCACTTTTACTCTGCACATTTTTCACAGGCTCAGCTTCTATTGCTGAAATCATTTTTCTTTCTTTTAACCCAGTTCTTCTCCCTTGTTATAAACAGAACACAGAACCAATTACATTTTACAGGGCGTGAAAATCATTTTAACTCCATCCCAAATCCTAGCTTTTATTTTCAGCACGTGCAGAGTGTCGAAGTGCCACGGGTGTGATTGATGGTTTCTAGCGTAGATTTCAATTTTTCGCAGTAAATTTAACCATACAGGATGACAAAGGAGGAAAATGTGTGAACAAAGGAAAAATACTAAACATGCACATTTAAAAAGAAAGAGATGTTCTTAAAGGGGTATTGAAATGAGAGGAAAGCTTGAGATAAAGATTAACTATAGCCTAGTGTAGAAAATCCTATTTTTAGAGTGATTTACACTGCTGATGTCAGCATTATATATGTTTGCTAAGGAAAGTGCACAGCATGATATATTCTGGCTCACATTCTAATTTAAATCTATCTATCTACCGTGTTTCCCCGATATTAAGACATCCCCATGAAATAAGACACCACCCCCCTTTTAAAAAAAACTTTGAAATAAGAAAACCCCCACAAAGCAGCCACTCACCGCAAATAAGGAACCCTCGATCCGTGCCCAAATCTCCCATTCGGGTACTGTGTGCCTCTGTTGGGGCTGGCTGCAGTGCAGAGTGGAGCAGGAAGTGGCTGGAAAGGCTGGTGCCCGCGCCTCTGCTCCAGGAAGGACAAGCTGCTGCTTACAGAAATGGAGTCTGTTACCTGGCCAGTAGAACCAACAAAAAAGTGAGTCTGTGCCATCCATTGTCCCCTTCAGATTAAGACATCCCCCCAAAAATAAGACCTATCTATCTATCTATCTATCTATCTATCTATCTATCTATCTATCTATCTATCTATCTATCTATCTATCTATCTATCTATCTATCTATCTATCTATCTATCTATCTATCTATCTATCTATCTATCTATCTATCTATCTATCTATCTATCTATCTATCATGTATTTACTCTCTCTAGATAGTATATGAAGCAGACCAAAGGTCTTTTTGCTTGTGTGGTTGCAAACAAAGACTAGATGAATAACCATGAAGGTTATGGTGAGAAGGGATTAAAAGAAACGAAAAGCCCTCAACTCAAACACTTCGTAGCACAATCAAACCATCTTAAAAAAGGTATTTGCATGCCCCAATCCATCACAAATCCCAAAAGTTAAGGGAAAAATCCTCACTTCAGGACAGTGGGTGGAGCCATGCAAATCATTTCTTTACACCCCATCAGCCAAATGAACATCCAAATCCGCTGGTGTACAGTGCAAATATAGCCTTATGGTAGAGAGCCATTTATTCCAAGCTGCATAAAGATGTTTCAGGCTTGTTGGCCATCATCAGTGCAGTGCATGGAAACCATGTTTTCTGTTCGAAGAAAGCTTGACTGTGCTTAGCTGCACCAAAAAATTATAGGCTGGCATACATGGGTCGATACCCATGCGATTCTAGGAAGCTCGACTGCAGTGCGGTCTAGCTTCCTCGATATCGAGTCATTGGTGGCGCCCGATACCCACGGTACCCATCCAAAGTAATGGAAATCTAATAGGGTTTTCCAACCTGTTGGAAACCTGTTCCATCGTGCTTCAAAGGATGGCTCAATTTCTTAATAGATTCCAGCACATTTGAGTGCCGTGAGCGGGCACGGCGCTCAATAGTGCCCGATTGTACAGGGTTCCAACAAGCATACCTATCTTGACGCAAAATAGCAAGAAAAGACAGAAATAATGAAGAAACACAAGTAACAGAAAGTAATCACAAATAGAAGAGCGATCTCACTAATAAGTAGATCATGTCATAATGCAGTGGTTCACAAACTTTTCTTGCAGGGCCACCTTTTCTATTTAGGAACATAAATGAGCCCCCCCCCCCCATCCAAACACAGGTTCAGAATGAGGGCCTGTGCTCCCCTGGAATACCCTCCCGCCCCCGCAGCTTGGGAACCACTGTCAAAATGGATCATCTCACCAATCTACAAAAGGCAGCAGACTCTTTCAAGGTGAGAAAGGACACCGGAGAGACAGATTCCTGAAGTTAACATACAAGGGTACTCTCCTTTCAAACAATAACCACCTTCCATTTTATCCTCTCAAATATTCGCATATATTCGCGAATATGGGCACTTTGAATTCGCAAGGATCATGCTCATAATCTTAGTAATCACAAATGTTCGAGATTTTTTACATAACATCAAAATAACTGTGCATTGCGTTCACACTATGCGCATGTACAGGGAGTGCATAGGCAAGTGGTATTTTTGAGGAATAATTTTATTATTGAACAACAACCATGTTCTCAA
>CM070035.1:33890997-33908907 GCA_036250615.1 Ptychadena robeensis
GAGGATGATGTGGTCAAAATACTCATTTGCCTAATAATTCTGCACTCCCTGTATAAGTGACAATTTTCTCACTGAAGGTAATAATGACCAGAGATTATGAATTCTCAAATTAATTGTGAAGATTAAGTGAAAAATGTTCGATATTGTGCAAATACGAATCACTACTGTCTTCGTGAAAGCCAAAGATATCAACTTGAATGCCTATTTTGTAGGCGTTGGCACATTTTTACATTTTAACACCAGGAAAACTATTGTTACTGTTTCTGGTAAATTACACATATATAGGGATGGGAAGCTCGGAAAAAAAACGGAAAAATTTGGAAAAAAAACGTTTTTTTTCCGGTTTTTTTCCGAAAAATTGGAAAAATTGAAAAAATATATTATGGCATGATGAATGACGTCCATAATAACTTTTCAGACGTCCATAATAACTGTGATGATGACAGGCACAGCAGAGTAGATGCAGAAGCAGAGACTGAAACTGATACTGATGATTACAGCACATGAAATGATTCTGATTAAACCTCATCCCCATTCATGCCCAGGCCAGCTGCCAGTAGGAAATATGAGAAATTGTTACTTCTGGTTTTAAATATTGTTTTCTGGAGTTTTTTTTTGTTCCACAGAAACTAGTAAACAGTTCAGGAGATTGTTGCTCCATTTGTTACAATACAAATAAATATCATTATAAAAGTCAGTTCTGTGTGATCTGTGATAGTCACTATATTTCTATTATACAAGTTGTGATCATTTTATGCCCAGTAACATTGTCCATAGTTATACTTTATGTTTCTAAAGTAACAGAATGACTTTCAGTCTGGAAAAGAAAAAGAAGTGTTGAATGGAGCATTTTTTTCAATTTTTCCGAAAATTTCCGTTTTGTTCCGTTTTTGAGCTTCAAAATTTCCGGAAATTTTACATCTCTACACATATAATACAAATATTGTTTATTTTGAATGTGTTAGGTATTATAGATATTTTCATTATTTTCTTATGAGAAAAATAGTCTAGACTTACAACCAACTTGACTGTTAACCATTGGCATAAAGGATGTTCATAATTAAGGGTCTACAGTGTATATATTAATTATTTATATGTTGCTATATAATATCTGCTCAGAGTACAGCTCTAAGTAAGATCTAAACTGATCACATACACATACTGTATTAACAAGGTTAATAATAAAGCAGAAGCCTAAAAATGTCCTGGTTGGAATCATTGGGAAGCATAACATGATTCATCACAATGCAGTAATGTTTGAAGTACTCTAAATGGCACTTTAGCCATGTTAATGTAGACTCTTATTATTATATCTCAGTTATCGCATAGTGTTGTTTAGCACACCTTAAGTGTGGTTGCAGCTTGATGAGTCAAGGCAGTTTATTATGTAGCTACTGTAGTTATACACAATTACTGGAGTGAGCAGCATATTATTATATCAACCAACAAAGAGATAGTTACAAGTAATCTGAACCAGCCAGCAGGTTATGTTTTCTGGCTATTAATCTGAATTCATCTCCAAGTCATAATTATGCTTTATGTCAGCCCTGATGATTTGTAGTACGAGCCAGCTCTGCGTTCAATAATCAATGTCAAGCAGACTTTTCAAAAAGAGAAAAATGATAAATTCTCATTCACAGTCTGGTCTTAAGCATTGGCATCAGCGCAGTCTTGCAGCCAAGGTCAATCAGTTTCAAGAAGATGGATGCAATGTCCTCCTATATTATCATATGATATTCTAAAGAGTCATTCAACTGTGAAAAGTGAAAATCTAAATGGCAGAAATATAAAAAATAGAAGACTTATTGGTGAAGGGATGATTTATTTTCATCTGCATTAGCATAATTATGTTTGGAGTAAGGTATGTTGGTCAGTTTGCATTGGGTTTTTATACCTTTAGTTACAAACAACCAGATTTTAGTTTATATCAATTAAGCTGGCCATAAACGCTTCAAAATTTTGTACAATGCATGTTTAACTCAAGCGATAAATCAGTTTCGAACTTCCACACACGCAGTTTCGAACTTACAAGGACAATAAATCCTAACCGGACTAATTCCTTTTACCTCTACTACTTTGATTGGACATTCTTTATGTTATATGGACCTTGTTGATTTTTTAGTAACATGATTTGGTGACGCATATTATTCTGTCTCATTAGGTCATAGACCAATACCTATATATACTCCTATGGCCTCTAAGTCCCCAGTTCCCTACTGCTTAGGGAAAAATATGTGAGGTGGCTGTAGGTGAGGAACTAAGGACTGGGACTTATGCCCCATGTCCATCGGTCTCCACAACCACAACCCCCTCCCCCCTCCATATATATCTATTTGGGATGTTGGCCTAACTTATGACCTAAGATCTTGGTTCAGGGTCGCTCTATGTTTCAATCCAAGTTTAAAGCGTGTGATCGGCTAAAGTGACGGGAAATTGCATAAAAAATCGATCGGGCAGGGATCTGACATGTCTGACGTTTTTAGTCAAACAAACATGAATTGAAGGATGTTATTGGAGACTTTAAGATCTGCGCTTTCGATTGACCCATGCAGACCTGATTCTCATTTCCTATCACATTTTTTTGTGTTGATCTTAAGTTGCGTCACTGATCGTCCAGGCACATAAATTGGCGATACATCGTATCCCGGAAACTTTTCAATCAACGTACTACTTTTGATCGAATATTAACATTTAAACATATTGAGCAGCCCGCACTACACGCTTCTGACAGTCAAAAATAAATATTGTTTCATCCACAAATATATATTGCAAAAGCACTTATCTTTCTTTTTCTTGCTGCTGTTTTACCTCCAGGCTGATCCTCCGGGTGCCGGAATCATAAGTGCGCCTCCTGCTTGTCAAACATTCACCATACCATAGAGAGAGAGTTCGCACCCCGGAGAAAAATCCAAGCCAATCTTTATTTGACATATAGCTGAATTACAGAGACACACCTTCCGTTGAATTCTATTACAGAGACACCCCCCCCCCCACCCCCCATTGAAAAGGCCCCCTAAACTTTTACGCGTTTCATGCTGAATGATCCATATATATAGATCACAAAACCCAAAACAATCAAAACACCTCCTACAACCAGGTGTACAATTAGTCCACCAGTATCAGGGATATCCAGGAGACAGTGCTAGCCAGCCAATCTCTGGGAAATCTAAGTGTCTATGGCGTATAGCTGTGCTGTGTCTTCACAGCGCTGAGCCACTCTGCCGATGCAAGGCTGAACGTAGTCGAGTACGTTGAGCCTCTGCATCGGCAGATGTGTAAACAGAGCATCCGCCGAGCAGGCAAAGTCTATGTGCTTGGTCGGGATCCCCGCCAAGCAATATGCCATAGACACTTAAGCTAGGAACACACGGCTCGATTTAAGTGTACAATCGATGTAAATCAATGAAAATTTACATCGATTGTACCAAAATCGTAGCGCGGACACATGGTACGATCGACGATTTTAGTTCAATGAAGAGCTTTACATCGATTGAAAAGTGATCGGACTTGTTGGAAAATCATCGTCGAATTGTACCATGATCGTACTACTTTTTCATTTTCATCGTACAATTGTAGTCGATGAAGTGATAGTTTACTGTTAGTAGGGCATCAATAGCATCGACGATTTTAGTCAATAATCGATGTTCTCTACATCGATATTGTACTACGATTGTATGACACTATAGCGCACACGGTACAATCGATAAAATACCAAAATCGAGGTTCTTCATCTAATCTTACATCGATTGTATGCTTAAATCGAGCCGTGTGTTCCTAGCTTTAGATTTCCCAGAGATAGATTGTTAAACGATCGCGACATGCGATTACCTGTTACTTACTTCCGCTTAGCGGAAGGGGGTCCCGACGTATGTGGAAACAAGCCCTACTGCCATTCATCATCTCATGCCGAGTTAGCTGCCTGTTTGTACCATCAATATATACCCTACAAAAACCAATTCAGTGAATAAAGTCAGTTAATTTATTTTGACATATATTTACCACCATCATATTCCGCTTCTCTTATTCAGTATTGTGCATGAAACATAATTCTCACACCAGTCACCTTTTACTGGGACTTATCATTTAGACATGCTACTATGAAGGGATGCAACAATCATATATGCAGGCCACTATAAACTATTCATGTTAAAGGCAGAGCTGAATATAGAGATATAGTTAAATGTCATGCACAATAAAGTTTATTGAGAAAATAGTAGACCAGGCTTGTTGATGTTGTTGGAGTATGCAGAGAAGATGGATCTTGCATTAAGCAAAAGCACCCATGCCCAGTGAATTCATCCTTGCCTTTCTGATGCCACTTGTTCACTATAATTGGTACACACATCTGGGATTTTGTCATAGCTCCTAAGTTCAACTGGCCTGGCTATGTTATCTTCAATAACGATATCCTTTTTTTCTGATATTTTTCTGGTTATTAGACTTTCAGTATTATAAGTATGCCAACATTAGAGCAGATTCTTCTTCTTATTATTATTATTAATAAATTATATATTTTTTATTTTGACCTTCCATATTATCTTCCCATTAAATATTTACATTCCTTTACCTGCAAGAGAAACTCTCCTTTCCTTGCAGGGCCCCCCTTTTCTATTTAGGAACATTTTCGAACCCCCCCTCCTCCCCATTGAAACACAGGTTTAGAATGAGGGCCAGCGCCCCCCCCCCCCCCCCCCCCCCCCGGAATACATTTCCGCCCCCCCCAAGTGGGCCCGCCCCCCAGTTTGGGAACCACTGAACTAATGTAATAAATAAAATAGGGGTTGGTTTAATTTTTCAAACTTTTTTGCATAGGCTGCGAACTTTACATACCGCATGTACAAGGGGAGAATAGAGACACCTTGATGAGAACTCTTCTTTGTAAACCAGGTCAATAGAAAAATGGTTAATATGTAAAATGAGGTTTATTCATTTTTTATGTATGGTTAGAGAGGCGAGAAGTGTCTCTATACCAAAAATCAACTTTAAATCCATCAAAATATCATTGCTGTGAACTTTTATCTCCAGAGAAACCATAACATGAGTCAGATACACAAGTCTGCTCACCCATCCTGGAGGAAGCCTCTTGGCTACCATTCACATAAAATGTCTATGCTCTGCTGAGCTTTATTTGTATTACTTTAGAGGGAGAAGAGGTTGTTTTCAGACAAACAGCGCTATCCATGCTTCTCCCAACGACAGAATTGTAATCGGACAATATTTACAGCTTGTCTGGTGTGTCTTCCCAGGAAATTGAAGGAGACTGGTGTCCATTATTATTGGAAAAAAGCTGGATTGGGTGACTGTCAGCGCTTGTCTATGGTAAACTTTAACACCTGCCATTTCAGTTTTCGTGTGTCATGTGACTAATGAAGAAGTAAAAACTACCCATAGACATGAAAATATAATAGACAAAGAAAAGATTTAAACATTAAATAAACCTTTCTACAGCTTTCTACAACCAAACAATGTAGTGGGTACTTTTTTGTACTCTACTTACCCTCAAAAACTAAATTTATATTTATTTTTTCAATTAAAGCGGACCTACCACCAGAAAATGATCTACACAGCAGTGCCAATAATAGGTAGGAATATATTTTTTTTAAAAATCACCTGTAATGAGGGATTTTAGATGTTCCCCCGCTGCATCCCCTCACTTCCTGGTCCTGCTTACATATAGCCGTGGCTAGACGTGAGCAAAGTGTTTGTCAGGTAATTCTGTAATCTCGGCACTTCAGTGAAAGTATATTGAGGAAAATTCCCATAGAAAAACAATGGTGTTCAATGTTTGAGTTAACCCTTGGAAGCCTGGGGAATTAAGATGGAATCGCTCAGACAATTCCACTGAACAACAGGTAAGAATATTATTTTTGAATCGTGGAGCCCTAAGTCACTATCATACCAGCTCAGAGGTATGTCAAACTTTAATTTTGCATATGTTATTTTTGAGTATACATGCGCTTTAACTGTTGTGGTTTATTGTCATCTATTTTTTAAAATATGTCATTTTTGTGAGGTGATATCATTTGGTAAGCACTGAACCCTATATATATCAAGTGTATGTAGCCAAGTGCCACGCTAGGGATGGCCTGATAATTGCAGGTAGTGCCTTAATCCAGAGTATTCCTATCTTTAACAAAGCCAACAATGGCTTTAGTGTTCTGAAAGTTTGTATTCTGAGATTATTTATAACTATTTATAACTGTGAAGAAAGTTGGAAGAAAGTTAAACATCATACATCACATCATAAGACATCGAACACACCATTGTTACTTGCAGGCAGAGACTGGTTGATGAATGAGATCTATGCTAATGTCCCAGATACAGAGAGCCTCATTCCTATAATCTGAATCAGCATAATCCTAAAGCTAGCCATACACTGCACGGATTCCCTGGCTGATCGATTCAGCACCGGCGGCATCCACAGGTGAGAACGATCAGCCAATTAGGGAATCCGATCGTGGCAGCCCACCTTGCACGGCCGGATCCGTGTCCGATGGATCGGCTCCCTGACCGCAACGCCCCCTGATCAGAGCAGAATCGGACCCGAAAAGACCAACAGGTTGGTTCTTCCTCGGATCCGATTCTGTGCCCCCGATCCATCGGATGCGGTCGGACGGGCAAGGTGGGCTGCAGAGGATTCCGGCACGATGGATCCGCGTGCAGGCGCCCGGAATCCATCGCGCCGGAATCCGGCACGAATCCGTGCCGTGTATGGCAGCCTTATGACATGTTTGCAATTAATGTACCAATATCATATGAACTTTCTCTGTAAATATCTTTTCTCCGTTTGTTGTGGGGTTATATTACTAATCTTAGTCTGGTTTATGAGAAAGAGTTTGTTAAAATATAGTGTTGCGGACTATGTGTCAGAAACACAACAGATCTTTACAGAGGCTGCCTGATGCCTGCAATTCAGTGACCTGCGACCCAGGACAGGTGAGTGGACCCTGACTCTGACCCTGACTAGAGTATAAGCAGAGAGGCCATTTTTGGGGCTGAAAAAGTTGGCTTATACACAAGTATATACAGTACTTATTTTTGACTACATTCATTATATAACTAAATTAGTTATTGTTTATTGTGTTACTCATGAATTGTTTACATTAAATCCCACAAAACACATTCAATCCCCACAAAAAAAGTAGTTCTAGGTGTGAGGTGACACCCAACATCCCCACAATGAATGTAGAGCTCAGTATCCAATCACTGGGCTTGAAAAATATCATGTGGTTCCTTTATAAATTAAACAGTAATGGGGATAATAAATGAATTATCTAAACTAGAGGTAACTTAAGCAAGACATGTACAATTATCTATAGAATTCTATACAAAATATTTGTCATGTGGTTATGGTGAATGTAGTGAGATATTTAAATCATACTTTACAACACTGAAAGAGTCACAAACCACAGTATGGCATTTCAGAATATGTGTATGGCTTATTTGACGTGACTAATAACTGAACTAAATGGCTTGGGCCTAGAAATAGGATTCTAAATGTGTGTGTCCCAGTAGCCTCAATAATCTATAAAGCACAAGGTACTCTATTTTTATCTAGTTCTGTATAGTGTATATTGTTTATAAGGTATGATGTACCTACATTTCCTAATAAGGTTGACACATACTACCTGAACTATTAGGCTGGACATACACAGCTCGATTTTCTAATAGAATCGAGCACTGAGTGCGTTCACGCTGCTCAAATCTATTGCATTCAGCCTCTGTTCAGTTGAGTTTTTGATCAATTGAATGGGGTACTAACATGATGGTACATCCCTGCTTGATTCACAAATATTGCATTACTTTGGAAGGGGACCGACGAAGCTTGAGCGCTCGAGGATTCATCGATTGCACATGTATCCACCTGTGTATGGCCAGCCTTACCCAACATTTTTAGATCTTATTATCTAAAGATGTCCAACTCTGGTGCTTGATTTAAACTTATCACAATCTCTGTTCAAAACTGGAGATTTCAGTGTTACTGACTGTGGTTTCATATATTTTGTATCCAAATGTATGTAAAGTACATTAGTTCTTTTGTTAATGATCATATGTTTGTGTCCCATCAACACATTTGATAGTTAAGTTACCTTATTGTTTCGTTAGTTTTTCATTATAATTCTCAAGTTTAAGTAAAAAAAAGTATTGTTTTCATCACCACAAACTTTTTATCCATTAATGCTAACAGCTAATGTTCTCATAATGCGAGTTTAATGATGTCAGTGCTTGTTCATTAGAAATCTATTAGAATGTGGTTTTGAAAGTAAAATTACTGTAGTATAAAATAACAGCATTGCAGTTTTTCTTTTTACTGTATTTTCAGTCCATTACTTATGACAAAATGAGAATAACATGACCTGCAGTGGGGTGACTGTCCTTTTATAAGCCACAGAAAACATAAACAAAGTGGCAATCTTGTCTTTATATTCTTGTGTGCAATAAAGCAGGCAGAAAGTTTTATTTACCCTCACTTAACCTTACTATACTCTAGCTCTGTCCTCAGCTTGCTTCAGTCACATGCTGGGATCACAGTACTCTAGGACTCTCATCACTGTAGTGCAATCAGGAACCATTTTGCCCCACTTGCTAGAAAGCCTTTAAAGGTGTGTGTAGTTTGTTTAATTTTTTTTTAAGTTTTTGTTGAATGGAGCTTAGTAAGGGAATGGATAGTTAAATTAGAGGAACTCCATGCTAGAGTTTTACTTTAACAAGGTGTTCAGTTCTAAGAAAAAATGTTTGCTAGAGGATCCGGAATATGTCAGAATGTTTTGCCTTTTAAGTCCCGACCACTCTCAAGTGAAGGCCTTGGTTGGATCTCCTCCATGCTCCTTGAGAATACATAGACTCACATTTATTTATATGCTGTCAACAATAAAATTGAATACACATTCTGCCAATATTAACCGAGGAAAGGGTTGCACCTGAAACCCAAATAGGGTGTTCACAGGCAATATTTAGGTATATGGTGATAATACAGTTTTATTGTGATTTTTCACACAAAATTAAAATTTTACAATTGCGACTAGGCTGCTTCCTTAGTAGATTCTGCAAGGCATAGGTAAAAGTAATCAATTAAACAGAAAATCCAAGGATAAGCAAAGTCATTTAAACAAAGTAAATTGGTAGCCAAATACCTGTAACTGTGCAACCAGCATAGCCCTTCAGGATGCAGGATAGCCCCTCTGGTCCACTTACTAATTGTAGATGAATCTTCTCCTTTGTAGAAGTACTTTTCTACTGGTCCATTAAGCCATGGCACATGCAACCAGCACAGTTACAGGTATTTGGATATCAATTTACTTTGTTTGAATGACTTTGTTTTACCTTGGATTTCCTGAATATATATGTTATGATTCTTTTTCCCTATATAGTGTTTTACCTTGCACAATCTCAACCTAGTTGCCACAAAACGTATGGAGAAGATTGCAAGGACACCTAGTAAAATTTATATTTTTGTGTGTTACATTACAATAAAACTGTATTTTCACCATATATTAAAATATTGTGAAGTACCTTTTGGGTTTGACGTGCAACCCTCTCCTTGGTTTTTGTTGACTTTACTTTTTGGGATGTAGGCAATATTACTACTAGATATCCAGCGATTTTATGTATCTTGGTTGAATGAAAATTATGTCTGGGATAGAGTGGAATTTATCAGAATGGAGAGGTCATGGACACAATCTTGTTCTTGTGCTGAGATAACAAAAGTGCAGCTTTCCTCTATCTTGATACTTGTTAGATGATGTTTGTCAGAAAATGAAGTTAGAAAATGTCCACATATATACTAATAACAACTGGACTAGACAAAGTGGATGCTATTTCTGTAGTAAGCGGGATCATTCTTGTTCTAAATAGTCTGTAATTATGATTTCCATTACTGTAGTTGAGTTCTCAAGTCATATTATAAGGAAAGCCAGGGGCTGACATACCCTGATTTACCCTGATCACAGAATAACAGTTTTTTTTGGGGTAGAAGTAAGGCTCATTTCTTAGTTTTAAAGCTGAACTCCAGCTATACCTTTCACTGAGGAGAGTTCTCCTAGATAAGGACTGTGAGTAGTCTATTTTTTCACAAGGTTTTTTAACATCACAAGTTTTAAAAATTACCTCTTATATCTACATACAGTATTACTGTAGCAGAAAAAATAATTATTATCGTGCTATATTATATTTCTCAATAATTCTGCTTATTATTGTTCCAAACACTGTAAAGATGCTTTTATACATTAGTGACTTCAGCTGACACTGGTAGAAAGCTAGGCAGAAGGGACAAGAGGGTACAGCAGTGGGTAAATGGTCTG
Source organism: Ptychadena robeensis (assembly GCA_036250615.1). NCBI lineage: Eukaryota > Metazoa > Chordata > Amphibia > Anura > Ptychadenidae > Ptychadena > Ptychadena robeensis. The sequence continues at coordinate 33,901,299 of CM070035.1, forward strand.
AGCATATAATTTGGATGAAGACAGGGGCGTAGGAATCACTATAGCAGCCATAGCAGCACTATGGGGCCCATGGCCACAAAAGGGCCCGCCACTCCTGGCTGACAGATCGTTCTTTTTTCCTCTCTGTTGCTGACAGTTTCCCTGCTGGACGGTACTCCGCAGTCTAGCTCGGAGTGATAACATTTGCCGGACTCAGCTGTTAAAATGTAAACACGCGCCATCTTGTAGGCCTTCTGCAAATTTTATTTCTAAATTTGGAGTTAAATATTTCCGCCCCTGAACATTGTATCAGGGTTAAAATATAATATATAAAAAAACATTGCTTTAGCAGTTTTTCCATAAATAAAGTCAAAATGTATGAGAAACATTTTCCACTTGAATATCTACAATTGTGGGAGTTTTTCCTTCTCACCAGATATAATGATGAACACAGCAACTCTATGGATTTATTTTTGTGTTTATTTAATTTAATTTACAAATAATTTTGACATTATTGTGTGTTTAGTAAGCTGACTACTAGACCTTTGTTTGGACATATCTGAGTTAGTTGCAGGCCTACAACATAAAATACACTTCATGCAAAACCTATGTACCACTTTTGGTACAGAAATATAGATCTCTGTGTATGGCTAGGCCGGGGGGGGGGGGGTTACATTTTTCCTGCTGCTTTTGCTACAGAAAGCTCCTCTAAATCGGACCATCAGGGGGGTTACCGGTAATTCTTAGTCCGGCCGTTTCGGAAGAGAACTGTTGGGGTGTGAGGTCAAAATGGGGTTGGGGAGGTCTGAGAGTAAGGTGGGGGGTTGGAGTGGCATGTCCGGGAGATATGCAGTATAAAGAAAAAAAAAAATGGGACACAGTCATTTCTAGCTACACCTTTGGATAAAGAGTCATTATAATTCCAAAGGGTTTGGTCATCAGAAAGACAAAACATTACACAAATAATAACAATAATTATCTTGTCGTTTTCCTGATGCAGATTTTCGTTTTTTACTTTTGTTTCTGCGTGCGGTTGTAAATGTAGACCCACAATGTCAGACAAGAATTTGCAAGCTGCACTTAGATACGCATGTTTGAGGAATTCATTTCTGACATTGCATCACAATGTCCCCAAACTAGCAAGAACAGACAGAAAGAAAGAACAAAGTGTAATTCATGTGACCAATCTCATGTCACCAAACATGTCATAATACATCAATCCAAAACGAAAAAGGCAAAAGTCCCGCACTCTTGGTAAAAAAGTTCTCCAAAACTTTATTCCTCATTCATTGAAATAATGAAACATAGAATTGGGGTGATTGTACCAATTATATGTTTCATGATTTAAATAATTGAGGAATAAAGTTTTGGAGAACTTTTTTTTACCAAGAGTGCAGGACTTTTGCCTTTTTTCGTTTTGGATTGATGAAGAGTGAGCTTAGGAGACAGGGTTTGGCAATCCGCGTATAGTCACTCCATTCAAGTAATTACACCAAGGCTGGAGAGGGAGTCTCTTATGGGAACTGGTATCCATTTGGAGAGTGTGGACCTCAATCTCATTGCCACGTGACATGTCATAATAGACCATCTGGACAGTGAGCCAGACTCCTGATGTTCTAATGGAAGGGAACTCTCCTTACAAACAATAACCACCTTCCATTTCATCCTATCTTCCTGAAAGCCAAAGATGTCAACTTGAAAGATGGTTACAAATTTTTGTTTCTTTTTATTGAGAACACCAGGAAAATTATTGTTGTTTCTGGTAAAGTACATGGAATATACAATTCTTTTTATTATAAAAAGATTAGGTAAGCTATGAAAGGTTCATAATGCATTATGGATACTTTAATCATTTCTTGTGGCCAAAATAGTCTTGACTTATAACCAACACTTGGGAACAAATTAAGTTCGTAAGTCAAAGGGTCCATTGTGACTTTTGCAATGTTCATGGCCAAAAGTGTGTGTACCTGACAGTTTAGGTTCAGGCTTTTTGAAGGACAGTTTTATTGCTTTAAACATTATAGGAACAGTAAATGGTAAAGATTCATTTAAAGAGGCTGTCAGATAAGAATACTGGCACATATTATTAAAAAATAAATTCAGTTATGTTCAGTTAAGTCTAATACAAATTTCAAAATAGCATTCATACTAGAGATGGTCACATTTTTCAACCAGCTTACTTTGTGACTGATTGCAAAACCCCTGAACATAGTATCATCACCAAGATTGCTGGAGATGTAGAGACTTCATAAAGATACTAACTATTCTTATTATTTATTTATAATTTAAAATTTTCCTTAAGTTATGTGAATTGATTCGCATGGTTAATATTTTAAAACATATATGGTTATTTATTTGTTGAAGGTCAGGCATTAAAATGTTGCAGAAGCTGTAATTTCCATTTCTGCTTTGTTTTGAAATGCAATACCTCCAGTTTTAATCAGTATCTTGAGTAGAAAACGTCTGTTTTTATTTATTTTAGGTTTCTGGTTATGTGCAGCAGATGCAAGCCAGAAAATTTAGCAGTGACATTTGTTCAGCATCACCGAGTGAGCACATTGTTTGTGTTTTGTCACAGATTACAAGTGCAAACTGATCTCAAAGGAAAAGTCATCACAACAAAACCGTGACAGATTTTAATTATCAAGCGTAGACTTCATATTGTCACCCTACAAATGTCAAATATGATTGTTTATTGTTTTCAAGTAAAAACCATGAAACCAATATCTACAGTATATAGACAAATATATTGGTATCGCTATATAGCTACCCATTTTAATTATGTTTTATTCTAAATGCGTACACTAAGCATCAATATGCAGCTGATCCTTCCTTAGTTGCCATAACTCGTTTTGACTTTTCATAGGTTTATAGAGTGTGTTTGTGGGAATGATTGTCTTTCCACTTACCTTATTCAAGAGGTATTTAATAAGGTTGATGTCAGGGATCTTTGCAGATAAGTCAGGTTTTTGTAAGGTGAGGTGCATTGGGCTAATGGAATAGAAAATGGCCTTCCCCATACTCTTCACAAAAAGTTAGATGCAGAGATTTTCCTTGGTATCTTGGTATGCCAAAGAATTAAGCATTCACAAACTGACCTATTTCAACTGCACCACTAATCCCACCTTCCACTATCTCCCATTCCACCATAGCTCGCCCAGTCAAGCACCCTTTCCCCTACTGGTCCCACTGTCAGGGTATAAAGAAATACACCCCCCCCCCCCCCCCCCCCCCCCCCCCCCCCCCCCCCACAACCCATGCGCTTGGACATTGGGGCTCCTTTGTGAGGCTTAGTTGGGCCCACCTACATCCAGGTAAGACCCTTCTTCCAACACCACTCTTGGAATATAACCATAGACCCCCTATATCGGGCACTTACACGGGCAACTAGACCTAACACCTCCTTTGTTTACATTCCCTTGCAGTACACTCTGACTACTTACATGCATAAGTCCTGATAAAGTGACAGTCGTGAAACGCGTTGACTATGAATCGTGTGTATCATCATTTACTAACGACAACTTGAAGCTGATGTATTATGAACAAAGACATTCGGACTGTACATAAACCTTGAATGTACTGGTTATACTGAATATGACTCATTGAACTTTGTTTGTAATTTCTTACCTGAGGTCTCTGGGTGCAAAAACTCTTTTGTGTATATTTATATATAAAGGAATACACTCCAATAAAAACAAATAAATTGTCTCCATTGGAGAGGTATTTGTTAAAAAGGACATATCACCTTAAATTCTGCCTTCAATTATTGGCACCTCAGGCAGCTCGGAGGTCAAATATGATAATAACCTTAAAAATCACGCAAATCTCCGCCTCTTCAGTTACTTGCACCACAGCAGTCCTAAGGGTACATGGTAAAATAGACATCACTTCTGACAACTCTTTCCCATGTCCCCATGTGCCAGCAGCATCTGAATCAGCTGATGCTGGAGGTGCAGAGCATTACCCAATTCAGATGCGGATAGGTGGATAATAGGATGGAGACTCTTCCTGTCTCGCTCCCCCATCTTGAAGCCTGGAGGACTGGACTGGAAGCGAGAAGCCAGAAAAGGTAAGTATATAGGTGAGTAATGTTTTATTTTTATTTATTTTTTAGTTTAAATCCGCTTTAACTTTGTTGATTTAAATATCTTAGGGAGATCGGTCAGCTTGTAAAATCTGTCATCTCCCCCGGGCACAAGCATTATTCTAGGCTATAGATGTGTGAACCAGGCGTTAGTGTCAGCTTTATTTTAAGCAATGTTTGACAATTGTCAGATTCCCAGAAAAATAAACTGCTTTTAAAAGCCTGTTGGGGACAGCATTGTTTTTTGTCCATATGGCTGATGCATGGTGACATGTTAAATTTGAATACATGCACAATTTTCATATTAGCCTGATGGTAATGAAGGACTGCAGGCTAATGTAGATGTGATATTATTTGACTGTTGTTGTTTGCCACATAAGGGGAACCAACTGGACACTTTACGCTTCCAAGTGCACCAGAAACACAAATGTTCAACATTACAGATCACTTGTCTTCTATGGGGAAATGGAGTTCTTAATAAAGCCGTGGTAAAAATTAAATATGTGTTTGTGATTTATAAACTCTGATGAGCCAATTATAACTTGCTGTAACCTCATCCCAAACCCAACACTATAGCACAAATATTTCACTGCTCCCACAACTTCCCCGTTAACTGTATTTTACAATTCAGGGGGTTTCAGATTGATGGACAGCATGGCAGCCTGGGAATGACAGAACGCTATAGAGTGACTGTGACATCTGAGTGCGTAGAGCTGTACCTACACTTGTGATGCAGAATGTATGCTGTACCTGCTTTGTTAAGTGAAGAAATGTCTTATTTAGAGAACTATGGAAAGTTTATTGGTTTGCTATGGTAAAGATCTATACTTTAGGATGGAGATATTGCAAAGTATTCTGAAAGATAAATATAAACAATAATACCGTCTCACTCTCTTCTGCAATAGACTTTCCTCTTCCTTACACAAAACCCTTACTCAGCACCACTCTATTGAAGTTGGAATTTACAGTAACGTCTAATTTAAATGGTGACAAATATAATGAGTACATTGGCAGAGTCTGGAATTATGGGAATGAAAGCCCCCGATTGGGGTTCGTGACAGAAGCCAGCATGGGATTTAACTTGTCAGCAATCACACAAAAATGCATTAATGGATTAAAATAATGATACCCTTTTATTCTTTGGATGTATTGTGTTACTGTGTTCTACCATATTAATAGGTATTATAGGATAACCATATCCTATAATACATCATTACTGACTGTCTGTCTGTTTGGTAATCAGTAATAGTGATGAGCGGCATAGGCAACATTCGTATTTGCGGCATGCCGCACATTTTTTGGAAAACATTCGGAAAATAATCACATTCGGCAATATTCAGGTTTTTTTTTTATTGCGAATATTGGCAGTTTTTATTGGGAATTTCGCACTCGCAATATATGTCTAACATTGCGTGAATTTGTGTGCGAATTTTCAAAAGGGCCGATTTTCACAATATTCGCATCACCCCAATATTCAATTTAAAAACTGTTGATGGTCGCAGGGAGTGTTGCTAAGCTCTTGTTGCAGCCTTCCCATTCGTCTACTTGCATTGAGAGGCATGTGGAAAAAAAATACAGAATATCCGGAATTGCGAATATTCTGCAATATATTCACCATCTTCGCGAATTGACGATATTCGCAATTAATATTCGGAATCCGAATATTCGTGGTCATCACTAATCAGTAACAGAGCTAGGTTTTAAAATATCATTGTAAAACTTCCAAAAGTGCAATTGGGGGTTTACAGACAGCGAAGCATTGTTTACAGACCTTTTTCATGCACCACTTTGTCCACGATAATCCCGGGAAAAAAAACACAGGGGGTACTTGGTCTCCCTGTGACTCCATTGATTTTCAATGGATGTGCCCCATATCAGACATGCTACAGTAACGCATCGCCCAAATAAAAAATAAGGTAAACACAGTCGGGGCACAGGCACTGATGCACCTCATTACTTGGGATGCATTGGGAGCCCTAACCTTAGACTTGTGTTTCTTTGCCCTTGCTGCATTCAGTATTGTTTATTAAGCAGATTTAGGTCTCTCTGTGTGCTTCTTTTGGACCCCCCCCCAAAAAAAAACGCAACCCAATGGCAACCCAATATATTCAATGGGTCCATACACACAGGCATATTTTGCTCACTGTTTGCCACACTGTGCTTTTTAAAATGTGGGTTTTCACCTTTTTTAAGACATGGTGCAAAAGGCGCACAACCATGTTAATGTTCCCATTGAAGTGCATAGTGTTGCATTGAAAACGCGCCCCTACGTTTTTTGCCGCATGGGAGGGGAACAAACTGTAGATTCTACTGGAAATTGTTGGGGTTCCTCTGCCTTAAAATGTGCCAAACAAAATTGTCATGTTAAAGCAGGTGAAAGTAAAAGACTTAGTATGTGACCCAATAACTTACAGTTTTGCTGTAAAGCTATTAAAACTCTGCAAAGGCTTTTATGTAGCCAGCTATGTGTGTCAACCCAGCAGTATTTTTTTCCACTTGAGGTTTACTGTCACCCAACCCAAATTGTTCATCGGATTTCAGTCATGGAGCCCAAATATCACACACACGACAATACCACAAATTCACCATTTTTATGCACAGCTCTCTACCAGCCCCTCCAACCAGCTATGACCTCCCACAGGGACAGACACACATTGATAATCTAACATATTTGATCTAATATAAAGGTTTAAGTAAAAAATTTATTAAGAAGTAAGGGGATAACAGAAATAAAAAATAGCTGGCTGGACCTAGTTGGTGTTAATATGAAACATTTCTTTGTAGAGGTTTTCTTTATTAATTGTTTGGGTGGCATCTTTGGGTTATATAACTGGTTTTCTTAACAGATTTGCTCATGTTTCCCAAGATGTATCAGGATGTCACTTATCTCTCCATGTGTATCCGGCTCTCAGAAGACACGTTTTGAAATCTCCCCATCTGTTTGCAGGGAAGATTGATGATCTCCCTTCCCTAAAACCTCCTCTTTTCATAATCAGGGAAGAGATGTTTAAGGATTTCATTGCTCCTTATAAAGTCAAGATGGCTTTTACCAAATCCTACATCTGTGTTATAACATCTTTAAATGCTTGAAGTGCTGGCTATGAGGATCTGAGAGTATTGCCTTATGCATATTCACAATTTGATTTGATTTGATGTAAGTGATAATATCATAGTTACCAACATGTATGGCAGTTTCCAGGGGGTATAGCTGATTAAACGCTACATCTGTTATCCATTAAAGGTTTCTGTAAATGTTGAAAATGTTAAATTTCAGACATAAACCATAAAACCATCTACATGGCAGGAACAATGGGTCAGCTGGGGCCTTGCATACAAATAATATGTTATTTTTTCTGCATTTAACTTTGTAAGAATTCAAAGAGGACATTCGGTATAGTTTGAAATGTGATTACTAATATTTTAGCTGGCTACAGGATTATCAATTCTGCCATGATTATTAGTAATGTCCAGGGCCTTATTTCTGGGGGAACGCACTGGAACGGAGTTTCAATTCTATTGAGTTCTATTTTAAGCCTGGCCCGAAAT
>CM070035.1:33915656-33933176 GCA_036250615.1 Ptychadena robeensis
TATGGCGGATATTCGCGAAATTACGCGAATTCGAATATTGCCTCGTCGCTCATCACTAGTCTGTATACAGGTCTGTCGCCTTTTAGTGGCCCTACATGTTACTGCAGCTATTAACCCCCAGAAGTCTGGTATCTACACAGGAATAAACATGGTGACTGCCAGAGACAAGATCAGAGCAGGTAAGTATATTATTTTAGCATTTTTGAGGAATTTTGAACCATGGTGATAGCTCAGAGGTAAGTCAAATTTTGTATGTATTAATGTTTTTTGCTTTTTTTAGATTTTGAGTTTAGATACACTTTAATTGATGGACATATTTAGTACCTATGAGAAGGATGGAGGCAAAAGTCCATTTTATTAAGCTTTCACAGGTAACCTTTCCTTTTTTATGCAATATAATACATTTTCTTAAATGTATAATAGAAGAAAGGATGTGTTCAGTGGAATAGACAAAGATAAGCACAAGATTTAATAAAAGTAGATAGCGTCTAAAGTTGTTCATCTTTTTATTTTCTTAAAATGAAATACTTATCGCCTCAAATAAACATAGCGATAGTTCATCCCCAAGGTAATCAAGTAATACGTATGAGGGGTCACGCAGGCACACGATGGAAAAGTTATAGCAACATATGCCAAAGACAGATCCTGCGGAGAATGCAACATTACAGGGACGCTGTAGGTAGTATAGCAGATGGCCTATCTCTTCCTGCAGACGTTTTCCAAACTAGAGAGGCACATTCATTTACAAAATAAATGACTATCGCTGCTATTTGAAATGAATTGCCATTTTTCTGGTTGGAAGCACATTTCTAAGTTTTCCACATTGCCATTGCTTGACCTTCTTATGACTTTTCAAGATCTTTTAGAGCTGTAATTTATAGTAAGTAGAGAGTGAACAGTCTAAAGGTACCCATACACGTTGCGATTTTTCGGGGACCGATGCGATATTCGATTTCGACGCGCGATTTTAGCTTTAGTGCTATTTTTAAAAGTCGGTCGGATGCCCGACTTTTCGGCCCCCGATTATTCATAGCCCGACCGACCGATCGGCTGGTTGGATTGGGAATCTTTTAAAAGTGGCTGACTTACCGAAAATTACAGGCATCCTCATTCGGGACCCGACCGACTTTTCGGCCGATTTTTCTAAAAACAGCATCGGTCGGACTACATTTGCATGTTAGGAATCTTGAACGATCGACCTACCCGACCGACCGGATCGGTTGGAAGGGCTAAAATCGCACGAAAAATCGCAACGTGTATGGGTACCTTTAAGCAGGGAACACATGCATAGATATGGGCCAGATCGATGGCTGCTTTAAGCCCTGTGCCCATATCCTATGCGGCCATCCCTATTTTCGAGTGGGACCAATCAATCCCACTTGATATCGGACATGACTGTAAACCAAGGTTAATGTCCATTGCTTTGCATGGGGACTGCAAAGTATCAGAGCTGGAGACACAGCAGTGCTGTGCCCCCAGCTCTTTTGATGTCTGGCAGCAGCGCGATGACGTCCTTGCACTGTTGCAGGGAACATCGAATGGCTCATATATTGAGCCGTGTGTTCCCTGCTTTAATTGAGGACAGTACAATGTCTGATGGACAGAAACAAGTATTTTTAACTGTCTATTTAAGCCATATTTAACGGTCATGTCTGATATCCCTGTTTTCGAGCAGGATTGATTGGTCCCGCTTGAAAACTGGGATTGCCGCATATGATATGGTCCAGATAGATGGCTGTGAGCATGCACGGCACTTGAAGCATCGATCTGGCCCATATCTTCATGTGTGTACCTTGCACCCTGTTAAGAGGATGGAACACGTGAAATGAGAAGTTACTGTATACCATGGCTGCTGGCTGTGTTCTCGGCACATTACTCTTTGCAAGCAATTGCTTTGCTATAAAGTGTTTGCTTGTAATACTCCAGCATTGGATATCTTACAACATTCTGTAGGTGCAGTAATCCTTTATTTTTTTTCTTTTCCAATAACAATAACTTTTTAAATAAGACTAAATTGGCTTTCCTTCAAAATAGTGAGACTGGAACTGGACCAACACGGTTAAACACTTTAAACTCATCTAATGATCAATCATCACATATTGACTATTTCTCTTTAGTTAGCAGATGTCAGCAGAGATCTCAATTGTTTGAGAATGAGCCTTAAGCTAGCCATACACAAATCGATTCTGTGGTCATTCCCGAATGATCGATCTGACTGAGAGATCTAAAGGTGTATGGCCAGCTTTAGGCTTTACCCCTGAGGAAGCCCTGGCAATAGGGGTGAAACGTGTCAGATAGAAAGAAGCCACAACTCTGAAATTCTGGATAGTATATGTGTACATCATGATTGTTTTTATTGATTTATCTAAATATGGAGACATTGGTCCTACAATTATGTTAAAATAAAGACCTTTTAATTAAAAATATATGGTTTGCTGCACAATTTCTTTGTATGCCTCAAACCCCAATCAATAAGTGTCATAAGCTGTACCTGCATGTACTATCCTGTGTTGTATCTCCACTCTAATGTTTTGTACAGCGCTGCGTAATATATTGGCGCTATATAAATAAATGATGATGATAATAATAAGATTTGTATAATTGAACTTCATTTTTCACCTGGCCTTGTCATGTGGCCATCATATTTCCTAAAATACTGTAATTACTGCAAATAAAGCTGCCAGTCTAAGTTGGTGGTGCTCTGCGTGGGATTAAAGCTTGAAGTTTAAACAAACAGCCAATGTGTTTCCTATTCTGGAGCAGGCACTGAACACAAAGGCGTTAAGATAACTATTCAGCAGTGAAGACTTTAAGAAGTGGTAAGAAGGTGGAAACGTGCAGTCAGGCTTTCAGAATGCAACAATGCCGAGCTTTTTGTATGACAGAAACTCTTTAATGTATGTGATTAAAAAATTGTCCACCCGGAGTCATGCTGAGCCGCAGAACTGTGCATTAACAATATATAAATGTATTAACTGACTTGTAAAAGAAATTATATTTAGTTGCATTTATTCATATACTGAACGTGAAAAGGTCATATTTCCCTAGAAATCAGTCACAGCCAAGAAATATTTTGGCATTGGTTGTACTGTTTTTGAATGTTGAAGGTTTTTTCCTGCTTTACTTTTTCTTGAAAGCCTCAAAAAATAAACTTGTGGGTGTCAGGGATAATATAGTAACTTGCACATTTAAGTTGTGGCTATCACATGCAAAATGCGATAAGGTGTTCTCCATTACTGTTATACACTGCTTGCCCCCCAAAAAAAGTCGCCATCAAAAAAGAGGTCACACACTCAAATATTTCATTGGTGGAATAACCTGGTCATTTAGTATGCTCAGGTAGTCTGCTGATCTCATTCTTGGAGCACATACTGTTGCTGAACCTAGACCTGTACCTATTTGCTTAAATCCAGGTGGCAACTTTTTTTTTTCAAGGTAGTGTATATAATAACTGATTATGAAGACATTAAATCCTGATCGCATGACATTACTATATGTTGAACAAGGGCTTCTGGTCACCTGAGTGGCAACTAACTGTATGTATGGCTGAAGGTTTCTTATATGTAGAAAAGAATATGGTGGCTTCAAAACAGCACTGACCTCTCACATATTTTATATTTTGCAGATTTGTTTTGTAAATTTGAAATGTTTTACTGAAGAGTCAAGACATGAAGTTTTACGAAAGGTATGTTAACCTCTGATTTTGTATTTTACTCAATACGAAATGGCCATTTTTACTTTCGATGTAAATAGATTTTTGTGCAGAAATATTATATTAGGTGTACAGAGATCACCATTTATGGTAAGTCATAAGATTCCTCCAAAGCTGAGGACCCTCATAATGTTAGGGCTGCTCTGGCTTTTCTTACTAGGGTGACTTTGTCAACTGTTATTGCCAACAGTAACTTGCAGGAAGGTTCAATGCATCTTCAAGATCAACCTTTGTACTCTTCTACACCTAACCTTTGCTACCTTCTTTATTAATCTAAGAAGTTATTGTTAGGCAATGAGTCCTCTTTAAGAATGATCAGTTTTAGTGTATTGGAACCTTGTTCCCATATAATGCTGGCTAGATTGTGATTCATTTGTAACCTCCTTAGGTTTTGTTCATACCCCTGACAATTACTGTCAATACAGACAGGGCTCTAAATAATTTCAGCAGTAAATACTGTGTCATCAAGGTCATCTTTCAATAATGTTTATTATCTGTGAATTTTTATCATTTAGAGGCTGGATGATGTGTCTCCAGACTTACAAAGGCTGATAAATACAGTAAGGTCACAAGAGCTGAGAGAGGATGAGATTGTTCTGTTCAGTGGATTATCTAATAGAAAATGTGGGCCAGCATCTGATTGTTCTCAGGTAAGTAGGAAACTTTTGAGATAATTTATACAAATCATTAACCCATAGAGCCCTACTTAATCTGAGATGTCTTAACTATTTAACACCAGTATATTTGAAAGCCATATTGTCATAGTCACTAAATGTCTATTAACGCTGATGAAAAAAATGGATTGTTTGAAAATCAATTGCTTTTTACTTGAATCATTTGACCAAAAGTAAAATCGAGCACAAAATCAATTGAGCAGTGATCAGATCAGATTTGGTAAACTGCATTTAATCTTTCAAGTATCTTAAAGATTTATAACTATGGAGCATGTGCATAGGCCTTTGGAAGGGTATCTATTGGATTTGCATTGATCACACTGCGTGATGGGCCTATCAACCAAATTGTGTATGATGTGTGTATGATGTAGGGCATTAATGACTAACTATTTTGGAAAGTCGAGCGATTGGTCGCTAAAGTCGCGGTCGAGTCAACTAGTCATTAAGTAACCACGCAGATATAATTTGCTCTTGTGCTTCTCTGTGCTTCTTCTTTGTGCGCACCGACCGCTATATCGCATGCTGTATCTGCCACTGATTGGCAGTTTTGGTAGGGAGAAATGTTTTCACTTAGACATGGAGATTTCAAGATGTTCAGCAATAAATATATATGAAAAAACATCAAGAGAGGAAAAAACAAGATAGGAAAACATAGGCAGTTTTGGCAGGGTGGGGAGGGAGCATTCAGAGACAGGGCAGGCAGAGACTGCATGTAGCCAGTCAACACTCACATTGAGAGAGAAGGTCTTGTGCTTCTCTCTCTCTCTGCGTTGGCTGGACAGCCTCTCAGAAGGGGTCAACTCAGCCTCAAAAATCAACGGTTAATGTCCTAGTATGACTACCTTTAGAACCCCTTATTACAGGTTCTCCACCCTCCAATAAATGTAAATTATTTATACAGGATCACCTTTGGTCCATGTTCATCACCATTCTTCCTCCTAGGAAACTCATTAAGTGCTGATCCATATTCCTATATTTTGTCTATGAATTCTGGAAGTTTGTGGATCTCCCTGTTTTTTACTGCTATGAGTGCCATAATCCATGATTATATTATATATTTTATCTACAAAAGGACATCACTAAGATCAAGTCAATTCACAAGTTCTGTTCCAGTGACATTTTTTTAAATCTGCAATTTACTACTATTACCCAACATGATGCATATTATTTTATTGCCAAATACAGACCATTACAGCCCACTTACATGTCTCATAGAGCTCCTGAACCATCACATCAAACAAAAGCGAACTCCCTAAATAGATTCTGCTAAACACTGACACATTCCATTCTCTAGCTATTTATCTATCTGTAAAGTCACGCATTGTATTCACATCTCCAGAGAGTTTACAATGAAACGGTGGCAGCATAAGGAAAAACATAGCAATTTTCAACATTTATCATAAAAATGAGGGCTTCCTTTCAGCTACAAATAGAGAAAAATGGTCACATTACCTCTTCTATATAATAGTGAAGAAACATAGATGCTTATATGTAAATGTACTTGCAAACACACATATACTATGTACACGTGCCTGGAAAAATGGTATGTTTTGTGATATAAAAAATGAGGACACAATAAATTTTAAAAACAGTTTTCCTGTCTTTAATGTAATCCCCAGGTGCCCAACCTGCGACCCTTTGGGTGCTCTTTGGCGGCCCCCATAGGTCTTCCACTTTCACCCCCTAAAACCTTACTGTTATTGTTTAGGAAACAGCTGTCCGCCAATCCCCTGCTGACAGGTCCTCGTCTGGGAACTTCTTGTAGTGGGAAATGACTATGCCCGCACTATTCCACCAATGAACGGGGGGTGATTGCGGCACATTACCTGAGAATAGGGGCCTGTAACTTTTGAATCAAAGGTTATATGCCCCATAGATATCATCAGAGGCTTTGATGATATATATGACACAAAATGTGCATTACCATACTACAGTGTTTCCTAATGCTTGAAGTATCATTTTAAAATAGTATGTGCAGCCCTTTAGTGGTGCTAAGGGCTGCATGTGTGGCCCTCCTTATAAACTCAGTTGGCCACCACTGATGTAACCTATAACCTGCTCATCTCAGTAGAAAAATAAACAAATCTGTTCATTTAAAAATAAAAACTCTTAGAAAATGTACAATAAGCTGGTTGCATAAGTTGCTCATTCATTCAATCATGTCACATGATTTGGAAATATTTTCACACTTTTCTTTGCTTAAATTCTCCAAATCTGTCAGACTGTGAGACCATTTCTTCTGCACAGCGCTTTTCATAGATTTTCTATTTGGATTTAGGTCAGGGAAATAATTCAAAAGGTGTACTTGGAGAAAGTATTTGTTTAAATGTTTGCACATCAGGTACAGCCAGCTTACATCAGGTTTCTTTAGACTTTCTTTGTCGAATGTATACATTTGGTTAAGGACTGTTTGACATCCTGGACGTGTGTTATGATTCCCCTTACATTGAAATGAATGAAGAGGAGATCAAAGGTCAACTGATTTGATTTTCAGTCGCACTTTGCATTTTTACAGTGTTAACGCCCTAAATTTGGGAAAAGATTTAAGGTTTTCTATGCACAAGGCAATTTCTAGGAGTAAGAATGATCTTAAATAATTTTGCCCCCTTTGGTTAATGTTCAATGGGAGGTTTGGTGTCCACTGACCTGAGATGTAGAGATCTGGCCAAATTTTGGTCATAATATTGCTTCACTTAGCACCGCCAAGCAAAGGGAAATTTTGTGTTTTTAAATTCTCACTTGCTTATTTTTTGAGTTACCGTATTTTTGGACTATAAGACGCACCCAGTTTTTAGGGCAGGAAAACCAGAAAAAAAAAGATTTAATACGTTTTCACATCAATTGGGATAATGCAATGAATTCAATAAATGCAATATTCAATTTAGCCAGCAGGTGTCACTAACAGCAGTACACTCTCAGCTGAACACTTCATCTCCACACTGATCTGAAGGGGGGGGGGGCTGGGCTGTCTCCTACTCTGCTGTGCCGATCAGCTGTTACTGCTGTTACTGTGTCCATAGGGGCTGCAGAGTGATTGCAATTCCCACGGACAGGAGAGCTATAGATGCCAGTTCATCTATAACTCTCTCTTCATTGCCTGTGCCAGTTCAGGGCTCTGCGCTCTGCTGGCATAGGCATCTCACATCACCGGCATCTCACATCACCAGCATCTCACATCTGACAGCTCCTCCAGCTCTCCAGCTAATCTCCGTGCCGGGAGAGCTGGCGGGAAGCCAAGGAGAGACCACCGGCAGCAGAGTGGCCGCGGGGGTCGTGCATTCGGACCATAAGATGCAGGCACTTTTTGCCCACAATTTTGGGGGTGAAAAAGTGCATCTTATGGTCTGAAAAATACGGTTATTGCAATGCCCCTGAATTTGTATAATTATTGCTAGAGATGTAGGGAAGGGTTGTCGGAATGTTTAAATAAAAAATGTTAAGTTAACTTTGATCTTAATTCATGCAAAAACGTTGCTAATGTTCCCATGACCCTTCTCTAAAGCTCCAATAATTGTGGTGATACCTTGTTCGGGAGCTTTGTAATTCATTCACAAAGTCAACTCTGGGAAATTTCAGACCATCTCCCCTGCCTTCTACAACACAGCAAGACGGGGCATTGGGCAGGAAACCAGGGCCCATTTTCCAGCTCTATCATTGCCATTGGAACAAACTGTTTGTTCATATGTTTCCTAGAATGATATATATTGGAAGGTAAATGAGAAATTACATGGATTTTTACTCTTTTACTCTTTTACAGATATTTTGTCCAGATGAGATTTGTCTCCTGCAGAGGGAAGGAGCTCCAGAGAAAATCTCCTCAAATTATATCATCTTAGAACTCAATAAATTCCTGCTGGGCCTGGAGCTTGCCCAAGAGAACCACTTACAGGCTGATACATCCCCGCTGCGGGCAGAGGATGATACCAACTGCTCTGTGTCCTCAATAGAAGAGGATTTCCTGACAGCGTCTGAACATCTGGAGGACAGTGAAGGGGAGAACTGTAAGGAAGGTAATAAGAATGGGGTAACAAGAAATGGAAGTTCTACTTCCAGCCATTTCTTTCCATAATGTTTCATACAGTTCATCTGCATTGCGTTGCTTTTGAAGATCCGTTTCTTACTAAAGCAGCCCATACACAGGTCAGATTTTCAATCAATCGACTTAAAACGATCAATTTTTTAATCGATTGATTGAGAATTGAGTTTTGCCCACCTGGTTAAATCGACTTAATCCGATCAAAATTTAGTGAAAATTCAGTCGTTTTTTGATCGGACTGGATGGTAAATTTTGATCGGTCGATTGAAAATTGGATTGAAAAGTGTGGTCAACCAATTTTTGATCGATTTTTGAAATTTCAATCGGACTATTTTGGATCGATTATTATGTCGAGTGAAAAAAAAAATTATCAAAAATCGATCAAAAATCTTGTACTACATATGGGGCATGATACAATCGACATACAATTTTATACAGACTTAAAAATTTATTGTTTTAAGTTGATTGATTGAAAATCTGACCTGTGTATGGGCTGCTTAAGGGTAATCTGCAGGAAGATTTATTGATTAGGTATGCTGGGCTGGCTTTAACAAATCATTGCATATCCTGTGTTTCATAACTCACTGGGCCTATGTTTACTTCAGATATCAATTCATGTACAAGGAAATTAAGGGGTAAAAAATACTTAATTCATGCCATTGGGTGTTTGATGTGTACGTGGATTCCCTTTAACTTATTTAACACTTTAGAAAATCGAATCTGTTTGTTTCAACTGTCACCACTGCTCTTGTCTTTTTCGAGTAACCTTTACTTAAATAACAATAAAAATAAAACAATACAATAAAAAATCATCACAGAAGTAAAGAAATAGGAGGCATGGTATGACATTGGGGTGGATTCGAAAAAGTCGAGTATGCTATTCTTTGAAAGTGAAATATTACTTTTCAAGGGATTTTTAGGTAAGTAAGGGTAAGTGAATAGGGCAAAGCTTCATATTGTATGCATTTTTCACATTACATCGGCGTTTTTTAACAAATCAATGAGAAATGCAAAAAAAATGAATAAAAAATGCATACAGCAGGGAGAAACGCACACGTTTTTAGAATGCAATGCTTATAGTTTGAAAGGGCCCTGAAGGAACCCCCAGGACTGTGCCAAGACCAGATGTGAAAAATTATTTTCACAGAGATGAGAACATTAACCCATTGAATTGCTTACAACTTTTATTAAATGTTCATATGGTGACTAATTATAGGAGTGCAAAATCCATCACTAAAAATGAACATGTATCCCCGAAGTAATAATGTAATTATAATAATTGATCCAAAAAGTTGATCAAACATCTGTCCTCTGCTCTCCCTCTGCCGATCTTCTTCCTGTGTCCGTGGAAGCTGCAGTGATTGCAGTTTCCATGGACAGGAGAGAGGGATAGATAGTCGTTTATCTATCTCTCTCTCTTCATGGCTTATACCAGCAGGGCTCTGGGCTCTGTTGGCATAAGCAATTATACAGTTCAGATGGGAGATCCAGCCATGGGCGGATCTCACATTTGACAGCACCCCAGCTTATCTCCTTTCCGGGAGAGCTGGTGGAGAGCCAAAGTGCGACCACCGGGGCTTGCTTTCGGACCACAAGACCCCCAATTATGGGGGTGAAAAAATGCTTCTTATGATCCGGAAAAGAAGGGAATTTTTATTTTCAGTTAATATTACATTTTGCAGTTTAAAAAAACAAATCTCACTGTACAGATATCTCATGCATTCAAATTCTACGACCTCATCTGTACATCACTGAAATATATACTTTCTATTAATTATGTGATTGTATATCATTAAAATGTCCCTATATACTTTTAGTAGAGTTTTAGTAAAGTATACTCTAAATTTCACTCTAAAAAAAAGAAAGTTACTTTATCAAACTACCTGGTTGATGTTGTCTTTCCGTATGTAAATTCTAGACTTGCTTTAATTCAAGTTTTATTTTATTGATGACTCTTGAGTCAAAGTTCTCATGAATACAGGATCAAATGCTGACATCAAACACTTCCTGACTTTGAAGTAACTCTGTGCTACTCTGTAGCTACACCTTACCCAAAATGTTCTGTTTGACACACGTCATACTCTTTAATGCTTACTGCATGAGCTTCGTCTTGAGATGTTTTGTTCCTATACTGTAGAATGTTCACAGATAAACTTGAAAAGGAGCACTTGTTCTGACCCACTTTTCTGTTTTAATTCCAGAGCCGCCTGACGAGATCAAGAAAGTGAAAAGGAAAGGAAATGAAATTCCACAGAACAGAAAAAGCGGAAGAGCAAATCTCGGGAGAGAGGAACATCTTGCGGAGTTTCATGGTGTGGAGTTGAGGAGAGGTTCTGATGGCAGAAGACCGTCTCTAGTCAGCACTTGCCTTGAGAAGACCGCTGAGTGTAAAACTAAAAAAAGATGTAATGATGAACTTTGCCAAAGTGCAATGCAGGCCAAGCACCCAACAGATAGAAACATCCAGCACACCACAGCCTGTGAGACTGACCATTCCACAGAGTCCTTTGAGGATCCAGCAACCACAGGGCAGTATGCGACAAACTTGGCGGAATGTGTTCTGCAGGATGCATTTATCAGACTATCTCAATCTGACAGCTCTTTCACCGAAGAAGCTGCTGTCAGCATATCAGCTGGTGACTCTTTACTGTCTGGAGTAACCTACAAAGAAGGATCTCCTGCTAAAGTCCGCTCTTGGAATGACCTCCCAAAAATTGTTATAGTTCAGAGCCCTGACAGTTGTGATGGGCCAACTGAGTGGTTGGATGAGTCTCATTGGTCTGAGCAGGAGAACATTACAAATGATTGTGATCACTGGACAAATGAGGATGGATCTTCAGGCTCCACACAAACAACTTTAGAAGTAGCTTTAGCATGTGCAGCATCCGTAATAGGTACAATTTCCAGTCCTCAGACGTCAGAGCAGAAGAACATGGATATATTTAAAAATCTGGATTCACAAGATAAGGACGTTTCTGAGGACTGTATTTCTGATCTTGTAGAGTTTCCAAATGTTACAGCGGAGACAGATTACTCATTGCCCTCTGCTTTGTGTGGGCTAACTAGGGTGGCAAGTGCAGTAGCTGTTTGTGGACTTGGGGATCAGAATAAAGCCTGCTACCCAAGTACTTCTAGTGGACTTCTGGTGGCCGCAGATGCCTCAACAGCCGTGGCGTTACATTGCAGCATTGCACTGGGTACAAGCATAGACAAATTCAAGGACAGCATTGCAAAGGTTCTTCTTAAAGAAGCAGCTGTAGTTCTGACTAGTCCAAGTACTTACAAGAACGTGGGAGAGCTTATTGAGTCTATGAATGACAAAATTCTGACCAGTATAAGTTCTTCCAAGATCATTCACGTGGGGGATGTAGTTAATGATGATCTTGCACATAACTTGTCTGATATGATTCTGAGACATTCTGCTGAAAAGGAGACAGAGAAGCTGCAAGTTACTGAGAGTGGACAATCACCTACTACTTCAAGTGATTTTGTGACGACTACTACTGATCTTCTATATAATGTCATGCATTTCACTTGTAAGAAAATGAGCGATCTATTACAAACTGGTGACTTACCTTTGAATATTGAGGGTGGATGTCCACAATCTGCATTCCCAGACCAATCAAACCATCAGAATGACTTATCTGACTTGCCAAAAGCTCACAAGCCTTTGATTCCAAGGAATGATAGTAAAACAATGCAGCTACGCAGCTTTAGTGCAGAGCAAATGGTTGAACCAGCTTCCCTCAAACAAAATGAAGTGAGAGAGAATAGTGAGGGTTACAGTAATGGAGCCCAAGCTCAAGTTAAACCATCCTTTTCTAAGCAGTGCCTGAAAAGGGAACGCTACAAACGGTTCCATGATGAGCATAAAGCTTTCATAATCAGTGATGGAACTTTCTCAGATGATGACTTCAGACACTATTCAGATAAGGGGTCCATAGATGGATTAGTGAAATCAGGGAGTCAAGAAAATACCAACTATGACAGTATTGTATCCAAGGAAATCATTGTAAGTTCACCTTTAGGTACAAGTTTCACATTGCACCCGGCTCAGGTTGTACTTTCTGCTAAACATCCCATCGGTGATTACTGCGTAACAGAGTTTGCAGATGACTTAGCTGAAACTGTTGTGTCTATGGCCACTGAAATAGCTGCCATTTGCCTGGAGAACTCTAATGGGAAGCAGCCATGGTTTTGTGCCTGGGCAAAAGGGAGTGAATGCTTACTGCCTCCTTGTAGGACAGTAAAAAGAAAGAAGGAGGGATCTACAGGTGGGGCAGTGGTAAGAAGGCACAGACCACCACGCCTCAGTGAAATAAAAAAGAAGACAGATGAACACCCAGAACTTAAAGAGAGACTCATGAACCGAGTAGTAGATGAGTCTATGAACATGGAAGATTCCCAAGATTCTATCAATGCTTTTGCAAACGAGGTTGCTTCAAAAATAATGAATCTAACAGAACCATCAGTTGCAGATTCATTATGGCAGGGCCAGAACGTTGCAAGGAACAGGTTACATTGTGAGAGGTGGAACCGAGGAAAAGCTTCCAGTTATGAGAGTATTCCAGAGGAAGATTTAGATACCAAATATCTTCTCAACACACTTGGCCCTGGAAATGCATTAGGACAGCCCTTCAGTAGGACAAGCTCCGTCTCTAAACAGTCAAGCTGTGAAAGTATTACGGATGAGTTTTCTCGGTTTATGGTGAATCAAATGGAAAATGAGGGACGAGAATTTGAGCTACTGTTGGACTATTATGCTGGAAAGAATGCGAGTAGCATCCTGAATTCCGCCATGCAGCAGCTCTCCAGGAGGAATAGCCACTTGAACGTAAGACCTACTTGTCTTTCTAAACAATCTAGTACAGAGAGCATAACTGAAGAGTTCTATCGTTACATGCTAAAAGAAATAGATAAGGAAAGCAAGGACAATTATTCCAGCAGAAACACAGCAGAATGGACAAACAATTTATTGCCTCCTTCTTCTCGTACTCCCTTTTGTTTCCGTCAGTCATCCATGCCTTGTAACAGGTTATCTAGTGCACGTTTAACTGTAAATACTCCAATCAAAGCGAATTCATTGGATGGGTGTGCAAGGAGCTCTTCTCGGGATTTCCTCAACATTCAGCCTGTAAATGCCATTTCTTCCTCAAATCTCTGCAAGTCGGACTCTTGTTTATACCAAAGGTGCCACACTGACCAGGCAACAGATATGTTAATCCATCAGACCTGGTCCAGCTCCATCGAGGCATTAATGCGCAAAAATAAAATCATAGCAGAGAGAGCTGAAAGTATAGATGAGGCACTTCCGGCACATGTGGACAATTTTGCCAACAAGCTGGCTGTGGACATTGTTCAAAGTGGAAAATCACTTAATATTTCACACCAAGATTCACTTGAAAGCACAAACAAGGGAAGCTTTAATAGTAAGGCTGGTTTACAAAGCCAATGCAAAATTATAGACAATCAAGAAACCTTAGTCAACAAAACTTCATTTAGTACCATAGAGGTTCCCCTTATCCAGATAGAAGCAGAGCAGAGGGAAGAGACTGATGGCGAGGAGCAAGAACCTGAGAAATACAACACTGAACATACGTCAGAGCAAGATGGAACAAGAAGCCTTTCTCATGGAGTAAGGTACATGTAGCCACTGAAAATATACACGTCTTCACTTTTATCTTTACTGTTATAAATATCTACTATTATCGTGTAGGCATGTGTTGTTTGTGCTAAGGGGGCATGTTATCGTATTTCGACCCCTTTAAGCCTATGGGATGAGGTGTACACTAACACGACCTAAAAACAAGTGTCAATGGAATGTTGTGTCATGGCAGTGTTTTGTGTAAACAGGAGCACCATAGCACATTGTTTTTAATGGACAGCATCTCCATTGCACCAAAATCCTTTTTGAACATAGTCTAAAGGCTCAAATAAAAATACACAACATTATCACTTTTGCTCTTGCAATGATACAGTTTTGGTGTATTCATGTAGTTAAAGAACAACTGAATATGAATATATTCAATACATACAGTATATTTGGGGAAAATACACCACAATTAGAGCAGTTCTGTGGGGGGTGACAGAATACAATGCAAATACAGTGTGACTGAATGGGTTTTGCCTGTGTCCATTCTTCTAGAACAGTGGTTCTCAACCTTTTTAGATTCGGGACACCATAAGTGCATATCAAGTCAATTACAGTCTCCGTCCATCTCTTATACTTACAAAGTTTAAATCATGGACTGAAGGTAGTGTCCCGAAGTGTGTGCCAGGTGGTTAGGTCCAGCTGGAGTCCACAGAGCCAGGAGGGTTCACAAGTCATGATAGTAGCTGGGACAGACTCCAATAGGGGCAAGCAGTCCTCTGACATGGGCCAGGGGGTCACCTGCAGCTCCCTTCGCCACCTCAATGTTTCCTTTATCTTATACTTCAAACAGGAGTATTGAGTTGAGGAAAGCAAATATCCTAAAGTTCCTTTAACCTCCCTAGCGGTTGAGACAAACCCAGTTTGTTCGCCGTTCAGGCTTGCCTCAACCGCAGGGGAATCGAGCATCAGGTGTAGCCGATACACCCACGGAAAGCTGCAACGATTGTCGCTGCGGCATTTCTGGGGTTCCGGAAGTAGACCTTCATGTTAATGAAGGCGCGTCGGCTTTCCCACCCACTTTATGGTCATTATCATTAATGACACCGGCAGTGTGGAGAGGGAGGGAGGAAATGGCAGGCAGTGTTGAAAATTGCGCAGTATGGGTGTGCACTAGGGAGGTTAAGAATCAAAAGATTTTTTAAATATTGTTTATTATTAATCTCTCCTAGTTTCTACACACATATCCCTTACCAATTAGTTTACAGTGGCAAGCCATCACTCACAGGGGTATATATGAACTTCACCAATATATAGTATTAACAGGGAACTACAGACATTGCTGATGAGACATTGTCAATGAGATGGCAAAATGATGTTATTGGCAAATATTAAAATTTCCACATCTCAACAACATTGCTAATAGAAGTAATAACTTAAGCATCATTAAACTTTATTTTTCATTATATAAAGGGTTCACATGAATTCTTGTTGGTGTCTTGGCACCTTAACCATTCTGCACTCAGATGATTATATAAAAAGCCATGACATTCTTTACCTCTTGAGCATTCTGCCCTTGGTGTGCTTTTTTAAGCACATTGTAATCAGCTGTGATTGTTACCACTCCCCCTTTATCGATGACGCTGGGGATGCACTGAGAAAACCCATAGCTGCCTCTATAACATGGAGGTCAATGACACCACCAACACCCCCCACCACCACCGAAGAGGAACTGGAAGAGATTGGTGCATCCACTGATACCCTGCATCACCACAGGCTCGCCGAGGATAGGTGAGTATACCTGATTAACTCAGGGTAAGTTTGCTGGGTTAGCAAACTAGGAGGTTAATATTATGATAAAAGTTAGTGGCTGGAGCCTTATTGTCTAATGAAAGCTTGCAATTCTTTTTATGTAACGTTCAGTGATTTAACCATAATATACCGTATTTTTTGGACCCTAAGACGAATTTTTCACCCCCAAAATTGGGGTAAAAAGTGCCTGCGTCTTATGATCCGAATGCGTGACCCCCGCGGCCACTCGGCCGCCGGTGGTCGCACCTTGGCTGCCCACCAGCTGTCCCGGCACAGAGATTAGCCGGGGAGCTGAAGGAGCTGTCAGATGTGAGATGCCGGCTAATGCCGGCTCTCCCATCTGAACTGTGTAATTGCCTATGCCAGCCCTGAACTGGCATAGGCAATAAAGAGAGAGCTGTAGACGAACTTGCATCTATAGCTCTCCTGTCCGTGGGAACAGCAATCAATCTGCCCTACGGACACAGAATCAGTGACATCGGGAGAGCAGAGAGAGAGCAAAAGACAGCCCAGCCCCCCCCCCCCTTCCTCCTGTAGATCAGTGTAAAGTATGACGTTCTGCTGGTGGTGTACTGCTGCTAGTGACACCTTCTGGCTGAATTGAATATTGCATCCAATAAATTCAGTGCATTACCCAATTGATGTGAAAACTTATGAAATCTTTTTTTTCTGGTTTTCCTGCCCTAAAAACTGGTTGCGTTTTATGGTCGGTGAGTCTTATAGTCTGAAAAATACGGTATATAATACTCATTTTATCTCCATTTTATGACTTTATTCTCATCTTAACATTCTAATTTTAAAACATGAGGTGGTTATATGCTGTATTATTTATGGAAAATATACGGTGCTATTTATATAAACTGTATTTTGTACAGTTAGTTCCAGGTAATTATACAGTAACGGTGGTACTAATCACTTCCCCTTTGTGGATCATTCACAGCCTTTCAGAGATTATGTCATGTGTAAATGAGAAATCTATATCTTGAATATTCGGTTCTTTAGGATAAATTTATCTACAGAAATTCCGGATCTAGGGCAGAAAAAACATTGATTACACATACTGAAAGTTGATGTGATTATTAGGTTTGTTGTATTTCTATATTTGCTGTATATGTAATATATATGTTGAAACAATGACCTTCCTAAAGTTTTAAAGAAGAATTTTATATGGTTTGTGAGGGTTAGTGTGTTCATGTTCTTACTTCTATTTTCTATTTCACATTTTCTACATGTGAAACGGGACCCTTCAAGTGGTATTTCTTTGATATTAGTTTTCCCACCCATTACATCTGTTTCATGCACATGTGAACAGGCCCATTGGCTATAATGGGTGCTTGTTGGATATGCATTGATATGTTTAGCACAATGAGTGTTAAAAAAGAGTGTGAAGAGAATTGTTTTAATTCAGTTGTTTCTGTAGTGTATAAACCTATCTGATCCAAGAGGGCCAGGGTTGTCAAGTTTCCTGTTTTGGCTCAGGAAACGAGCTTATTTCACCCCTCTTTCCTGCCGCCTTTTTCCGTAAATCTCCTGTGAACTTTGTCAGTAGCCTAATCAGAATTGGCAGTTGGCGCTTGGAAGAATGCAGTTGTCTGTGCAGTAGCCTGTGTGGCAGTTTTTGTGAGGTTAGTGTTGACTGGAACAGATCCAGAACTACAGGATAGTGTTTTCCCCAAATAAAAATTTCTACAATGTG
>CM070035.1:33933276-33947255 GCA_036250615.1 Ptychadena robeensis
TGAGCATCTGAGCTGATTTTCCCATAATGGCACTGTAGTGGGGGGGTACCCAGATAGGGAATGGCAGTTTTTGTGAGGTTAGTGTTGACAGCGGGCTGGAACAGATCCAGAACTACAGGATAGTGTTTTCCCCAAATAAAAATTTCTACAATGTGAGGAGAATTTCCTACTTAGAAAGTTGTTGCCACAACAGATAGCAACTTTAAAAGTTTGAATTTCTTGTATGTGTGAGGATGTTTTAAATGTGTGACATCCATCGATACCAAAGCTGAAAAATTGGGTCTGAGTTAAGGTAGTTATACAAGGCCCAATTTGCACCAGATTTTTATGCTGTTAGAGCGTCATGCGCGCTCGACAACTCACTTGGCCAAAAATCGGGTGGCCCCATCTGGTGAGATAGACCAGGAATCTCCCACCTTTTGGATCACACGGTGATCGGACATGCCTGTAAATTCCCGGCTGATCCCATTACTTTGAATGGGATCCCGCCAACCAGCTGAGAGGCAGAATCGCCTCATGTATGGCTAGCTTTAGATTAAGTATCTTCTAATCTATCTCTGAAAATGCTTATTATTTGATATCAAAGACTCAACGTACACAGCTATTACTTGGCTATTTACATATGGGAAGGGTCATAATATATATTCACAACAAAAGTATGAGCTCATTCAGCTATTACAACAGAAATAGAGTGAGTTGATGCTATTAAGATAGCATGAGTTGTCTTTCGTTACATTAAGGGGTCCTGACATAGCACAGTGACATTGCCTGCCGGTGGATGATCTGTTTACATGTCCGCCAGTGCAGAGGCTGAACGTACTCAACTACGTTTAGCCTTACATCGACGGAGCAGCTTGGCGCCGTGAAGACAGATTCTCCGCCAAGCAGGTAAGGTTATCTGCTACGTTGGGACCTCCCGCTAAGCATATACGCTTAGCGGAGGGGTCCCAACGAAATGGAAAGGAGCCCTTACATTCTAAATTGCAACACATATAGTATGTGACACAGTGGCTCATTCCTCCTCCCATGTGTAAGTAGCTGCTATTAAATGTGACTCAGTGTGTTCAGACATATACATCTACTAAAATGAAGTTCAGCATATACATTTGTCTGATTTTGAGGGGTAAAACGATATGGTGATTGTCATTATTATATGTCAGCCATTCACTGCCATAACACTAATGAAGGATGCCCCTATGCATGCTGGGACTTGTAATCCTCCCTTTTGTCCAGCAACATTTCACCTAACATCAGAAGTCCTCACTATAACCCTAGCTATGTCATAATGAGAATCATTAATAAGATTCCACAACGCTGCTCGCATTAATGCTGCATACTGTTAAAAGGGATAATCTGCATGTTTAAGCAGCCAGCACGGACCGGCACAACACATGGTCCTCATTCAAGAGTCTTTTTTCCTGCTGGTCAGGAAACTAGTTATAACTAGTTTCCTGACCAGTGGATAACTAGTTTGGTGATGTTACCCCTTTTATTGTTGGGAAAAATTAGTAAAATGTGGATTTAACTATACTTGCTATGCTAAGCTTCAGGTTACCTTTGCCCTATAAGCCCTGTAGTGTTGTGTTCTATAAGAACATTGTGCTGTGCTATGTAGGACATTTATTCAGCATTTATCACTAACAACTGTCACATTCTGTAAATTCACTTGTCTGGAAGTGTCGTCTCCCCTAAAAAAAAAAATTCTTTTGCTGTTATTTTTACCGGTTGTAGACAGCTTGGGTGTCCAGGTACATCATGGATTTCTGGATTCATGCCGAGCATTTTAGAAAGAATAGATGGTTGTGTTGTGCAGAATGTTGTCTGATTCCTCCTGTCCCTGCTGGGCTTTGTATTACTGACACTAAGCATGTAACATGTCTTCTTACCTCAGCCTGCACACCACGAGCAAAGCATTTCGGCTTTTATCCCACCCTGCATTATCCACAATCCCATTCTAAATGAAAGCACAATGGCCGCCTTTGTGATTGATGTGATCCTTGTAATCACTGCGTAACACTAACCTAGAAATGTGTGATGCTAGCATCTTATACAATCAAAGCATTGGTTGTGTTTTTCCTCTACACTCTGGCAGTGTAATATCTATAATATGCACAGAACAAATGCTTGTGAAATGTAGGTTATGGGAGGAGTTGACCAGCAAACCTGACTTAATATTAAAGCTTAAAAAGTAGTGATCCCATAGAGGAAACTAGCAGCTGGCTAAAAAAAGTTAGTAGTATATCACCTCCAAATGTAATTAATAAAACATCACTACAGCTGCTACATGTTCAAGGCAAGAGAAGGAGCCATTGCATTCAGTGGTGGAAACAGTCATTTTTTTGTGACACAGTTTCTTTACCTTAATTAAAAGTCAAGTATACATCTATTGCAGGATTTAGATCTCTTGTGTTTGTCTCAGCATGGTGATCACTGATGAGCATCTGAGCTGATTTTCCCATAATGGCACTGTAGTGGGGGGGTACCCAGATAGGGACAGCGGCCCCTTTAAGAAGCCGGACCATGGTGCCATGGGGCGAGCAGAGGACATAAATGGTGAGCTCACACAGGAGGCGGGGCTCAGTTAAGGGAACCAGAACCGTCTCCACTCAGGTTTACCTGCCACCACAACCTTACCCTGTGTGTGTGCAGCCGGAGAGCACAATAGCATGCGTCTGCATACTGTGCCACATTATATTGCCGACACCATCATCACCTCCGTTCACAAGTGCTGTCATTCTGGTGGGGTGGAAGACACCCCCGCTAGCTGGATCCCACCAGGACACCCATGGAGCCCCTACTATGCCGCTCAATACTGCTGCCAACCAGCCTGTCGCCCAGGGCACGCTTGAGGGCTACCCCTGGGGATACTACGCCTGTGCGCTGAGGCCAACTTACGTTCTGGACTTACTCAAGTTTTAGTTAGACTTTTTGTCGAGGACATTTCAGTCAACTGTTTACTGTCTATCCTTCTCCCACGGTACACCTTGGGTCCCAGTGTTTGAATAAAGTTCCAGTTTAATTAGTACAGCCGCCTCTGTCGTCTGGTATGGATATTACAGTATAAACATGCATTGCATAGTGTGCGTAAAAACATACTGGCCGACAAGATATGAACTTTCTATATATGATGCTAATTGGAACCAGAAGCCTTACTATAGTTAAAGGCCCCCATACACCTTACAATCTTTCCATACAATTTCTGTACAATCAACTTTTGTTCTACCAAAACCATGTCATTTGAGGACCTGTCTAAACCTTCCCATTACTATGTACTCTATCAGGGAGGTCACTATACTACATATTTGTTGGCAGATCTAATAGAAATTGTATGGAGTGATCTCAAGGTGTATGGGGGGCTTAAGACCAAAGTTTGTTTGTTGAGCTGTACAAATAGAAATGAGTGAATGTTCCATAATGCCATATTTACCAATATACACAAAAGGCCCAGGGCAGCAGAATGATAAAATTCCTATCCTGGCTCTGATGATTGGCAGCCGACGCTCAGCAGGGGACAGATAGTGGAGCTATTTCTTTTTCTATAAATCGATGTTTCTCTCACAGATCAGCAGTAATTTACTGAAAGTTACGTTTATATCTTTAAAACATCTATTCCTAAAATGGCTTGTGAGCAAAGCACATGTGGCTGCAAAGGCTCAGATAGCCAAAATAAATGTGTAACTAATTAAAAAAAATTTCCCCCTCCTAGTTTATTTTTTGTTAATTATTATAATGTAACCTTGTATACTTGTTTGATTGTGATATATTTCTTCTCACAGCAGGTTATCACGGACTAGAAGAGTACAGAGCTGTGAGGCCTTTTCAGAGGTGAAACCAAAGCCCGAGCACCCCACTCCAGTGAGTAGCAGCGAGGACAGTACAGGAAGCTGGTCACAACTTGTGAATGAGGAGGAGAACCCAGAGGACACCAGCAGCTTCCTGCAGCTCAGTGAGCGATCCACCAGGTAATGGGGAGTTGTGAGAGAGACCAGGGTACCACATACTGCAATACCCTGCTCTATGTACTGGCTCACATTATCAGTTTTCACTACAAGTCCAAATGACAGTGATGGCGAACCTTTAAGAGATCGGGTGCCCAAACTGAAACCCAAACCCCACTAATTTATCTCAAAGTGCCGGCATTGCAATTTAACCTAAAAATACACAACTCATATATACACATGGAACATGTAAACACATACACTCTATTTTCTCATGAGATAGGAGAGAGTATGGGGTGCTGTGTGCAACGAGAAGATAGGGGAAGAGAGCCAATATGCTGCAGTTCTTTGCTCTGTGCTGGCCTACAGAGAGGGCTCCGAGTGCCAACTCTGGCATGCGCGCTATAGGTTTGCCATCATTTCCATATGATATTCAATGGATCTCTCCACATATGTGATGACTAACATGCAT
Source organism: Ptychadena robeensis (assembly GCA_036250615.1). Taxonomy (NCBI): domain Eukaryota; kingdom Metazoa; phylum Chordata; class Amphibia; order Anura; family Ptychadenidae; genus Ptychadena; species Ptychadena robeensis. Next base: position 33,937,687 of record CM070035.1, read on the forward strand.
ATAGAGCAAATGGGCATTATCCAGGCCTAGGGTTGGGTTCACATCAATGTTGTGCGATTATATCACACACAGTACCACACTGCATAGATTTGATGTAATAGAAGTTGCATTGCACCCCACAGCGATGTGGAATGTAGACATACTCAGCATAGCACTATAGACCACCAGATGATAAAACTGCAGCTGCATCTCACCTCCACTAACATGATGCAGTTAGGCTTGTCTCCATTTGGCATTTTGGAAGCATTAGCATTAACACAACCATAAAAGGGAGTGTGTTTAAAATACTTTATCCTGCGATATGGCCATGTTTTTTAAACTCAAAGTGAACGTGACTATTGTTTTGACAAAAGGCGTAAACTTGGTGAAAAATTTACCCTTTTCCACTCACCCAATGTCACTGGACTAGGCCTAGGATACCCTAAAGTCAGGATTATTGGCACTGCAGCATTCCAGTAGGTGTCACTCTATGTGGTGCATAATCAGAGGTGATATAAAGAATAAAGATATAAAGTATGATCTTTCTGCCATTTTAGCTCCTTAGTGCTTTCTATGCCGTTTGCTTGCCCTTTTAAAATTTTTTGAAAAAGTCTCAGGGCCCTTTTACATTAGGGCCCTAAACACAGTGCAAGTGTATGGGAAACATAGTGCAGCAGAATGCTTTAAGGCATGGTTTTGTTTATCAGCAATGGACACCATTATAGATTGCCTGTGGTTTAGTTACATCCCAGGTGGCCAACCTGCGGCCCTTTGGGCCTTCTTCAGTGCCCCCCCCCCCCCCCCCCCCCCCCCCCAGTGCCATAGGGCATAGGAACTCACCTGTCCACTGATATCCTGCTGATGTGTCCTCACCCGGGATCTTCTTAGAGTGGGAAACGGAGGAGGCGGGTGAAGATCCCGGGTAAGGACGTGTCAGTTGGAGATCATCGGACAGGTGAATTTCTATGCTCCCACTAACAAATGGGGGAAGATTGTATAATATATATTGCGGCACATAACCTCAGAATCCAAATGTGAATTACCACACTTCAGTGTTCCCTAAAGCTTGAAGTATAATTATATTTACTGTATATATATATTTATATAAATATAAAACAATGTCTTCTAGCTGTGCCTTTCTCATTTTTTACAAGTCAGTATGGATGGAAAATGTTATGTGCGGCCCTTTAGTGATGCCATAGGCCGCACTTGTGGCCCTCCATATCGGCTCAGCTGCCCCCCACTGAATTACATATTAAAATTTACCATTCAACAGCCCACACCATTAAATACAATAGTACAATTGGTAAAACTCCATCATTTGAAACCCATCCCTTTAGCATATTGTAGGCTAGCAATTTAAAGTTGCTGGTTTACATTTTAAAATGTACAGTTGCTGAACTAAAACCAGGAGAAAAATATGATAAATTAATCGAGAGCTGGCTTGTTAATGGCTGTTAACATTACTCAGCAATTACTCTAAACTCTCTGTTATTCCAACAGCAATGGTAACTGCAGTACAACAAGCAGTGTGGGCGCTGTGGACCTGGATGCCTTTCTAGAAGTTATTTCACCAGAAATCACTCCTGAAATGTGAGTACATGTTAAGTGCTTTCAATTCATAACAGTATTGTCTTGCTATTTTAATCCCAGGCTTGGAAAAATGAGGACATGATGTCACTTATCGTGACATGTTGATATCCAATGTAGACATCAGGTCTCACATTATAAATCACCTACGTTATGCTATGATTGTTTAATCCCCAAAAGTCCAACCCTGTCCCATGAAATTGTTATTGACAAAAACCCTTGTTTACATTGATCATTTAAACTAGTACGACAATTTCAAAGTTAATTGCAAAGCCCCTGAACATGATATCATCACCGTGCTGGAACACAAATAGTTTTTGCTTAAATTAAGTTCAAAGTCAAGTAAAAATTTCAAAAGTCAATTTATGCAAAAAAACTAGAGCAAAACTTTTTTTTTCCCAATGTTCCCACAACACTTCTCTCCAGCAATTTCGATTATGATACCTTTTTCTTTGGCTTTGCATTCAGCTCACAAAGTCAGCTAGTCGAAAAATTCTCTCATCTCTGGTAATCTTAAGCCGGACACACACGGCTCGACTTTCCTCCAGATCAAGGAAGCCTGACCGTGGTGCGATGACGTCATTGTGCTGCGGACAATATCGAGCAGCAGCACTTCTGCGGCTGCCAGCCCATCCGTTTCTTTGGAAGGGGACCTCATATTCGGCTCCCTTCCTCCCTGACACAGATGCCCACCCTCCGATCTGAACAGCACGAGCTGCCAACGAGGGGGAGGGGTAGGTGGATGTTGTTGTGTGCTGGACAGGGAAGGAGAAGAAGAGGAACCCCCCCCCCCCCTGGTGGACAGCTCCACCAATAGCACGCACCCTTCCTTCCCGGTCAACAGCTCCACCAATAACAGGTCATACCACAGCCCCCCCAACCAATCCACTGCCCCCCCTCAGTCGACAGTGACTACAACCCCCACCCCTGTTTGACACCTACCATAACTTCCCTTCCAGGGTCAGGAAATAAATTACACACATGAAATCATACTTATGATAATTGCCTACACCACCCACCCACAAAAAAATCCATTCCATACAAGCAGAAGAATAGTTTTTGGAAGGCATCACATAAATCTCTCATGTAACTTCTTCAATGAATCAGGCATTGCACACATCATGCAAGGTATAGACAGTCACATTTAAGCTTTGATCAGCCAGTACAGGAAAGGTAGCTCCAAAGTTTCGGTTGCCGAAATTGGCCATTCTAGAGATACATTAGCTACTATATTCATATATTTGTAAAAATATTAGATATTGATATTTCCCTTGTCTATTGTTTATTTTTGTTCCTTAGAAAACCAGAAGAGAAGACCATGACTAAAGCTCTACAAGAAAACCCAGATGGTAAGAGAGTTCACAAAGATTCTCAGGACTTAAGGCTGCCATACACACCCCGATGGGTGCAGGCAGACCAGTCCCGATCTGCACCGGGATGAAAACGTGATGACATCATCACGTTTGCACCCTGGTGCATTATGGGGCCCCTTCAGTCAGCCGGCACCCTTTGTGTGCCGGCCATTAGCTTCAATGAAGGCGCCCCATGTGGGCACATGCCGATTAGCGGCCGATTTTTCCACTGACCAACGGCGCGAGTGCGCATGCCCTTCGGTCAGGTGAAAAATCGGCATGTGTATGGCTAGCATTAAGCTCTCCATACACCCTTAGATCACTCCATACAATTTCCATTAGATCTACCTACAACTATGTAGTGCCAGCTCCTCCCTGATAGAATACATAGTGTTTGTAAGGTTTAGAAAGCTCCTCATATTACATGGTTTTGGTAGAAGAAAAGTTAATTGTACAGAAATGTTATGGTAAGATTTTAAGGTGTATGGGGGGCTGAATACATACTATTAAATCCGCCAGCAAAATGTTGACTGAAGAGTGAGGAGTAGCCTGAAGTCCCTAAACACTGAACATGTGTTCAATATTCTACCTTTTTGGCAAACTATCGATTGTTCACCCTTAAAATATTTTAAATATGATGACTATAGCTGGACTCACTTGTTTGACGTTGCGCCGAGGCTGTATGACTTTGCGCCCGCCCGTCCCGCGGGAATGTGACGTCAGCATCATCATCGTTTGTCAGGGACATGTCAGCAGCAATGAGAGGTGCTCCTCCAGAGACAATTATCTCACTCCGTCTCAGATGTGCACCTCTCATCATTGCAACCACCTACTCCACTACCCTCCACCCCCCATCTCTGGCAGTGGAGAGTGATGCTCGCCTCCGGATGCTTGTGGAGGCAGTGGGGTTGTGGTAGGTTTTAGCTGATGCAGCTGTCCAGGGGGGTGTAGCCGATGCAGAATGCTCTCCGGGTCGGTGGTTTTGAAGGATGTGGTCTTCACCCCCCCAGCTCTCAGCCTGATTGACATGGGGGGGGGGCTCTACTACTTGCTAAATGGGTGGAAGTGGCTTTGGTTCGCCAGTTCTAAACATGCTGCCGCCAGAAATGAATTAGTGAGGAAGGTTAGTATTTTCTTTGTTTTAACTTCAATAAATTTCAGGACATAGTTCACCTTTGAAATGTTCTTCTAACCCGATACCATTACACGGGTGGGATCCTGCTTCTTCCTCTTTGTAACTATGATTATTTCTATAAGTAAGAGATATCCGTAGTGTGTACAACAGACATGACATCAAAGGGTGATATATATGATACCTACGTATATTCTCCATACGAGTGAAATGCCAGTGAAATCAAACCTCAAAGTCATTTCAGGACCTGACAGCTCCGAACATAAGTATCAATTTCATGGCTGCCACCTTCCTATTAGTAATGTAATAATTCCCATATTTATAGGATTAAAACCAGTATTTGTGGTATGCCCAACCACTAACATCATGGTGAAGCTCTGCGTAATTGATTCTGGACTTCAGAACCATGTAATATCTTTACCATTTCATCCCATTACACATTATGTACACCTTTATGTATATTAGCTGCTACAAGAGCAGACTATGGGAGGGTTCAGGCTGCTGTATTGTAGAATGTTGGCTGCATACTAATAGTTGTTTATTGGCAATGTTTTGATCATTGTTCATTGATTGTCCACTCACAAGTCCAAGTGTGACCAAGCTTTATCGTTTCAATGTATTAAAGGAAAAAATTATGTAGTTGACCTGGCCTCTGCAGACCTGTATTTCCTGTGTGTATTCCGTGGGTTTGCTTCCATGTAGATGTATTTGAGTGAAGTAAAGAATCAACCTTTTATCTTATGTTGCAGAATGTACATCTGGATTATCGGTTGGCACTGCCACCTGCCACCAGGAGGTCTCAGTTTTCAACATTGATTTGGATTCGGATAATTTTGACTCAGAATTGTGCACCACCCTACAGTGGATTGCTGCGTCGGAACTAGGAATACCGACCGTCTACTTCAGGAACTCTCAGGAAAGCAGGATTCAAAAGGTATGCGCCAGTAATTTTCCTCTTCCTGTCACCTCTTCAGTCCATCATGAATGATGCTGCAAGACTCATTTTCTCCTCTAACCGCTCCTCTTCTGCAAATCTCCACACCTCCTGTCACACTAACATTTCCAACCTGGTACATAAATACACCCCTAACCGCCCCCTCTGCTCCTCCAGTGTCCTACTAATGACATTCCCACACTCATAACATCATCATATGCGTGGCTTTAAATCTTCTCTAGGGCCACTTCTACTCTCTGGAACTCTCTTCCTTACCCCATTAAAGTTGCTCCTACTTTTAACACTTTCAAATCAGTCCTGAAAACCAATTCTTCAGTCTTGCCTGCCCATCTTCTCATTCCTAGCATCACTGCCATGCCAGTCCCACCCCCACTTATTGTATACTCTGTTCCCTAGCCTATTCATAACTGTCAACTTAAAAAAAGCAAAAAGGGGGAAATACAGGAATTGACGTAACTAACATCACTACGGGTATGCGAAATGTGATTCTTCTGTGTTCCGAATGCCGGAAGTGACGTCTATTAGATTGTAATCCCGACCAGGACAGGGTCCTCAACTCCTCCTGTGTCATAACCTGAACCTGTGTGTTATCAAATTTAAAGCACTGCGTAATATGTAGGCCCTATAAAAAGTTAATAATAACTAATAAAAATAATAATTAACAGGCCCCTTAAATATAGACCCCCTCACCCTATGGGGGTCTATACCTAATACCTAATATACCTAAGGGGTTTGGGGTTTGGTGTTCTAAGATATAATATAATATGTGTACTAGTACCAGTGCTCAGTGTTCTGGGATCCCCATGATCCCCTACTACAGTGGTTCCCAAACTTTCCTTGCAGAGCCCCCTTTTTCTATTTAGTGACATTATTGACATTGACATTATTATTGTCAGATATTGATGATTTGTTTACACATCTGCCCTACTATGGGAACCACTGCCCTACTATGTAAATGAACCCTTTTATTGTGGATGGAAGGATGCCTTCAAGAGAAAATGTTTAGATTCATGTATTGAAACTCTCATTCTGCTTATAGTTTCTGCAAGTCACACGGCTGGTTCAGTCCAAGTCTTGGAAAGTCGGGGATATTTTCAGTGCCCTCATCCTTTACTGCAAGATACAGAAACAAGGCAAAGAAGGAACACCCACTTTCTTTGACTGGCTCCTAGAAATGGGATAATACCTTTGAGGACCACACCAGGGACGGTCATGGAGTTCACTGAGCTCAGCCTGAGAACCAACCTTCAGTACAACGCAAACGGACTCTTTTTTTTTTGTACCATGACTGGGAAGGAATAACAGATTGTATGTATATTTAGAATGTATTAGATACAGTTTTTTAGGCACGTGGGCCTTGCTTCATATTTTTCTAGCATATTTAAAAATATATGTATATAATAATATATATATTGGAAGAAAAGTGTTTGAAATTGCAGAGTTTAGTTGAACTACGTGTCTATTTTTAAGGTCTGTACAAAGTGGCCCGTATTGAGGTATCGAAATTAGCACACGCTGTGATGGTTCAGCAGTAGAACAACTATTCTCAGTAGTATAAAATGTCATAAAAGAGAAATATAAGATAACTTACCCATAACATTTACATTCATTCATCAAAGAAAAAACTCCATGGAGAACACAGAAATATATCCATATGCACAGTTCTGTCCAGCTGGGACCCCTTACCACCCCACAGTAGAGATGCACCAACATTTGTGGGAGTAATTTTAATAAATACCTTCATTGTGTATGTAATGCTATAGCTTGCTTAGTATAGAATTCATCAAGTCATTTCCAAACATTTAGGAACTTACAATTCTGCTCTGTTAATATATTAAAAACCATTAATAGGAATTTCCAAATACTTAATAATGAATACAATGGTGTGTGTGTGAAGGATCAGTAGGATTGCAAGGTCTATTTCGTGTCTTGCTTCTCTATCCTGGACTCTTCAAGGGGTCAGAGAATTCCATTCTAATGGACTATGGTGGGAAATGGAAAAATCACCCAAGGGGGGAAGGATACAAAAAGAAATGAGAGAAAAGAAATGACCTCTAATATTTTTTATCATGCCGCAAGACCTGGCAAAATTGTGGTCTTGGTAATTTGTGGCCAGTGCCATTTCTAACCTTTCGGGGGCCTTATGCAAGTGCCCCCTGTTGACCGGGGGAAGGGTGCTATTGGTGGAGCTGTGGATGCTTCCTCTCTCCCAGATTTGAACCCCACGAGCTGCCCGTTAACGACGCTTCCTCTCCTTCCACCTCCAGCACCTTCAACCCCCATGTGCAGACACATATTTGGCATAGTGGGAGAAACAGCCCTGTTTGTGTCTTTTTGAAAGCTGACATATGTACTAAGTCACGTACAGTTGGGCCCATAGTTATTCATAGAAAATTTTGACTTAAATTACTTTTATTCAACCAGCAATGACAATATTACACAGGGTGGCACTATCAGTATAGTCTCTGCTGGTTCACATCAGCTATGTCAATTCACAGCTACCAACACCTATTGCTGGTCATCATCTCATCCTATCATTGGAAACAAACATGTACATAGACTGGACCATCCAAATTTGTGTAGACTCTATTCTCACCTACATTTCACCCTTTAACCCGTAATCTATCTAGGAAAGAAGTTTTTCTCAACCAGATTTGTCTATTTAGTACTTTGCATTTTCTTCTGTCACTGTCCCTATGCATATGGCAGTTGGTTAAGAAAACCAACTAAAAAAACACCTGTCTGTTGTGATATTTGTAATATACCAGAAAAGGGAGGATTCCAGAATGATCCAACTGATGTAGCTATTTGTGTCTGATGTAGCCATTTGTGTCTGATGTATACCATTTTGCCTTCTTCCAAACAAGCCATATTCTCTTCTAAATAGCCAGCATAACTAACCATGTAAGAAGGTTTATAATGGACACAGAGCAATGAAAGACAATTTTACTGCATACACAATTGTTTATGTAATAACAGCATTGTGGAAAATACAGCAACCCATGGCGAGGGTTAGGAGATATCTTTTACCAGACCTGTCAAGCCTCCCGTTTTGGCCGGGAAAGTCATGTTTTTATGTGGCTTTCCCGATTTCAAGAAATCCCGGATCTTTGCTGGATTCTTGAAATCGAGCTGATCTAGCAGGGAGAGGGCGCCCTCTCCCTGCTACATCAGCTAAAAGGCCGGCGGAAGAACCACGATCCATATACCGTAAGTGACATCACTGACATTACTTCCTGTACGTCCCCGGATTTTTAATGCCTAAACTTGACACGTATGTCTTTTACATATCTGACAGATTAAAATCTGCTTGTTATTTGCTGTAATGGCTAACCCAAATATTTTTTTAAGAGAGTAGCTCATTCATTTACTAGAAAATGAAGCACAAACCAAATTCAACTTTTCTCAGATTTCTGATGGTGTTGCAACTTAAGCAGTCAGTCTTTTGGTGGCCATCATGGCTCTCTTTCTTACAGTCGGAGAGATTATGGAATCTGCAATTGATGAACTAATAGTCTGGAGGTTTCAGTCACATACTAGAAACAAGCATGCAGCAAATATACGTAATAAACACCAGAGCTGCCTACTCACACTGGCTCAATAATTCACCAACTAGGCAAGCAGAAGGTTTTACAGTGGGGCAAAAAAGTATTTAGTCGGCTATCAATTGTTCGCATTCTCCCACTTATAAAGATGAGGGAGACGTGTCATTTTTATCATAGGTCACCTCAACTATGAGAGACAGAATGGAGGAAAAAATCCAGGAAATCACATTGTAGGATTTTTAAAGAATGTATTTGTGTCTTTGCAAATGATGGTGGAAAATAAGTATTTGGTCACTATGAAAAGTTCACCTGAATACTTTGTTACATCCCCTTTGATGGCAGTGACAGAGGTCAGACATTTTTTGTAAGCCTTCACAAGGTTTTCACACACTATTGCTGGTATTTTGCCCCATTCCTCCATGCAGATCTCCTCAAGATCAGTGATGGGCAACATGGACTTTCAACTCCTAGGCCACTCCGGGACCTTGAAATGCTTCTTATGAAGCCACTACTTTGTTGACTGGGGTGTGTGTTTGGGATCATTGTCATGCTGAAAGACCCAGCCACTTTTTTTCTTCAATTACCTTGCTTATGGAAGGAGGTTTTCACTCAAGATCTCACCATACGTAGCCCCATTCATTCTTTCTCCTCTAAACATGACTATTTGAGTTTTTATAAAAGGAAGCACTAGTGGAGACGTCTGCTGCCTTATTAAGGGGGGTCCCCCGCTCCATCATCGCGGGTCTTGACCCCACCAAGACCATCTCGGTACCCCTACGAATCTGCATAAATAATTCTCTACCACCACCAGTAAGTTTATTTACACCTCTGGTCTACAACTTTATCCGTTATACCTGAAACCTAAACATACATTCAATTCTTTTTAGGCAATTATGTGCCTGCATGACGGACTACTTCCCCTGATGAAGTTATTAACTTTAGTAACGAAACGTACATCGGGACAGTCACTCTCCATCTCGGGCCGTGTTTTCCTCAACATCATCTTGCTGGAGGCT
>CM070035.1:33972643-33985450 GCA_036250615.1 Ptychadena robeensis
GCTTGAAAGATTTTAAGAAATCCACGAGTGCGGATGAAAGCCATTATTTCCTTTCCATGTATGCTCCAAAGGCCACACAAATGTACTTACTGTGCTTCAGGGTTGTACAGTTGATGAAAGGTTTATGGAGTAGAAAGGATTCAGTAGGTCTACTTAAGCATGGACCAATATCATTTGCATTCTCTGTAATATTTATTTTTTTCAAAATATATAAGTTAGGAAGCATTTTAATGGATGTAACTTACACTCAATGTGAGAGCCTCCTCTCCACTCTTTATGTCCCATAGTTTTGCCGTAGTATCCATACTCCCAGTTGCCACCAGAGTACTCTGAGGATTAAATGCTAAGCATACCTAAAATACAAAAAGTTTGTGTATTACACAATAGGAATAATAAGTTATAAATCATATTCCAAGAGAGAACATAAATATACATTATAAAGAGAATACCTAAAAAGTTAACGGACTGCAGTTGCACAACCTTGATATCAATCCTCCACACAAATGGTACATTAAAAGGGAACTGCTGGGGATTCATAGGCAACAATCCCACTGGAGCAAACAGGTAGACTCACTTACCAATACCTACCCTCTATTATACCTACCCTACATCATCACTTGTGAACATGCTGTATCATATGGTAATGCTAAGCAAACTGGCAAAGCTGGAGTTTGTGCTACCCGTGTCTCCTGTCTAGAAGACAAAGCATTGTTTGTTTGACAGCTAATGTGTTCTCTGCCTAGTCTTGTAAAATCTGTTCTCCAGGCTGCTCACGCCACTCGCTGAAAGATTGCTGTTGTAAGCATCTCAGAGTGATTATCGCCACTCGCCCGTATGACAGCTCTTTATTCTGTTCTTTTTCATTATGCAAATTCGCAATGTGAACAAAGCGTGTATGCAGCGGTTATCTAGCATAATGCAGTCTTCCGATTATATCACATATAGATTCTAGAATTGTTTTTTATTTCTCAGTTTTTTTTTTGCACTTTATCGGTCAATGTTGCCACTTGGCCTAACCAGCGGGATTCTGGATAAATTGCTAAGATCATTGGTCGTATTCACCAGGGCACATTAGGATCTTACTGCACAACTTGGATGACCATGGTAAGATGCCAGGTGCACCAACGACAATCTTTCTAAAAACTTTGAAAAGACCTTCTAGAAACAATTGCACCATAATATTCTACCACCCATCTGCACGATGGTATAATGTTTTTCACAAAAGCAAAGTAGTATTTATTATGTTACACACATCAATGAATGAATTATACATCCAGACATGTATTAACATATTCTTTTGTACAGTTGGAACGTAACATCATGGGTTTGTTTGCAATAGATATTTCAGGTGCTGTTATTTGACGAGTTTTGTGACATTTATTGCCTAAAAGTCTCTCTACACCAGTGGTTCTCAACCTTTTTAGATGCGCAACCCTGGAAGTTATGTTGCGACGTGTCCGTGATGTCACTTCCGGCACAATCCGGTAAGTATAATGTACCCTCATTCCTATTTTCCACCCAGCATGTACAAATGATGTGCGGGATGGGAAGTTAGGAACGAGAGTCCGGAGGCAGAGAGTATTACTCTACCTCCTAACTTGCCGCCCCACTTGTGGGCATCAGCGCTTGTTAGCAGCAGCTCTGATGCTTTAACTGAATGCGATGGCCCGTGTGAAAAGGGGTCCCTGAGGTTAAGAGCCACAGTTCTACACCATCGTGCGGATGGGTGGTAGAATATTAAGGTGCAATTTGTTTTAGAAGGTATTGTCATATTGTCAACATTGACAATTAGCATACCTACTTGAGTTAGGCTTTGTTTCCATTGCGTTGGGACCCTTCCGCTAAGCATACACGCTTAGCGGGAGGTCCCAACGTAACAGATAGACTTACCTGCTCGGCGGAGACTCTGTCTTCATTGCGCTGAGGCGATCCGCCGGTGTAAGGCTGAACGTAGTCGAGTACGTTCAGCCTTTACAGCGGCGGATGTGTAAACAGACCATCCGTCCAGCAGGCAATGTCTGTGGGATACGTCGGGACCCGTGCTAAGCGTATACGCTTAGCGGAGAGGTCCCGACGTATAATGGAAACAAGCCCTTACTGGAAGGCATATGGAATACTCTGTCCTTTTTATAAACTTTTCCAGATATAGATATAATATTAAAGCAGCTCAACTATTTTTATAATGTTTGTAGAATGTTATGGTTCAGTCATCTGCTGAGTGTTTAATACTCTCTGCAGTGACTCTGTTGAGAATCCATCAAATAGGTTTAAGGATCTGACTTATCCATTTGCATAAGTGAATTAACCAAGTATTGACGTCAATACCAAGAGTAAAAGGCATAGTAATGTTGCTCAATACAATTGCAGCACCCACTAATGGACGTCTGTTCTGAAGTTTCATGGGGTATGCACTCCCGGCCATTGAATGGATTCTCTTAATTACAATGCAGGGTTTAAACAACATTAAAATATGACCATTATCATCTACAGCTGGCTAGATGAACACTCTACTTACAACAAAAATTATTTAAGTTATATCAAACAATAATTAAGTAAAAAGCAGTTTAATTAGATGTGGTGTCTGCATTTATTTTCTTTTTAATCTAATAGTATTCTAACTTTAATTTTTTAATTTAACTTTGTATTAGAATACTATTAAAATCATAACAATGTTATAGAAAATATTTGTATTGATTGGAATTATGTCTTTGATATTACCAGCAAAACAAACACAGAAATCTCCTGAGGAAGCCACAGTGCGAAACGCATCGAGAAAAGTGTTTGTTTACCATCATGCATATAATGTGATGTACACAGTGCTAAATCTGGTGTGAGATATATGTACATAATTGTGTTTTATTGGTTTTAACCATCATGTATGTGATGACTAGATTTGTATCATTGTTACAATAAACTGTTTATACACAACTATATAAATGAGTAAATTTAGTGCCTTAAAAGCCCCCTGGAATCTCTAGGCTCCAGATTTAGTGATAGAGTTGATGCAATGGGCATCCTCACTTCACTCTCCCCTGCTTTTTGCTATGCTATAAATATATGTCTGTAGTCCGAGAAACTGAAAAGCAGTCTAGTGTGACAACCATGACTGACATTATTGTTGTTATACAATGGAAATAATGGGGGAAAAGGCCTGACAATAGAAAATGAGAGCAGCCATGGCATCTGAGGTCTGATAAACTGTAACATATACATTATGGGGTTTGGGATTAAAGCAATCCTCACAATAAACAGCCTGTTGCTCTCAGATTTCAATCTTATCTATGCCAAAAAGAAACATGTTATACATTGTAGATATTTAGATGTGGGAACTGCAATAGTTTTCAGGTTGTCACCTAGACCTATAAACATAACCCACTTCTTTAAAGTCCATTAAACTGAAGGCAGTTATGGTCTGTTTTCTCACTAAAATATGCATTTTCTTTTATAAGTTTACCTAACCCTTGTACATTTTCCATTCTTTTTCTAATTCTGCTGTATATTTTATCAGTTGCGAGCTTGAGTATTTTTTGTATGTACAAATTGTTTAATAGAAGTTGGAGTCCATAAACAGAACTCTTCTGATCTCTTCTGTTTCTGCTGAAAATGTTCTTAGCTCAAATGATGAAATTCAATGCAGTCATCACATCTAAGGACTGGTAAGTTCCAACATTAAAAATCTGACAATATTTGCATATGGTTTGTCCCAGACCATAGGCATTCAACTGGCACTGTAAAAACCTATTAAACAACTACACTGAACAGAGAATTTATAAAGCAAACCAGATATTACTAACAACACATGTACAAGATGTCTGTGTATCTGGGAATTCATCCAAAGTATATTACAATCAATACTATGAAATATATGAGATGCGTGGATGGGAATATGGCTTAATTATATGTAGCAGCAGAAGGCCCTTGGGATTCCAGCATACAGTCTGTAATAAAGAACAATTCAGCTGTGGCAATATAGGATATTGAGGGATCTTTAGCATGAATCAAAGCCGTTAGCTAAACACTCATGCTATTGTATTAAAAACTGTCGCTGTCGAATATTATTTATACTGAAATGGTTTGTTCTTTTCAGGGCCAGCAGCTGTTCACTCTCAACACAGAGCTTCCAGCATGAAAACAAGTAAAAATAAACGTGTATAAAGAAATCACGCAAATCACTGTTGAGTTAGACTGACCATAACTCTAAACCCACACCGGAACCCAACTTGTGAAGCTAACTCTAAACAAAAATCATCATAATTACATTTATCCTTAACAAGTATACTTTGTTGCCCCCCCCCCCCCCCCCCCCCCCCCCCCCCCCCCCCCCACCATAGTAGCTTATGTGTAACTTTCTTTTGTTCCAACTCTGTCCATTCGGTAATCCAAGAACATAAGCCCTGTTCAAGTTGGATCTCTAGTTTGAAATGGCACAGTGCTGTCTGTTTACCTATGTAACAGAGTTGGGGAAATTGGCAAGTAGCATAGTAGTAGCATTAGCGGTTATGTTTTTGTAGATGATGGGAAAAGTAGAGGGCTGCATGCTCTTTTATTACCAGGGAAAACTAAGGCCTTGGGGACCTTTGTCACCTTGGTGTCAAGACGCTCTGGCTCCCTTCATTCCCTGCAATAAGTGAAGATAACACCTAGAGCAGTGGTGGGCAACTGAGGTGATATAGAGGGCCACAAGTGCAGCCCTCGACATCACTCAAGGGCCGCACATAACATGTAGGATCGCCAAAGCTGACTAGTAAAGCTAGGTCAGCGTGTGACCTTATTAAAGTAGTCTAGTGGAAGCATAGGCACTCAGGCGCTGTCTGGGTCACTCATTAGCTTTCACGTATGTCAATTAGCGCGCTCAGCTGGAGGCTCAGCGAGTCCCTCTCCTCCTCTTACCGCTCTAACAAGTTCCCAAGCGAGGACACTTTGGTGAAGGATCGCTGAACAGGTGAGTTCCTATGCCATATACATTAACAGGTTTTAGGGGCCACAAGTGGAGGACAAAGGGGGTGCCAAACAACACCCAAAGGGCCGCATTCGGCCCCCGGGCATCAGGTTGGGCACCTGGGACCTAGGGGATAATTGTTTGGATTGTTTCTTAAAGTCTGCCATACACACGCCGATGTGTGCAGGCAGACTAGTCCCGATATGTTCCGGGAGGCTAACGTGATGACGTCATCACGTTAGCATCCCGGTGCAAAATGGGGCCCCTTCAATCGGCCGGGCACCCTTTGTGTGCCGGCCATAAGCTGCAATGAAGACGCCGTCTTCATTGCAGCTTATGGCATCGGCTTTCGTTGGCTCGCGCCGGCCAGAGATTATAGGACATGTCCGTTCTCTGGCGGCCGAGCAGTGGGGCGACAGGGATCTGTCGCCCCATGTGGGCACATGCCGATTAGCGGCCGATTTTTAACCTGACCGACGGCGCGAGCACGCACGCCCGTCGGTCAGATAAAAAATCGGCCGCTTATCGGCATGTGTATGGCTAGCATTAGAGGCCATAGTTTGCCTGCAATAGATAAAACTCTGACTTGGTTAGATCAGGGTTGATTGTTTCTTCTGCGATGACAATGATTGTTAATTCTTTTTTTTCCAAGATTGTTAATTCATTACGGCATTGTTTTAGTGGATGTATGGGAAGCACAAATGTATCCATTAGGAATTATTCTGATAAAAAACTTAAAGCAATTACCATCACAATATAAAACATTTTCTTCCTCCCAAGAGACTATTTAGGTTCCATCCATTATTACAAGCTGCAGTTTTCTTTCGGAGATGACAGTTATTGATCAGATATAGTAGCAGAGGGTTACTCACTATTTCTGCCGTGTGCCCCTTAAAGGTGTGGTAACATTTGCCAGTCTCTGAACTCCACAGCTTGCACGTTTTATCAAATGATCCTGTCGCTATTTTATCTCTGTTGAAAAGGGAAAAAAAATTCACATATTTGGTTTACCACATTACTTTGAAAATAATTTTATTTTATAGTATTATTTATAGTATTTTCAGTATGGTCACTGCCTTCTGGTCCCCTTGTATTGGCATTGCTTGTGATCCCTCAATGCTCCATCCTCAATCTAAGCTGGAGCTGCAATCAGCAGTGCTGGCCTGCATCACTGCTTCCGTCAAGTGCTCAGGACTAATGATTATAGGCCCCCACACACACACCGAGTGGGGGCCGACAGAGCTGCTAAGATCAGCTCTGGAAAGTAGGGTGATGGCGTCATCACGCTGCATTGCTGAGCTGTAAACATCGGCGGGCACCCTTTGTGTGCCGGCCGTTAGCTTCAATGAAGATGCCGGTCTTCATTGAAGTTAATGGCATCGGCCAGAGAACATCGGACATGTCCGTTCTCTGGCCGGCCGAGCTGTGGGGCGACAGGGATCTGTAGCCCCATGTGGGCACACGCCGATCGGCCGACGTTCGGTGGGTATATGGCAGGCTTTACAGGGGATCAGGTTGAATAGTTTGGTTGAATGACTTGGAGAGCACATGCAAGTTCTGTCAACCATGTTTGTCAACTATTTTGCAGCATTTATTGTCTGAAAAACTTATATGCAGGCCAAAACAAATACAAAGCAATAAAGATTGATAGAAATCTATTAATTTCAGAATTGTGTATGAAAAGAATAAAACAAGCTAGAACAAATAATAAATGTCAATGTCATACTAAGAAGGACCTCCATGTACACTGGTGGGGTTTTGAAGAGGCAGTGACTTGATCGCCAGATAATTCAGTGCCAATCATTTTACTGCTTTCAAAAGGATTACTTTCTGATATAACTCACCCATAAGGATTATTAAACTGGATGGCATAAACCACATTTCGATGGCCTTCCAAAGTATGCAGCTCCTCTCCAGATGCCGTGTCCCACACCTTACAAGTTCGATCATAGCTGCCAGTGATGAAACTGTATGGGAAGAAGAAACATGAATGTGCCTTAGATTCCAGAACCCAAAGATTACATAATAAGATTAACAAACATATCATACAGACGTAGGTGCCGCTGGCGTGTCGCTCAAATAGTGCAGAGTGGACACTGTCATATTCATTACAATGAGAAGTGTCCTCTCTGCGTCTTTTTCAACACTTTGGACGTGCATCCACAATGGGGAAAAAGCAGCAGTGGACACAATCCCTAAGGGTCTCCACACACGTAATGAGCCACGACGGATTTTGCCGCCGACCTATGTGCGTGCTCGTGGCCGTCTACAGAGTCGGCCACGGATCACACAGTTCCCTGTCGCCCCACAGCTCAGTCGGCCAGAGAACTGACATGTCCATAAATCTCTGGCCGGCACACAAAGGGTGCCCGCCGATACTGTGAGCGATGGAGAGCAGCTGTTGGTCCCCGCTCGTTACATGCTTGGGGACCTTTAGGTGCATTCACTCCCCATTCAGCTTGCATTGAGAGTGGTCAGACAATCCTCCTTGATCTCTAAAGCCCCCCATACACATTTAGATCACTGTACAATTTCTATTAGATCTACCAACAACAATGTAGTATAGTGGCCTCTATGATAGAATACATAGTGATTGGAAGGGTAAGAAAGGTCCTCATATTACATGGTTTTGGTAGAACAAAAGTTGATTGTACAAAAACTGTATGGTAAGATTGTAAGGTGTATGAGCGCCTTAACATTCTAAAGTATTTATTCAAATCTACCATATTAATCAGGCTGAAACGTGCAAACACAATAATAAAGAATATGCATCCTACCTGGAACCAGATTTATTAAATGCCACATTGGTAAGAGGTAATATGTGAGCTCGGAGGACCTGAAACATAAAAAAGAGCTTGTTACACCAGTGCTGATATAGGCACAAACTTCTCAGATCACCCAGAGAACCGACATTGATAAATATGAACAGCAGGGTGCCTTACTTCATTTGCTGCTATGTTATTTGTTGTATACAAGGATTATACATTTCCAAACATTTCATATGACAGATGACAGAGAATTCTTATACAATGAAGAGTAATGTGTTCATATTACAGAAAATAATAATCACAGTACAAGACATTAAGATTTAAATTTTTTTTAAATAAGATGCACTATTTGCACTATGCAGTTTACTATTTGCAACTTTGCTTACTATTGTGTAAATCTAAACCCCCCCCCCCATTACACCTTAAGATCGATCCATACATATCTCCTTAGATTCTAACCAACAACTGTGTAGATAGTGGCCTCCTCAATGATAGAATACATAGGATTGGAGGTATATACCACTACTCTGTAGTGCTGGATCTCCTGATAGAATAATAGTGATTGGAAGGTATTATCACTGCTATTAGTGCTGGGTCCTCCATGTTAGATACATAGTGATTGGAGGTATATATCACTTGCTATGTAGTGCGGGTCCTCCCTGATAGAATACATAGTGATTGGAAAGGATTAGAAGCTCCTTATATTACATTGTTTTGGTAGAAGAAAATTTGATGGTACAGAAATTGTATGGAAAGATGTAAGGGTGTTGTGGGGGCATTAAGACATAAATCGTAGTAGAAAATTTGTGTCTATTGTGGATTTTTTAATCTATAACCCAATCCAACAAAATGGATTTAACTTTCGCTCTGTGCTGGAGCCTGCCTGTATTATAGACCAGATCCATTTACTTTTCTCTCTCTGTGTAGAATACTGGTCTTGTCCCCACCCAGCCCTGAGTGATGACATCACTGCCTCTTTACAAGTGATCGCGGTCGATTTTTGGCTTCTATTTCCAAGAAATGGGGTATCACTTTTACATGGGAGGGGGACCATGGGTTCATCTTACAAAATATTTGAACGGGAATCGATCACGCAAAATGGTGCGCATCGCGTCACAGGAACGATCGATAAGTAAGGTAGCCGTTTGCGTAATCAGCCTATGATCGATCGTTCGTTGATCGAAAGGGTATCGACCCGTGTAACAAGCGCCTTAATTTGCTAAAGGTCCCCTATATCCCGCTCGGATTCCGGCAGGATTCCGGGTCGATCGTGATTTCAGGGCGCCCTTTGTGCACGCGAAACGAATCGTGCAGGAATCGTGTGCAGCCCCACATTGTCCGATCGATCACGGCCGATCGTTTCAGGGGCCAGAATCGGATCCGACAGAGAACCAACATGTTGGTCTTTTTGATCGATTTGCAACCATCAGGGGGAGTTGCCATTTGTGAGGTGGACAATCGGACACGAATAGTCCCGGAATCGTCCCGGAATCGTCCCGGAATCGGTTGGACAAGGTGGTTGGTATGCAGCGTCGGAGCGGATTCTGTTAATAGCGATCGATCGACACCGCGATTCCCGACAGAATCGCCGGAATCGATCGGATAGCGTGATCGAGCGGCCAGGGAATCCGACTGTGTATGCGGGCTTAATGATAGCCATACACAGCCCGATAAAAGCCGGAGCAACCAAGCCCGATTCGAAGTTCTCGTAAATCGGGACATATAAATCGGGTTTTGGCCAACATGGTCCGACAGAGCTTTTCCCGATCAAATTTAGCGGAAATTAGCCGGTCACATGATCGGACATGTTGGAAAATTTTATCGGTGGTGTTTATCATCGTTTCTACTTTTTCTTGTAGCGGCTCGACTAGTACACGATCATGGCCCAAATTACTATTACTTCCATTGTATGAAAAATATTTGGACGACAAAAAATTACGATACTCCGACTATGATGTACATGTCAAAACGTGTTAATAGTTTCAAAAATATTTTTTCTATGTTGGGGATTTTGGTTGTTAGATCTCCGGGAAAACGCCGATTTTTGTATCGGCAACGATCTGGCTTGGTTGATCGGGCTATTTATCGGGCTGTGTATGGCTAGCATAAGTATTTTCTACTTATACGGAACTCATGTTTAGCTTAGAATCTTTTATAGCTTTCACCCGCCCCATCTTGAGGCATTATATTATAACAAAGGTTTAGGGTAAAATGAAGTAGATAACATAACCCAGGATGGTTGTCCCGTAAGAACTTTTACTAGTGAAGGAAGCTTATCCATTTGATCTGGTTTATATTCCCTGCTTCTTCGCTGCTCAGGATCATATGACCATGGCTAGCTCCTGAGCTGGCTAAAACAGGATCAGTCAATCGACACAGCTGATGAAACTGATCATGTGCTTCTCCATGTTTGCTCACTAAAGCCCCCCATACACCACATACAATTACCATGCAACTTCTGTACAACCAACTTTTCTTCTACCAAAACCATGTAATAGGAGGACCTTTCTACACCTTCCAATCACTATGTATTCTATCAGGGAGGTCACTATACTACATAGTTGTTGGTAGGTCTCATGAAAGTTGTATGGAGGAATCTGAAGGTGTATGGGGGGCTTAAGGAGAATGATAGAGGGTTATGTTATCTCCCAGGCTTAAGCCCCCCATACACCTATAGATTGTAGGGCATCTTTGTGTGCCAGCGCAGTCTGTCGGGTCCCACAGACCCAGAAGACAGCATCTAGGCACGCCGACATTGCTGTGTGTCAGCCTAGAACGAAGGGAGCTTCTAGCACCCCCCCCCTCCCCCTTAGAAGCAGACAGGCTGATTCCTCAGCACATAGACATACTTTAGAAGGGGACACTGTGTTCCTGTCTAAAATATCAGACCGATCGCCGTGAGTCATGGCAGACGGTCGGCGGGCCGAGAAATCTAAGCGTGTAATGGGAGCTTTTCGGTTTAAATGAATCTCATAGCTCTCTAGGTATATACAGAAATTAAATTTTGATAACTGCAAGAAAAATAGAGATGACGAGGTGGATTTTGCAGAGGAAGGTTTCCTGGGACTTATAGACGTATTTCTGTAATGTATAATATACAAGCTCTATTCATCTTTGTGGATGAACAGATCTGTCATGTACTCAGGGCAGGTATGACCACTAATGGACATCAGTGTGCCCAGGAGCACAATCCAGAAAATTTTTATCTGCCAATGTCCATTATCATCCTTACTCATACAGTCTGTGAATGACAGTTGTGCTTATCCCTAGAGAAGAAGAGTTTACATCATACACTGCAAGATACCTGCGATAAGCTGTGTGTGCAAAATGCTGAACAAGCCTAAAAATTATGTCTAAATGTACACGTTCCTCCTCATCAACTACATTTATGAATGCACCTATTAGTTTTTATTTACTAATTGAAGATCCCAGGGCCGCTGTCAGGGGGGGACAAAGGGCACTTAAAGGGCACCTAACTTAAGAACTAAAATCCTTATAATGAAAGGTATGGGATGCAGAAGGTTGAGTTAAGGCCCCCATACACGTGTCGGATTCCATGGCCAATTGATCACTCACCCGATCGATTCCGGCGATCTCAGCAGGAACCGGAGCTCCGATCAATCAGCCAATTAAGAGTATCCGATCGCTGCATACCACCTTGTCCCATGGATTCCTGGACGATTCCGTGTCCGATCACTTACTTCCCAAATGGCAACTCCCCCTGATGTGTGCAGAATCGGATCAGAAAGACCAACATGTTGGTTCTCTGTCGGATCCGATTCTGAGCCCCCGATCAATCGGACGCGAACGATCGGACAAGGTGGGCTGCACGCGATTCCGGCACGATCGTTTCGCGTGCACGCGCCCGGAATCAATCGTGCCGGAATCCGGTGGGAATCCGACACGTGTATGGGGGCCTTTAGACCAGGGATGGGCAAACTAAGGCCTGGGGCCCGGATCCAGACCCTTTAGCTTTCTTTTACGCCCCTTTGTCACCTTGTTGAAAAGATGCAATGAGTACACATAATGCCTAGAGGTATCCAAATGTTGCCTTGGGGAATGATCTTTTTTTTTTAAGTGTAGGAAATGTAAAAAATAACAATGTCTCTGTCACAGATATTGGTGATGCATGGAATTGGCACACCTATGGTGGGTCGGCCATCACAGAATCTTGGCCTGGGCCAAGAGAAGCCGATGTGGCCCATGAGTCAAAAAGTTTACCTACCCCTGAGCTAGACTATGCCGGCCAACCTTTAGTTATCTTCTTGTCTGAATGCACATTGTTTCCATTGGGCATAATGGAGATGTCCACGACAGGAATGTTTGTCCCCGTGTTTATTAAGCGTTGTGTTAACATGTTAACATGCCCAAATAACTTCTATGGAAAAAAATCAAGCCTGAAAATCAAGGGACATATTTTTTCAGTATAACTTCAAGCATCCATTGCTTTTCAGTGTGTTGCGTTGCAACAGAGTTGACACAAAGTTGGAATTTTCATGCCGTGGGTAGTAAGCTACCCATACACAAAGTGATTCCTGCGCAACCTTTGAACAGCCGATTGCAGCATGATGATATCATCACGATACGGCTGGACAATTAGAGAATAAGAGCGCGCACTTTGTGTGCTTGTCCGTTCTATGCGATCCGTGGGTGATGTGTGGCTGATCAATTGACATGAATGCATACTTCGGTTGATAGGCAGCAAAATCATCCACGGGCCTATGCATGTATGACCGGCTTTAGTAAGTAAACTGAGCAAGACTGATGGTAACAGAATCTGCGCAACTGAAGGTGTAAACCAGGAGTTTAGCTTTAATTTATATAGGTAGACGTTCCTGCCTTCATATTGTCTTCTCTACAAAGCATTGTGGTTCAATAATTATATTGTCAAGGAGTCAGAGATTATTAGAACTGCCATAGTAAGGATTCTTATTTCTCAGAGGGACAAACTGCACTGCCAGCATTCACTATCTTATCTAGTATTACAATGACTAAGGACAGATAGGCCAAGAAAATATAATTTAATACTCTCTCATGTACGGTGTTACGCCTGGGCTAGGGGAACAAGGCAGGCTAAGCCCATTAGCTGGGGATAGGGCA
>CM070035.1:33992306-34004598 GCA_036250615.1 Ptychadena robeensis
AAATGTGCCATGCTGATAGACTCCTCCCCAAAATGTGCCATGCTGATAGACTCATACCCAGGATGTGCCATGCTGATAGACTCATACCCAGGATGTGCCATGCTGATAGACTCATACCCAAAAAGACTGAGTGCTGTAATAACATCAACAGATGCTTCAACAAAGTATTATTTTTTTTATATTTTTTCTTCCCTCCACCTAAAAGATTTCAGTTTGTGTTTCATTTGAGTGGTGCAAGTTTATAGGTCACATTAAAGGTGGAAAGACTTCGGAAATGATTTGTCTTTGTCCCATTTTTGTACAGCACAGGAACCTGACATTTTACCAGGGGTGTATAGACCTTTTATATCCACTGTATATCTACTAATTTGTGTTCCTCCGCCCTATTCAAGTCCTAGAGTGATCCTAGAGCAGAGGTGGGCAAACTATGTCCCATGGGCCATATCTGGCCCGTTTAGTCTTTAAATCCAGCCCTTTGTCACTTTGGTATGGAAAATGTATCAATTTATCAGGGTAATCTGTTTAAATTTCTCACCCAGGCTGCAAGGACTGGCCACTGTGGCCCACAAGTCAAAAGGTTTCCCCACCCCTGTCCTAGAGTAATCATTGCCTCCTGTGACATTTCCATAACACAGGAGGGAGGTGTTTTGCAGTACAGGTGAACCAGAGAAGACTAGTACCAAAGTGTTTAGTCTATCTGAGGTACTTTGTCTGTAGCCCAGGACATACACTTAAGCAGGGTACAGATGGCTCGATATTTGAGCCGTCCGATGTACCCTGCAGCAGTGTGATGACGTCATCCCGCAGCTGTCAGATATCGGCAGAGCCAGGGAGACGGCTCTGCTCTCTCCCCGGCTCAGCTGAAGCTTTGCCTGGAGACCAGCGGTCTCTATGCAAAGCATTGGACATTGGCCGTATTTACGGTCATGTCTGATATGGCTGTTTCGATCGGGATTGTTTTGTTCCGCTGGAAAACTGCGATGGGCGAATATCATATGGGCCCGTGCGCGTGCACAGCGCTGGAAGCGGCCATCGATCTGGCCCATACCTGCTTTAGGAACTCACTGGATTTTCTGTGCTTTCAGAGTATAGGGAAAAATAATTTTGAGTTGTACTGAATATGGTTTAATTCATCCACAGATGCACTTTATAATGGAACTGTGCCATTGTGCATGCTAACATTATTTAATTGTAAATGAATGACATGGGACTAGCTCTTCCCACATCAAGTCACCTAACAATGTTACAAAAACTGTGGCCACTTACCTTGAACAGATAAAACTTATGGTGGTCTTGTTGTCCTATTTTTTCTTGCAGTCGGAGTAGGAGTTGTTTTACTTGCTGGGTGCGGGAGGCAGTAATAAGAGGCTCAGCTTTCTGTATTTCATCTACCAGCAGGTCCAAATTTGTGCTTAAATAGATGGAAAAGAGAAATAAACCAAGCAAATAAACAATATGACAAGAAGCAAATAATGGAACTCAAGCTGGAGTGATCTTGTTCAGAGAAAATGGACCAATTGCTATAATGGTTTACAAATGTTTTTTGCCAAAATTCTGAATATGGTTATCACTTAATTGATCTAAATTCCAGTTGATTCCCCAACGCATTAAGCTGGCCACACACGGCTCGATGAAGTAACAGATTAGAGGAACATCGGGCGCCATGCGGTCGGCTCCCAATGTTCGTTTAATCTGTTTCTTCATCTGAGCCATCCATGGTTCCATTGATCCTGCTCAAAGGAACTCGGACAAACAGGTTTTCAACATGTTGGAAAACCTTGGTCGAAATCCATTACATTAAATGGGGAAACCCCGAGTCACCATACAATGTAATGGACGGGCTGACAGCTGAGCTGGCTGCTTCTCCGGCTGGGGAAAGGAGAGAACCTGGGGACTGGGATACCGGGTCCCCATCGTATGGTAATTGATAAAGACTTACCTGGGAGACAGTTCCAGTAAATCAATAGACTTGGTTTTCAGCTCTCCTCCTTTTTCATACTCCAAAATGATCCCTACAAAAATCAACAAATAGTTATTATTCATTGCTTGACAGCTCATAACATATTTGCATTGTACGTATAGTGCATTCGGAAAGTATTCACAACGCATCACTTTTTCCACATTTTGCCATGTTACAGCCTTATTATTAAATTCTACACACAACACCCCATAATGACGTGAGAAAAGTTTACTGGAGATTTTGGCAAATTTATAAAAAAAAAATCTGAGAAATCACATACACATAAGTATTCCCAGCCTTTGCCCAATACTTTGTCGAGGCTCCTTTGGCAGCAATTACAGCCTCAAGTCTTTTTGAATATGATGCCACAAGCTTGGCACACCTATCCTTGGTAAGTTTTGCTAACTCCTCTTTGCTGAACCTCTCAACCTCCATCAGTTTGGATGGGAAGCGTTGGTGCAGCCATTTTAAAATCTCTCTAGAAATGTTCAATTGGATTGGAAGTCTGGGTTCTGGCTGGGCCACTCAAAGACATCCCTGAAGCCACCCCTTTGATGCCTTGGCTGTGTGCTTAGTCAGTGCTGAGCTCTGACAGAGTGACCATCAGGTTCTTGGTCACCTTCTTGACAAAGGCCCTCCTGCCCCGATCGCTCAGTTTAGATGTTCGACCAGCTCCAGGAAGAGTCCTGGTGGTTTTGATGATCAGTAGTGAGTGTATGACTCCTGTTGATCAGTAGTGAGTGTATGACCCCTGATGATCAGTAGTGAATGTATGATCCCTGATGATCAGTAGTGAGTGTATGACCCCTGATGATCAGTAGTGAGTATATGATCCCTGATGATCAGTAGTGAGTGTATGACCCCTGATGATGAGTAGTGAGTGTATGATCCCTGATGATGAGTAGTGAGTGTATGACCCCTGATGATCAGTAGTGAGTGTATGATCCCTGATGATCAGTAGTGAGTGTATGACCCCTGAGATCAGTAGTCAGTGTATGACCCCTGATGATGAGTAGTGAGTGTATGACCCCTGATGATTACGTGAGTGTTATTACTTGTACCCCAATTCACATATAATTCTTGATGGAGCACACCCACAATAAACAGACTTCATATACACATATAAAACAGAGATTTGGGGATGCAGTCCCAAAAGCTAAGGTAGCCACTGCAACACAGAACCACAGTGATTACAAATGACTATGCACCCCAGATCCTGCATCCCATACAGAATATAATGTGTATGATCCCTGATGATCACTAGGGAGTGTATGTCCCTGATCAGAGCCATCCAGGACACCACCGATCCACATATTATAGTTTTATAGATTTAAGCTGTAGAAATATTTCTGAATTGTAATAACTTTTTGGGATAACTTGTTGCTGATTATGATCCCCCACCCCCATCCCTGTGATCAGAGTGATCTTTATACACGGGACAGTATTTAATGACCACCGTTCAGCCTACTATAGACGTCAGTTGTATTGTACATGAGAGGTTAGTGCATTGCTACCGAACTCACCTGGCGGATAATACCGGAGCAGAAACCTTTTCAGCCGCATCTCGTCGTCCGTCTGCAGAAGACCGGGTCTATGGTTACCACGGATACAGAAAACATTGTTCTTGCACATGCGCGATCGGACTGATGGTGAGACATGCGCAGATGTAGAAAGACTGAGAGAAGAATTGAGGGGATGTGGTGATAGGTGAGGGGGGAAGGAGAGTTGTGTGTGTACAGTGTGCACACGGACGTTGTGTATGCAGAGTCAGACATTGTGCACACGGACATTGTACATACAGAGTCAGACGGTGTGCACACAATGTAGGAATGCACAATGCAGTTCTATTAATATTTTAAGGGACATTTTTGACCTGAGCAGCATCTTCCAGCCATTATTTGCATTGTTTCATCTTTCATCGTGATGGTTAAAATGGCAACTTTTATATTGGAAACAATAATAGTATCCATCGTATATTCCTGGTTTTTATTCCTTCCAATTCATTCCACTGTTCTCTGGTAGCTGTACATCTCCATTGTACAGTTTCTTAAAAAATAAATAGTTAAAGAAAATATTATGAATACACAATGTCTTCAGTGTCTACCTGCTTAACAAAGGCTAATGGTAAGGGCTCTTTGTGTTCTCATACCGCACAAAGGAAATGCGGTTTGAGGTCCATTGCGTTTGGAAATCCTATTGCTTGTGTTTCATATTCATTTAATTGAGAATACATGTAAGCGACATATAACTGTCATGTTTAAAATGTCAATAAGATTCTATTGCATAAAAAAATGAATTGGGAATACAAGCACAAACAATAATAAATGACCTTTACAGTGAGGTTAGACACCACTATAGTGATGCTTTAAACTGTATGAAACCAGTGAAGAAATGTTTCCATGTTACATGTCAGCAGATGTTTTGTATTTGTTCCTGGACATTATGTCAGTTACACATCTACTACTTTAGGATAACACTCACTTTGTGCTGTTAGTTGCAGACCTCCCTCCTAGATGTCAGTTAATTGTCCTCAAGCAACAAAAATCTACAGTTTATACACCAAGATGCCAACTCTGGAGCTTTAGGCTTTGTTGTCGGTTATGGCAGTTTAGATGTATGGTAATTATAAAGAAAATGTAGTGTGACAGACTCAAGTCCGTTGGAAAGATCTTCAAACTTATGAATTTGAATATAGATAATGTAAGTTACAGAAATTAGGAAAAAAATATATTGTAATCAAAGGTGCCTTATTTGGAATGAATATACACACACGTGTATATATATATATATATATATATATATACACCCTAGGGTTTTTTTAAACACCAAAATATGCCCTAGGTCTTATTTTCAGGGGGAAGTCTTATTCTGATCACTCTGTGCCATTCATTGTCCCCTTTGATTACTCTGTGCCAATCATTTTCCCTTTTTATCTCTCTGTGCCAATAATTGTCCCCTTCTGATCACTCTGTGCCAATCATTGACCCATTATGAACACTCTGTGCCAATCATTGACCCCTTTTGAACACTCTGTGCCAATCATTGTCCCCTTCTGATCACTCGGTGCCAATCATTGTCCCCTTCTGATCACTCGGTGCCAATCATTGTCCCCTTCTGATCACTCTGTGCCAATCATTGTCCCCTTCACTTTTTGTGGGTTCTACCGGTACGGCCGGGTAACAGACTCTGTTACGGCAGGGATCAGCAGCTTTCTTGTCCTTCCTGCAGCCAGCCCTGACAGAGTCACACAGTTACCCATTGTACCACCCAGGGGCAGGTATCAGTGGGTGTCTTATTTGAGGGGGGTTGCTTATTTGATGGGGATGGCTTATCGTAGGGGAAACAGGGTACAAACACAAACACTTTAAATTGCTGTGCTGCACCACAATCTACTGTGATTTGGTCATTATTGTGATGCCTGATCAGTTTGTTGTCACACGTTGTCAAGGTGAAAGACTTATTCAGGCTGTATTCCGGTGTGAATAGACTCCCACCTTGATTGTTAATAGTGTTGTGTACACATTGCACTTGTGCCAAGAGGAAGGTCTCTATATAAACAAGTTGCCGGTTGTCTATACCTGTTATCCCAGACAGAGCGCTTGCAGTACCGCATGATAGACAGGTTTCTAATGCCGGCCATACACATGCCGAGCTGGAGCGATATCGCCCTCCGATATCGCTCCGGGAGGCTAACGTGATGACGTCATCACGTTAGCCTCCCATTGCATTCTGGGGCCCCACAATCGGCCAGGCACCCTTTGTGTGCCGGCCATAAGCAGCGATGGAGACGCCGTCTTCATTGCTGCTTATGGCATCGGCTCCCATCGGCCAGAGATTTTCCGACATATCGGATCTCTGGCCGGCCGAGAAGTGGTGCGACAGGGATCTGTCGCCCCATGTGGGCACATGCCGATAAACGCCCGGATTTTAACCTGACCGACGGCGAGAGCGCGCACGCCAGTCGGTCAGATTAAAATCTGGCCGTTTATCGGCATGTGTATGGCCAGCATAAGAGACATGGTAAAATGATCCTGGTCATTAATCAGGAAAAATCTAACTGATCAGCTGATAATATTGATCATGTGATTCTCCATGTGTTCTCTTGCAGGGGCACCTTTACTAGGAGAACTTGCCATCCCCTATTGTTATTACCAGTGACTCCTGTACATCTATCATAAACAGTGAACCATTGTGCCATGAACTGCATGGAAAGGTAATGTACTGTTGCTTATACCACTTTAAGATTTATTAAGGTGGCCACACACTGTTCATGGTTCAAGTTTCTGAAAAGGAATCGATTTTAAAATGATCAACTTAAAACAACTGTGGCAGTCGATCATTTTAGTTAACCAAACTAACAAAAATGGATCGAGCAGTGATTAGAGATGTTGGTAGATTTCAGTTGATTGTTCAAGTATCTGATGGGTTTTCTAGGTATTTCAAACAATTTGTATCCTATGGAGTATGTACACAGGCTTAGGAAATGAATGGATTGGTTGTGAATAGATCACATTATGGTTTTTCAAACAATTGTTTTAAAATGATTTACAAAAGTCGATCGAATGGAAAATCAAGCTGTGTATGCCCAGATTTTACGGTGATGGCTTCTACCTTGACTCTTCCTTGTCCTATCTTCAGTGATCTTCCCCCCACACTAGTCCACACGCTGGAAGAGCTGATATCTTCTTGACTCTTTGCTCTTGTTCATCCACATCCCGACAGCTATGATCTTGGCTGCTCTCTCTACCATCTAGAGCAGTGGTTGACAACTGAGTAGATATGGAGGGCCACAAGTGCGGCCCTCTGTATCCCTAAAGGGCCGCACATAACATTTTCAATCTATACTGACTTGTATAAGCATTTTTCAATAAAGAAATAAAAAGCAGGCATAGCTAGAAGACATTTTCCATTTTTAAATAACAAAACTTATTTTAAATGATACTTCAAGCATTGGGTAACACTGTAGTATGGTAATGCACATTTTGATTCAGAGGTTATGTGATGCAATAGGAGTTCCTATGCCCTATGCATGAACAGTAAGGTTTGGGAGAGCTGCAAGTGGAGGACTAAGGAGGGCCACTGAAAAATGTCCAAAGAGCCGCATGCGGCCCCCGAGCCGCAGGTTGGGCACCTAGGATCTAGAGGGTATTTACTGGTACTAGGGAGAGATGTCAGAACTTTTGAACGGAAATAATGATTATGTATATGTATTATATGTTATACAGAATTTAATGTCAGCCATCTTGTTCATGAGTTTAAAAGATAGCTGAATTTTAGACTTTTCTAGTTGACCTTTCTCTGTAGGAATGTTTGCAAGGTTTATTTGTTAAAAGGAGAGACTACCTTCATGAAACAATGGGATAATAAATTGGCGTTTGCAGATACAACATAGATGTAGGCATTAGGTATATGTAAAGGGTTTTCGTCCATTGTGGTATATTGTTGTGTCATAGTTAACTCATATAACTAGACCTGTTTTAATGGACATACTAATCCATATTTGTTATTTGTTTCCAAAATAGAAGGTAAAACGAATGAATAGTAAGATTTCAGATTGTGTAACAAGTTAACAAAGTATACAGAGTGTGAGAGTGTTTACTAGGGATAAATAGGCCATTGTTCTCTTCGAGCCTACAGAGACAGAGGTTAATGATTGTTACCTGTATTGTAAATTGTATAAAATTAGGAATTTCCAAAATAATATTCGTGGAACTCTAGTGTCCTCTGGTGGTAGAGCTAAATTTAAGGCAGGTATTACAATATATTTAGCTAACGATTATACGTTAGGTCACTAGTTATTGATTGATTTGGCTCCACCCATGCCTGAATAGGATATAAGGTTAGAGGAGGGAAGGCATAGGGAGATGGGATCGGATCCATTGATTGAACTGGGAGGAAGCTGATCAATTGATCTAACTTGGAGGCTTAGGATTCATCAACCCACCTCTCGAGCCTGACATCCATTGACTTTCTGAGCCAGTGATCTCGGCCTACCTTTTTGAACCATCTAATCAATCTTACCTAACGAAATCTACACTTGGGAACCGATTTCTACTAGTCAACATATGGGTATAGTATAATCTGATTAACTCTTTTTGGTGGTTTTGTCCTAATATATACTATATATATATATATATATTCAATTTAACCATACTTTGTGTATAGGATCTGTTTTGGAATAGGGGAAGTTTGTAACTGCAGTATCAATCTAACTTTGTTCCAAACCAGGGAGATTTTATATACCAAAGCCAAGTATTCATAGGCTATGGTATTATCTCCAACGAACTGATTTCAGTTCTAGTCTTGTATGGATGATTATATATATATGTGTGGTTATATAGATAAAATATTACTATATCAACCTAATTTTGGTTTTACCTAACTAATCTGTTGACTGAGAGAAATCAGATATTCTAAAGCTGGCCATACACCTTCAGATTTCTCTGTCAGATTTCCTTCAGATCAGATTTTGTTTTACCAAAACCATGTAATATGAGGACCTTTCTACACCTTCCAATCACTATGTATTCTATCAGGGAGGACACTATACTACATGGTTGTTGGTAGATCTGATCTGATCTGATGGAAATTGTATGGAGGAATCTCAAGGTGTATGGCCAGCTTAAGAATTGGTTTACATAACTGCCTTATTTTCTGCCTTATATCCCTATTTTGCATTTGATTAATTTGTACCATATAACTATTTTTGTGTTAGTTTTGTTATAAAGAAAGCATGAGACTGACCGAGGAAATCAGCTGAATAGTGGGGACCCATAATGCACTCTCTGCCCACTCTGTGACGGTCACTATCACAAAGCGTGCAAGCCTACCTGTGTGGCGACTACTCCCCTCCCCATCTCGAACCCCCACCCTCACCTCTCTGTCTCGAGTTCAATGGAAGTGTACATCTGTGAGTTGAGATGTGTGGAGGACGTGTAAAAGCAGGAGATCATGCTGGGACATGGCAGCAGAGGAGGCAATAAAGATATTTTATATTACACCACAGTACCCATTCATGTCTTTCCATCATCCATCCAATCTAACATGATACTGGATTAATGAGAACCAGTCCCCACACATGAAAAGTGTCATCTGTGAGGTAGTGTGGGAGGAAGGTGTAGACAGGAGACATTGCTAGGGAAACATGGCAAAGGAGGTAATAAGAATATTTATATTATTACACCACATTAACCATACTCACTGTCTTCCCATCATCCATCCTGTATTACCATGATCTGATATGAATGAAACCCTCCCATACTGACAGTGTCATCATGTGAGGCTGAGTGATGGGTGAAGGTGATAAGAGCCATTGCATGAGGCTGTCATCAGAGGAGTAATAAGATATTTATATATACCCACATTCGACACCATTCATGTCTGTCCTACATCCCCATGGGACTACATGATCTGATGAAGAGACACCCTCGGCAGACATGGAATGTGGTCATCGGGAAATGTGAGTTTATTGTCTGGAAGAAGTGTAGAGGAGACAATTGCTGGGACCACTCGGCAGCGCAGGAGGTAATAAGATAGGTTTTATATATTACACGCCATATAACCCATTCAGTGTTGTCCTACATCACCTCCATATACCATGATCTGGCATGATGAGAAACCTTCCCAGACATGGAAGTGTCAATCTGGTGATGTATTGTGGGTAATTGTAGAGGAGACATTGCTGGGACTGGTCAGCAGAGGAGGTCTAAATAAGATATTTATTAACCTCGCCTTAAACCCAAATCCATGTCACCAGACCAAAGACCCCAAATCCAATCATCCACCCCCCAGTAGTAACCTGACACACTGAACCCTTCATCACACCACCCCCAACTTCAGTCTCATCTCTCCTGTCTCCTACAGTTCCTCTTCAGCATCACTCCTGTCTCCTATGTAAACTGCACTGCAAGGCACATAGCTACTCTGGAAGGGACCAGAACTGTCTCTCCCATATCAAAAGGGGACCAAACCCTTTGGATTGGTCAAATATGTTGCTGCAGGGTATGGGGACCATTATACTAATAATATCCACAGAATGGCGGAAGTAGCTTCAGGTAGCCAGTACTTCCGACTGAGGTGCACTTAGGGAATGAAGAGAAGGTTAAATTGTGAAGTACCAAACCTATTTTTTTTCTCTGTTAAAGCAGTTTCCGCACAATGTTATACTTGCTGACAGGTGTGTGAATAATGTCCGGTGTGTATGATATGATGGGGGAGTTTTTTTGAGTTTTACCGATCGCGCTATTAACCGCCGTTAACAGCTCGTTGTTAGCTGTAGGTGTTAATGTTCTGTTTGGAGTCTCCCTTATTTTCACTATCCTAAATTATTTTAACATAATATAATATTAACTGTAACGGTCAGAAGGCAGTCTACAAATATTCTGAAGAGAGAAAACATGTCAGATGCAAGCACAAATAGTAAAGAGCCCATGTGGCTCAGAGGTGATTTTTATATGTTTTGTTCTGAATTCAAATACTT
Organism: Ptychadena robeensis; assembly: GCA_036250615.1. NCBI lineage: Eukaryota > Metazoa > Chordata > Amphibia > Anura > Ptychadenidae > Ptychadena > Ptychadena robeensis. The sequence goes on from CM070035.1 coordinate 34,002,746, forward strand.
TTTTTTTCATCTGAGTCTCAATGATTTGATATTCCTGTTATGTATCTGACAGGAAGTCGAAACTAATATCTTATATAAGTCTAATATACAGGACATCATCATTATGGGGCCGGGGTCATAACATACAAGGATATGACCATTAGTGCCAAGACAATGATTATGAGATATGCTGTAATATTATAAGCCTTCCATAAGTACAGCAGGAGTCTCGCGACAGAATCTCGGATAGGTATTCTAATTTGAAATTAATGGAAAGCTTTGGTAATTGGGATTTAAAAGTAATCATTTATCTCATATACAAAACAACGAATCCAGTTCAGAGCCACAGCAAGAAAGTGTCAATGTAATGTACAAATGCTGCCTTAAGCCGCTGCCATAAGACGGTCACCACGCGGCTGAGGAGATCTGCTACAGTCTTGACAGGAATCCACTGGCATCTTGTTCCACTGACCACACGTGAATCCTGTCCAGATTGTGCTAGCCAGATTAATTGGAGGGGAAGGAGACTTCCCTCCGAGTACTGCCTTCACAAGGATACGGGCCTAAAATGAACCAAGGGACTGATCCGCATGCGATCCAGACCCTGCGGGCTTTTTTGGTCGGATCCTCAAGGTAGGGCTCCCCTGTAGGGTTGTGGCATCTGTATATCGACCTGGGCTAGAGGGGTACGCATGACGGGCTACAAGCCATTCGCACGGAGGTGATGGATGAGTGGTGATAGGTGCGTATACTGGAGTTGGATTCAGTCTTACAAAAGCCGGTGACAGGAGGCACCATGAAAGGAACACTATGTTATCCTGGTGATGGCTCAAGTCAGACCGCCACCCACACCAAAGGAGTGGACAGCACTGGAGCCTGAGGCTGTTTGCCATGTCGATCGCCCAGGATCCCGGAGACTCATCCAGGCAAGCGTCAGCCATAAACACCCAAGAAGATACAAAACACCAACCAGGGAATGGCACAGGACTGACTGGAGCAGCGGGGATGTCTAAGCCTTGCTCTTGGTCTTTCCCACCCAATAGCCCCGCACAGGGAGGGGGTGGTTGGGACCAATCCCCTTGGGGGACCATTAGAGATTTTTCCCACGGCACAGAGGGCCAGGTCCCGCTCCCAACAATCCCCCGCACAGAAGAGGTTTCTGGTGGTGCACACGAACAGGATGCGGGGTACACGGACCCACAACGATATTATGCAGACTGGAGACGGGTACAGGATGGAGGAAGTCGGTGGGATACCAGGAGGTCAACAACAGGAAAGGCTCAGTTCAACACAAGGGTAAGTAAGGGACTAAACCAAGACAGGTTATCAGGGAGGGCGAGGAGAGCAGGGAAGGGACAGGAATACGAACCAGGGATGAGCGTCAGTCAAGAGCCATCATGGGCAGAGGCAGGTATTATCGGAGAGTTCCAAGGGGGGAACAAGCAAGGATCAGCCAACGAACCACAGGGAACAGGACGGATTTCTAGACAGGACAATGTGTTTGAGGCATGAATTGGGATGCAACTCGGTAAACCCATGAAGCAGCAGCTTTCCTATTGCCACTGGCTGTGACTTACAATAGGAAGCTGCTCAAACCTGAGACCCAATCAGCTGGGTGACTGTCAGACATGCTTGACGATGGATGGAACTCCAGCTGGCCAAGGATTCCAGCAAGCATGGATCGGGGTCCCACACAATAAGGGAAAACCTCTCATCCCAGTTTCAGTTTACTCACCAGCGAAGGATTGACAGTGGCAAGCACAAGCCATACTCGCCCGCCAAGGGAGGAGGAAAACAAAAAAGAAGGAGGGGGAGGAGAAACACAGGGTGGGGAATAAAACACGAACACGGGGTGGGCGACCCGAAATACTGCT
>CM070035.1:34016322-34039757 GCA_036250615.1 Ptychadena robeensis
AAAATCGTTCATCGTCCATCTGTCGGCAGAAAAAATCTTGACGTGTAAACCCACCTTTAGGTTCGGGATGGCTCATCCTGCAGTTCATGTCATACAAGTATGCTATAGGGTTCGAACTAGCGTCGTCCGTGGGGTCAAATCCCAAATTTCAAAAAGTTGTCTGATCCTGCAGTTGTTATTTTCTATCAGCATACATAACATAACCCAATATTCTGATGGTAACCTTCACCAAAACCAGTACAAACATTGGATTGTTGGTGCATTCCATGGCAGAGAGCAACATATCATGACCATCATTCTACTGTGCTTCAGTCTGTTTGAGGCTAATGTTGTAATTCATGTTGCCCTAAAGTTGGCCCTACATGTTGCGATTTTCTGTAGATTCGATGCCTGCCAACCTTGAACGATCGACCCATAAAAATCTAAATCAAACAAGAAATTGATTGATCGAACAAGGATCTGACATGCTGATATTTTTCTGGTCAATCACTGTTACTTTCAAACAGACTATCAAACAGAAATCAATCCCAAGGTGGTGTGCACAGTGATCATTGTATGATCGGCCAGCAATTTTGCGATCACATGTTACGATCACTCATACAACAATCGCAGGAGGAAATGCAATGTGTATGGCTAGCATAAGGCAGCCAAAATGTCAAGTGTGGTATATTCATGTTGTATTGCTGCTGTTATGAATGGACCCTCAAACATGGTGGGTAATAATGTAATAATAACAATTAATGGGTAATATTTGTCAACAGCCTATTGTTCTAGAATGAATACAGCAGGGGTGTCCAAACCTTCTGGAAAGATGGCCAGGTTATGTGAAGTGAAATGTGCAGGTGAGGCAGGGGCAAACATTCAGCCTGACATTTTATGAACCATTATATAAGCGGATGTAAAAAAAACATAAACAAACATGTATAACTCACCTACATCCAGTCTTCATCCAGAGACAGAGACCACCATGCGGGAGCTATTTCTATCCTTGGTGGAGAGATTGGTGCTTCCTCCACCAATCCGGAGATTCAGATCTGGCTGGCGGCGCATGTGGACATGGGAAAGTCATAAGTGATGTTTAACCTCCCATGTCCCCTTGCACACACCACTGAGATACGTTACTGGGGAGGTGGAGCATCACGCACCTCTGGTGCCTATAATAGAAGGTAGATATGGAGGAGGTAGGTCTCTTTAACATTTAATGCAAACGGGGCAAATCTCTTCCTTCTCATAATTGTCATTTTTATTGTAAAGCATTAGCCATTCACTGTCATAACACTGATAAAAGCTGCCCCTAGGAATGCTGGGACTTGCTGTGCTAGATGTCCAACCACATTTCACCTAACCCCAGAAGTCCTGACCATTCCCCTATCTATGGTATATAGAGAACCAGTGAGGAGCATCCTGATAGTAGGGATAATCTACATGGTGAAGCAGCCAAAGACAGGAAGGGAGCAAACCCCTGACTGTACTTTTTTTTGGGGGGGGGGGGGGGGGGGGGGGGATGGGGATCAAGCCAAAGCCCTGCTGAAAGCTGCTGAGCCCCTGATTAAAGTGAATGTATCTGCTGTAAATCTTGAGGATGAATTTCTTTACAGTGCCTTTTACTAAAGAGGTCATTTATGTTTTTTTCTTGGATTTTTAAGTATTTGATTGCACATAGACTGGCCTAGGTTGGCTTTAAATGTCATGATAATTGTATTGTCTGTGCTCCCCCCACAGGTGACAAACTCTGTGTTCCCAGTATGGACGTACAGTTACTTGGTAATACTTTTCCCTGTTTTTGTGCTGACAGACTACGTCAGATACAAACCGGTCATAATCCTACAAGGCGTAAGTTACATCATTTCTTGGCTCTTGTTACTGTTTGCCCGTGGAGTGCCCGCCATGCAAGGGCTAGAGTTTTGTTACGGCATGGTGACCGCCACAGATGTGGCCTATTACTCTTACATCTACAGTGTGGTGGATGCGGAACATTACCAGAAGGTCACCAGCTACTGCCGCAGTATAACACTCGCAGGATTCACAGTAGCCTCGGTGTTGGGACAACTTCTGGTCTCTCTGGCAGGACTTTCCTACTTTTACCTGAATGTTATTTCCTTGGTGTCGGTGTCAACAGCTTTTCTGTGTTCCCTGGCACTGCCAATGCCCAAGAAGAGCATGTTCTTCCACAGGAAAGAAGTAGGAGACGCAGCTGGGAAGGTATCTAAAGATTCAAAACCCAACACGGAGGATACAGACTTACCACAGTCTACAGAAGAACAAGATACCACACCGGCACCAGACACTGGAAGTGAGAACATTGAAACAAACTTCTGCAAGGTGTTGTGGCTCCTCATCAGAGACTTAAAGGAATGTTACTCATCATCTCAGCTGATCTATTGGTCATTGTGGTGGGCGCTCGCAACCGCAGGATACAACCAAGTCATAAACTATGTCCAGGTTTTATGGGAACACATTGAACCTGCTCAGAACTCCACCATATATAATGGAGGAGTAGAAGCTGTATCTACCTTCCTAGGTAAGTGACTAATATTAACTTAAAACATTTAAAGTATTTTTCTCTTGTTTACCTGGTAGTTTATATAGATTTATATAGATAATGTTCCATGCCTATTCACACCAGTTGAATCATGGATTTCTATGGATTTCATGGAAATCATGGAAATCTATGGATTTATCAATATCACAATCTCTCGATAACCGTATTTAACAGCAACTTGTACTTGTAACGTAAAATTATTTTATTTATTTTCTTTCTTTCTTTTTTTAAAACTTTTATTGACAAAAAATGGCCTGAAAGGCAATGCAAGTGTTTAGTTCATGCTTTTACATGCAATTCGTGCAATTAAATTTAGAAACCAAAACAAAAAAAATGTACATTACATTTTTACACACCTCTGAATGGTTCGCTCCAAAATCCTACAAAAACATACTTACCTGCTCTTCTCTGTTGCCATGTTTTTTTCTGTGTAGCTTCCAGTCTTCTGGAGGTTAATAGCTGCAGTAAAATATATAGTCACCGGGTGGCGCCAGATATAATGGTTTTCAATAGGGAAAAAAGTCCATAGACTTGTATAGAGACGTAAGGTAGGGAGGTGACAAGGGACGTTTGGGAATATCTCTTTATAGGATTTATTATCTACTTTACAGATAATAGGAGGTTGGCCAGAGAGGGACAGGAAGTACATCAGGTGAGTTTAGGTTTAAGGTCAGGTGTGTTCTGAGTTTGTATGTACGCAGGGGTCCTATTAGAAATTAAATACAAATTGTTGTAATACACTTCAGTCAGTATTAAACTTACGAGTAAAGCTAGGCACACACGGGTGGATTCACGTGCAATGAGGGATCAATTGAATGGAAATCAATGTGCACCACATGGGCACATCAATTTCCGTTCAGTGGGGACCCGTTCTCCCCAGCACATGTGAATCATAACATGGACTGCGAGCTGGGCAGGCAGCCTCACAGCTTCAGAGAGATACGTGCTGGCTCCGCCCCTTCACACTGACAGTGGGTCCAGGCAGCAGCAGCAGCTCCAGCACTTTGCATGGAGACTCACAGCCTCTATTGATCCCGCTCGAAGGAAGTCACACATGGGTAGATTTGTAAACAGAGCACAATCAATCACCGTGACCGCGAACGGCGCCCGATTGTACTCAGATCTTATCTTTATTTTACAGATCTACCCGTGTGTGCCTAGCTTAACTCTATAAATAGTTTTTGAATGAATAGACTGGTCTGGTTGTACTACCCATAACTAGAGATAGTCAAATTACTAGCTTTGTGAGTTGATTGCAAAGCACATAAAAATTCGATCATCATCAAAATTGCTGGAGATGTAGTGAAGAGTTGTGGGAACGATTGTGTTGTTCTAGTATGTGTAGTGTTTGCATAAATTAAGTTCAAATAAAAAATTGAAATTTCGACTTGAATTTGCACTTATTTTAACTTTGACCTATCTCTACATCTCCAGCAAGTGTGGTGATACCATGCTCAGGGGATTTGCAATTAACTCAACTATACCTTCCCATAACCTGATTATGAATCTGTGCCCACAGCAGGGCCAGGAAAGCCACACTGGAACTATACTTTTCATGATTTTTCTTATGATTTTGCAAGTCATGACAATATCACCAGGAGGGATTTATTTGCTGAACTTGGTAAAATGAAGCAGCATGCGCAATTATTCATATTATTTTTCAAGGATTTGTTTATTTTAATCTATAAAGCCAGCCATACACGGCTCGATTCCCCGGCGATTGGTGTGCGTTCGATTGTTCGGGAATCAATCCCTGTTTGACCTTTGGGCCATATCCAAAGTAATGGCGATTGAACAGGGAAATATAAACATGTTGGTTCCCTGTTCGATCATTATTTTGTTGAAGCGGGATCAATCACTCCAGGTGGGCACGGGAATCAAACAAAAGTTTGAGCCATGTATGGACGGCTTAAGTGATATGGAAACCATGAAGGCAGATGGGTATTGGTTTAAATTTTATTAGAAATACTAAGCAAAGTGAAGAAAAATACCAACTATAAATGTACCGATGGTCTGTGTGTCCAGAAAAAAATTTGGAGATTTTCCTTCCACATTAATGTCCATTTTAAATTTTTGTTTGACCTTTGAGGGAATGTTAGCAGGAACAGCATACAAGAACAAAACATATGACTCTTCTCATTGTCCAACATCCACAGCACATGGGGCATGGAGAGATCACATGGTGGTCTCCAGAGCTAGCCACGCTGCCAAATTTCATCAAGATCACATCACATTCTTTATCTTTCTGGAGGAGAGAGAACATTGTAGAACAACTGTGATAACATTATGTAACTATTCACATGGTCATTATTGAACCTCGAGGCTAGAAGTCTGCATAGGAAGTTTAAAGGTAGCCATACACAGGTAGATTTTTCACTCGATTTTTGACAGATCAATCACGAGTTGAATCGGCCGTCAATCGCGTTTTGATCACCCTGAACGATCGACCCCAAAAAAATCAGATCGGACAATGAACCGACAAGTAGGTTTTTTGGTCGATCGTTTGGCAATCGGAGTACATTGATGGACCCATAGCCCTATGCAGCAGCCTTTCCGATCAATGGATTTTGTGGAATCGGCCATTTTGGAGATCAGCTCATGTCCAAATCGACCACAAATTGGATTCCCAAGGTGGTGTTGCATCTATTCCCGATCAGATCAATTGCCGATTCCTGATCGCCTGGAAAGATTGGATCAGCAATCGATCGGCATTTGATCACCAACAAATCGACCTGTGTATGGCTACCTTAAAAAGCCAAAAAGAAGTCACACACTAATATTTCGTTGGACCACCTGATGTCACAAGATTTATTTCCATCCAGTGTTCCATCCAAGATCGTGCATTGCATAGTCTGACCACTGCACAAACCCTTCTCCAGCACATCCCAAAAAATATCCCCAAAGCTGACCTCATTAAAAGATAATCTCCCATGCAGCCTCCTATAAGAGGCTCGCACCTATTTGCTTAGTTAACTCCAGGTGGCGACTTGTTTTTTGACCAGGCAGTGTATATCTGTCTTTATGTGAATAATAACCAATCGCAAACCAATGGTAACAATACCCTCTGATCCTACCTCAGGTGCTCTGTCCTCTCTGTTGGTGGGTTATGTGAAGATTAATTGGGAGTTGTCAGGAGAACTTGCCCTCACCATCTTCTCCGCTGTCAGTGCCGGAGCCATTTTCCTCATGGATTATAGCACCAACATCTGGATGTGCTATGCCGGCTACCTGATATTCAAATCCTCCTACATGCTTCTCATCACTGTTGCCACGTGAGTACTTAGTTTTTTGCTGACGCAGGAACATTTCTGTTTCGGAAACCATCATTTGCACAGCATAAAGCAGTCAACAGAAATAAGATCATTTATTCGTTGTGACATCATAAGGCCAAGCGTCCTCTCAGCGGGAGTGTTGCTTAGATAACACAGAGTGGACACTGTCCTGTTCATTACAAGTGTCCACGCGGTAGACAACCAGGGCCGGAGGGACCAGTTAGACTGGGTCTACACTACGTTTTTTTTTTTACTCATACAGCAAACACAGGGAAAACCCTGCTCCTGGCTTTCCCTTATGGGGAATAACGCGCCAGTCTATACTGACACATCATTACCAGCACTGGGGAACATTGTGCCAAACACACAACATCCACAATGCCCTGTCTGACCACATCATGTAGCTGCATGGCTGTCACGTTATGTGCCCATTGATAAACAATGGGCATGTTATGTGACGTGAACAAAACCCCACCTGATGTGTTTTTGGGCGCGGTTTGTTTATTAAAATTTAAAGTATATAGTATTGCTGACATGACATGACATGACTTGTGTACTGACCTAATGAGTGTTGATATTCTAATCGCAAATTGTTATTGAGAAAATGGACACTTCGATAGTAGTGCTGTATCTTTGTAATTCTCTTAAATAATCTAACTTTCCGTCCTGCAGATCATCTGCACAAGAAGGGTAAGGTCTTAGGCTTTGTTTCCATTGTGTTGGGACCCCTCCGCTAAGCGTACACGCTTAGCGGGAGGTCCCAACGTAACAGATAGACTTACCTGCTCGGCGGACGGGTCTGTCTTCATTGCGCTGAGCCGATCCGCCGGTGTAAGGCTAAACGTAGTCGAGTACGTTCAGCCTTTACACCGGCGGATGTGTAAACAGACCATCCGCCGCCAGGCAATGTCTGTGGGATACGTCGGGACCCCTGCTAAGCGTATACGCTTAGTGTAGGGGTCCCGACGTATAATGGAAACAAAGCCTTAGAAGGGAGAGTTACGCCCCCCTCCTAAATCACCTTTACAGGTTTTATTGAAATTGGAATTTGAAAGGGGACGTCACATTAAATACATGACTTTCCTGGCCAGAACCGGGTGCTTGACAGATATGAAAAGCTTTAAACATCTTATTTAACAATTGATATTTGAATAAATACAACACAAAATGTACATGCAGACTGATGATGCCTTGGGTGGAAAGCTGCCTGTAATGCTGGTAAATAAGTAGAACACACAGAGATCCTAGCTGCTATACTACTTATCATACTGGGAATGTATTGTGGTATTAAACTGATCAGGGAGTTGTGTGTGTGTGTGATATACATATCCAACATAAACTACTAACACTTCCCACACGCAGGTTCCAGATTGCTGTAAACCTGACAATGGAACGCTATGCGCTTATGTTCGGCATGAATACGTTTGTTGCGTTGGCTCTACAAACCATCTTGACTATCATCGTAGTGGACAGCAGAGGCCTAGGCCTCGACATCGTCACACAGGTAACGGCACCAAAATATGAGCAACACATTGAATACATGCAAATAAAAAATACCTATACAGTGGAGTACATTGCATTCAATGTGTTGTATGTGCACCAACAATCAGCAAGGGCCTTTCCTTGCTGTACACGGCTTGGTACACGTCACCGGGATCTCCGATTACTATGCAAGCTCTGTACTTTGTTATTTTGTACGCGCTTGTTATAATAATACAAATGATTGGTGACAATAGGACAGTTACTGGAATGACATCGCTGTGCCTGGAGAAGCAGTGTGCTCATCTGTGATCACAAAGCAGACATGGACATCCAGCTACTTCTCCCTCTGTCCAGACTCGCAGCAACCCTCCAATGCAAAGCTTCCATACATATAGTCATAGTCCGGCACAGTTCACAGCATCTATACAACTACTGCAGTTCTCCCAGGAAAGTAGCAACATCGGCATCAACCTGCAGTATTCACTAATAACACAGTGGGCCCTCCAGATACGAGCCAAATTTTCATTTCAATATACGACCAAAGTTTTAACCTCCCTAGCGCACCGCCCATATCGCGCCGTTTACAACGGCACGATATGGGCGATCAAGGCAGTGTACATAGTACACTGCCTGCCGTTTCCGGCATCCCGCCGGAGCTCTACGTGCAGCTGTTGTCATTACTGACAACAGCTGCGCGGGAGAGAAAGCTGGCGCTCCTCCATTAACATGGAGGTCTATGGCGCCGGCCCCCCCCGCCCCCTTCCGCGTCACCGTGACGCGATCGGGGCGGAGCCGCCAACCCAGAAATGCTGCGGCGATGTAAACAATCGCCGCAGCTTTCCGGGGAGGCATAAAGTCTCCCCATCGGCGGCTTCCCGGGCGGTTGAGGCGAGCCTAAAGCTCGGACGAGCTAGGCTCGTCTCAACCGCTAGGGAGGTTAATTTATAACCAGATTTCCATCCAGAAGCAAGTGTAGTGTGGTTTCCAGACGCCCTCCTGTGGCAGAAAGCGTTAATGACGCTTTAACACTTACTTACACTTGCGATTGCCTGGGGGTTGCACCCAAGTAACCCAGAGGTGATCAGAAACTTGTCCCTGAGCCCAGATATATGTTTAAGAAAGTGTCTAGGAACTTCCCCCTGAGCTGAGGATGATCAGTGCATCATGGCCCCATTGCAATTGAGCAGAAGAAAGATGTCAACTTGAATGATGTATACAGTCTTAAGTCAAGAATCTTGTTTCTGGTAGGCTAGGAATATTTTATAACTTTATGTGCTACAAAACTAAGAATATTATTGGTGTCTCTTGTATGTTACACATGTATTGCAACACAGAATCTTAATGTAAATACACAACTTATGCCATGTAATTGTAAAATGTGTCTTTCCATAAGTTGTCAGTGTGTTCAGAGAACGGGTACTGCGAGTGCTAATGCAGATAATATCTCCCTCTTGGCAGTGGCCTTTTGGCTTGGCTGGAGGGAATGGAACATATTCTGTCTCCTGGGATGCAGAGCTATTGCTCCCAGGATAGTTGGGCCTCCTATATCTATATGTATTTTTTTTTCTTCACATATTCATTGACTTTTATGGTAAAAAAGTGCATCTTATGTATAGTTCATATACAATTATCTAGCATCAGTTAGAAGCTTTAGATTCCAACTAAGGACACTTCATATATGTTTGTTGTTTCCAGCAAAGTTCTTATTTCCATTTATAAGCTGAAAACATTCTGGAAGGAAACTGCCACCAGCATGCACATTGGCCTTACCATGTCTCTGGGTCACAGATACATAACCTGTAAAGCTGGCCATACACCTTCAGATTTCTTTGTCAGATTTCCTTCAGATCAGATCAGATCTACCAACAACCATGTAGTATAGTGACCTCCCTGATAGAATACATAGTGATTGGAAGGTGTAGAAAGGTCCTCATATTACATGGTTTTGGTAAAACAAAATCTGACGGTGTATGGCCAGCTTAAGCCCAATCAATGATTGGTACAAAGGGTTCAATATTCTTCCAGATAGGTGCTGCAGTCTGTTCCAGATGTTACTGAAACCACATAACCTAACGAGCTTTGCTTTGTTAATCACTGAGTTTCATCACATCATCCAAAATCTTTGTTTGAGTTTTACCTGATATGTGCGGTGGCCTTACACTGGAAAATGATGTGCTTTTCTCTTTTTTTTCTAGTTTTTAGTTTACGGAAGTTACTTTGCAGTGATTGCCGGAATATTCTTTGTGAGGAGCTTGTTTATTATATCAACTCTGCGATGCAAAGGGACCAACAACCAAGACACCGAAACCAAAGCGGAAACCCAGATGTAGCGGGCATACCAAGTACTGTAAACAAAAAAAAATGAAGTGGAACGAACACTTACTTTTACAGAGACGCATAGCATGTGCACGCCCAGCAATGATTCTGGAAGCCCCTGGAGACTCTCACAATGGAAATGCCAGCCCACCTGGCACAACGCGCAGGATGGAGTCCAAGGCTGTTTAGTTCTTTTATTATTCAAGTTTAGGGTTTGGTTTTTCTGCCTCGCTTTCTCAACTGCAGAACTCCGCTCAGACTGATACATGACCAAGTATAAAATAAATAACATTTCTAGAGCGGTACACACATTACATGATAAACTGCACATTGAACTATATATACGGTAATAAACGAAGGGTCCCCATTTTCCTATTGATTTGCAAACACCGTGTGTGGTGATCAATTGTTTGTGAATCGACTGGATCCCACTCAAAGAAAACTCGATCGAATAGGGAACCAACCTGTAGGTAAATCTCTGTTCGATCGCCATTACTCTAGATCGGGACCAAGGTCCCCATCCAAGGTATTAAACAGGAATCGATTGCGCAAAGTGGTCCAACTGGCGAACGCTCAAGGGCAGTGTGGCAACATCCTCACTCTCAAGCATTTATCGATCAATCGGGTATCAACCTGTGTATGGGGACCCAAAGTAGACTTTTCTGGACATTGACACACCAATATACTACATGCATCACTTGTCAAAATCTTTGCTTCTTCAGTGTTAAAACTATATGATGTAAAATAGGACAATCGCGTATTCTTCATATACATGACTTTTTGTTTAGCTCACAGCTGCTGTAATATACATACAGTGTCAAAAACTTTTTATATTGTCTAAACATTTGTTTTTCCATTCTTTCTATTGAACTGCTCAAGCTTTTATACCTCCATTAGGACAATAACAATGTGTACATCTTTGTCTGGGTCAGTTTATTCAGCAATAAAATGTACAGTATTTTTTGCACTATAAGATGCACCGGACCATAAGACCCATCGTTTTGGAGAATAAAATAATAACCTTAACGAGTCAGAGGCACAGCCACCCACACACAAAGTGAATATATTGCAGATTCCAGCAAAGTGGTCAGGACTGATCCATGCAACATTCTCCCTATATTCCTCCAGCCAAACCAAAAGCCCAGGGCCAGGAGGAATGTTAGTTCCAGCAGGGCTAAAACTTTATTCATGTGTCCATACACTAGCAGTACCCATTCTCTGAATCCTCGGACCAACTCATGAAGAGACACATTTTACAATCTGGCACTGACAACTTACCCATAAGCACTGATTTACAGATCAGATGAGAGAGGAGTCTGTTTATTCCTATAAACAGTGGTGTCTGCATTCTTCCTTACAAACACAGACATTAAACTATCATCTGAAAATGAATTCAATAATTCAGGACAGAGTTGTGAGAGATTAATTTATTGAATGAATGTATATTAGTGACTTATATGTTGGTTGTATCCTACCACACTCACTGATGGATGTGATCTGCCAATGAGATAACAAACTTATTTTACATCCATTTAGGTAAACTCACCACCTCGGGCGAGAGAAGCCTCTAGGTTTTCAACCTTTTAAGATCCGTGATCGCGTAAGTGTCGACACAAAGTGTCAACTGAATTTAGAAAGCTGAATTGCCTGTGCGGAGTGTCACTAAATGGATACTACGTGACATCACTTCCGTCACGATCATCATGTAACGTTCCCTCCTTTATATTTTCCCATCCTGCTTGTGCAAATGTTAGAAGGGAGGAGGCGTTACCCTCTCAACTTCCACCACGCTCGTGGGCAACAGCGCTGCTGTTTGTTAGCAGCAGACGTGATGCTTTCAGTGAACATGGCGACCCCTGTGAAATGGTCATTTGACCCCTAAGTGGGTCCCGACCAACAGGTTGAGAACCACTGCTCTATAAGAATGAAAACTCCGCAAAGTTTTGCCAAAACGCAGTTTTTCATGGGCGCATCTTCCAGAGTTGTGGTTTTTTGGACACATGGAGTTTTGGTCTAAGACGCAGAATGTTATTTGATAGCACAGATTTACAACTTTTTGGTTAAGGTGAAGTGACTATTCTAAAACCTTTTATTTCTATACCATAATTGTTTATCAAGACACAACCTTATGAATACCATCAGCAAGGCATTGGGTTGGACATTCTAACCCAGGAGTGGGCAAACTAAGGCCGGATCTAGCCCGTTTAGCTTTCTCTTCCAGGCCCTTTGTCACCTTGTTTAAAAGATGCTCCCCTCCACTTGTTCTCTGCAATCAGTTCGCATAATACCTAAAGGAGTGGAAACATTGCCTTGGGGACGAGGCAGTGATGTGATCATATGATGACACTGTGGGTGGATCCTCATGGCGACATCAAGCAGCCTTTAGGCATTATCTCTACTCATTAAATGAATTAGCATTTTATTTTACGTGCAGAAGTTGTAAAAAGATAACAATGTTCCAGTTACACGTCGCCAATTACACATCACTGCCAACATTAGTGATGGTGGTGATGCATGGAATTGGCACACCCATGGGTGGGTCAGACATCACAGGCTCTTGGTTTGGACCCTTTATCTCATTTAAGAAGCCACGTCCCACGAGTCTGTTTGCCCACCCCTGGTCTAACCGCACATTATTCTATTTTAGCGCTGATATTTGAAAATGAATTCAGGTGAGAAGATAGGATCTTCCCATAAAAAAAAAAAAATAATTGAAATGGAACCATTGAACCTGATTATAAAACACATTTCTTATTGTATGTAAAGCAACTCCCATACTGATCTCACACTGCAGATATCAAGGTGTATGCTGTGCACACAGGAGTGTATAGAACAGGGGTGAGCAAACGTTCTGACTCGTGGGCCATGGGTTTTTAAATTTGACAGAAGGGCTGGAGCAGGAGTCTGTAAGGGCCGCTCGGCATAGGTGCCCTAAGGCTATGTTTCCATTACGTTGGGACCCCTCGTGTACGCTTAGCGGGAGGTCCCAACGTAGCAGATAGACTTACCTGCTCGATGGAGACTCTGTCTTCATTGAGCCGATCCGCCGGTGTAAGGCTGAACGTAGTTGACGTTCAGCCTCTGCACCGGCAAATGCGTAAACAGACCATCCGCCGAGCAGGCAATGTCTGTTGGATACGTCGGGACCCCTGCTAAGCGTATACAATCATCCTCTAGACATTATCTCAACTTATTCCAGAGAATGAGAGGAGCCAGAGTGTCTCTACACCAAGGTGACAAATGGCCAAATTAAAAGACTAAAGGGCTGGTTTGGCCCCCGGGCCTTAGTTTGCCCATGGCTGGTCTAGACACACTCATTTACCAAATATTTCTTTTCCAGTAGGAATCCCAGGTACATTCTAAAGGTTCTTCTGAAACACAGTTAGCACCTCCACAGGGAACCTATAGCATATTTTTTGTTGTGCTCCCTTTAAGAAATGACCCTGCACTTCAGTACGGCAAGAAAAGAAACGTCACAACGACTTTTTTCTATTATTTTAATATTTTCACCTGCAAACTGTAGCAAAACATTAGCTTTATTATGCAGACATGAGTCTTCAGTATGGAGAATTTAGGCATATAGGAATGGGTAGCTTTGACTGGGCAAAATAAAAGTTTGTCGCCCCCTCCCCCCTCCCCTAATTTTAAAGGAATAAAATTTATATATTTTTTGTATTTCACATTTTATTTCACGTCCCTTCAAGCCAAATTGCTAAAATGATTCGCTCATAAGTAATAAAGTGGATACTTAATGTCGCTCAGTTTCCTCACTCTCACATAGCATAAAGTGTTATGAGTTAGAAATACTGATATGAACAATTATCTAGACCCTAAGAAAAAAAATATATATACAGTACTGCAGCTTAATGAGTATGGAATCCGCAATAACTTACCAAATTTATTATACATGGTACGCCCCTCCAGTTAACCCTTTGGTTGACCAATGAGTTGCCAACAGAGTTCTCTGCAATATTTTGTCAACAAGCCCCTGGGGCAGACAAAGGGCTGAATGAGAAAGAAAAGGCTCCCACCAAATTGCACATTTCACCTTGCTTTTTCTTCCTTTCTTTGTTTAAATAGAAAATAAAAATAGGATTGCAGGCTCTGAAAGAACTCCCCGTGTTTAAAGCTTACGCTGGTTAAACAAGACAAACAGTGCAAGAGGCAGTACATGTACGGTGATGCTTGGTAAGCTCCTGTGTTAGTCTAAGGCTATAAGAAAGGATTGGTTGATGAATTTCCTGCTGGAAACTGCCCCGTGGGGGCTCCGGCCTGCAGACAAAACAAAACACAAGAGTTGTGAGTAAGGACATCTGGAAAAAGACAGAAGACACATAACTTTGCTGGAATTGCTGTAAAGCAGGGAAGGATATGAGCCAGATCGATGGCTTTTTCGAGCTCCGTGCACATCTATCTATCTGGCCCATATCAAAGGAGTCCATCCCTGTTTTCGAGCGGGACCAATCAATCCCCTTGAAAACAGGGATATCGGACAGGTCTGCAAACCACGGTTGATGTCCATTGCTTTGCATGGAGACCGCGGAGTCACCATGCAAAGCATCGGCTGATATCGGGCAGCAGCTTCATGACGTCATCATGCTTAGGCAGGGAACCTTGAACGGCTCCAACATCGAGCCGTGTGTTCCCAGCTTAGGGCTAGGGCTCCACTATGTGCTAGGATCCGCTGATCTCAGTGCAAGTCTCCATTGCATTGATGTGGACACAGAGCGCCGTGTCGGCATCAACGTTATTGAGGCTCCGACCAACGGATCGGGAGATCTGACAGGTTGTGGAGACAGCCCTGTCATAGCCCCATTGCAGTCAATGGACGGCTTGTGCACTGTCCTAAAAAGCATGGATTTTAGCACATGTGGAGCCCTAGTCTTACACTGATCTATATATAAATAATAATAATAAACACACACATATAAACATACTCGTACAACAACGCTTAAATACATAAGTGAAGTTTTTCACTGTTACTTAATTGTCCAAAATTTTAATAAAATAACAAATTCAGACTCTAAGCTATCACATCATCAGGAATAAGTGACTACATTCAAATGTTTATTTAGCCTGATTTTTAAGTCAAACTAATGGAAATCGATACCTGCTGACCTGGTGCGATCGACCAAAACTAAAATCGTACATAAATACAAAAAGTGAACGGACATGTTGGTAAGTTGGTAAAGTGGAAACAACTCCTATGAAGGAACCATTTCCTTTAAATGAAATCGATTGAAAGAAAATCGAATAGAAAAAAATTTGTCTGTGTATAGCTAGCCTTAGTCTGCTCACACACAGAATCTGGGATGATCTGCCATCGGGTGGATCCTTCCCCGCTTAGATCCCTGTCAGAGCAGACTAAAGCTGCAGCTTACACATAGATATGAGGACGGATGATCCATCCATGGATGGATCGTCCCTCTGCAGGGCTGTGTATGTGAGCAGCAGCTTCTGTCCGCTCCCATACAGCTCTGCAGAGTGGGGCAAGGAGGAGGGGAAGACACTGACAGCTTTCCCACCTCTTTTTACTCCAGCTTTTCTGCTTGGAGGAAGGAGCTGTAGTTACTCAGTTCTTACTGGGATGAAGCCCCCCGCCGTATAGGGGGGTGTCCTAGACAGTGGAGCATCTTATAAGCCAAATAATACGGTACTATCCATAGTATGCACCCCATTCAAGGGAGGGGTATTACTATAGAATGTTAGGACAAATAGCTCTTTGGGCTTGTTTACACTACATATGCGGATGGATGCGGTCGTCCGTGGATTTTGTGACTGCCCCTCAATCCTTCATGTCAATGAATGCATTCGGACACGGATTTCAGCACGCATGCAACCGCACAAGTGGACACTGGCCAATGTATTGACTATGGTTGGGGTCGGTAGCGGCTGCGCGGATAGAACCACATCCATCCGCATCTGACCGCTGTAGTGGAAACAAGCCCTAAGGTGGCCACAAGTGAGCAGTTGCCGCTTGTGTACGTTGTCGATACCCTTGCCCAGGGCAGCTATCAGGGGGGGGTAAGGGGAGCAATTTTGTCCAGATCGATGTCAAATAGACTCCGGCGGTGAGTGTGGGGAAAAGCAATGCCCCCTCCATTAAAATGAAGATCTGAACTCTGAGCCTACAGAGAAGCAGAAACACTGCAGGCTCACAGAACCAGAGATTGTGCCCGTGCCGGGATCATGCACAGTTTGACCCAAGATCACTCTGCACCCTTACTGGCTTTGGGCGCCCAGGAGGTTAATATCTACATAATATGTATAAATACGCATAGAAGTGTATAGGACGACTGTAAAAATAAACGGTCTGCCAACAGTCAATCATAAAACTTCTAGTTTTACATCTCAAAAACAATGAAATACTCACCATGAAAGGATTGCTAGAAACTGCAGGAGCTGCGACCTGCCCAAACGGAGTAACCACTGACTTTGCTGGAGCAAACACACCAAAACCAGGTCCTTCACAAAATAAAAAAGTCACTGGTTAAAAGTTGTTACTTTACACATGACCAAAGCAATGCAAATGTGAAGACATAGTACCTTGTATATTTCCATTGGGTTGCTGGGTGAATGCCGTCTGTTGGGGGAAGGCTGCCTGGGCAGGGAATGCAGGCTGATGGAAAGTGCCACTGAAACTGGTCGGAAGACTATAAGATGCTGATGTCCCGAAGCCTGCGGGCATGCTTAGAGAGGCCGTGCCAAAAGAAGCTGCGGGTGAGGGAGGAAAACAAGAACAATGATCACATATACAAGAGTGCATATCGCAGATGCTACAACCTTCACACCACACTTCCAAATCCTCTGATAACAGAGTTATTATAAAGAACAGAAATCCTCAATCACGTGAGGCGGCCATTTATCACTAAAGATTTTTATCAAAAAGGAGATTTTGAGTTAAAGTAACTGTAGTGTGTAATACATGGAGTATTTTCCATTTACAGCAATGGTGAAAATAGACTGTAACAAGGGGTGCCCTGCCACGACGTTGCACTGTAACAAGGGGTGCCCTGCCACGACACGGTAACAAGGGGTGCCCTGCCACGACGTCACAGTGTACCAAGGGTGCCATGCCGACGACGTCACAATTGAACAAGGGGTGCCCTGCCCGACGTCCGCGCTTGTACACAATACAAGCGGTGCCCTGCCACGACGGCACTCTGTACAATGGGTGGCCCCTGGCCACACGTCACGCTGAACAGGTGGGCCCTGCCCACGACGTCACTCTGTTAAACAAGGGTGCCCCTGCCACGACGTTCACGCTGTAACAGGGGTGCCCCCTGCCACGACGTCACGCTGTAAACAGGGGTGCCCTGCCACGACGTACGCTGTAAACAAGGGTTGCCCTGCCACGACCGTCAACGCTGTGACAGGGTGGCCCTGCCACGACGTCAACGCTGTGACTGGGCCCTGCCATGCTACGTCACGCTTTTACAAGGGTGCCCCTGCCACGACGTCACGCTGTGACAAGGTTTGCCCTGCCCCGACGTCACTCTGTGACAAGGGGGTGCCCTGTCCCACGACGTCACGTCTGTGACAAGGGGTGCCCTGCCAACTAACGTCACGCTGTGACCAGGGGTGGGGCCCTGCCACGACTTCACGCTGTGACAAGGGGTGCCCTGGCCAGACGTCACGACGCTGTGACATGGTTTGCCCTGCCACGACGTCACGCTGTGACAAGGGGTCCCTGCCACGCCGTCACGCTGTGACAAGGGTGCCCTGCACGACGTCACGCTGTGACAGGGGTGCCCTGCCACGACGTCCACGGCTGTGACAGTGGTTGGCCACTGCCACGACGTCACTCTGTAACAGGGGGTGCCCTGCCACACGTTCACTCTGTAACAAAGGGGTGCCCTGCCACGACTTAACGATTTAACAAGGGGTGCCCCTGTCCCACGACGTCACGCTGTACAAGGGGTGCCCTTGCCACTACGTCACGCTGTACACAAGGGTTTCCACTGGGCCACAACTACGACGTACGCTGTAACAAGGGGTGCCGCATGCCACGTTACGTCACGCTGTTACCGGGTGCCCGGCCCACGAACGTCAAATCGCTGGTAAACAAGGTTGACCGCCAGACGACTTCAGCGCTGTCACAAGGTGGTGCCTGCACGGGACGTCACCCCTGTAACAAGTGGGTGCCCTGCCACGACTTCACCCTGTAACACAAGGGGGGCCCTGCCACGAACGTCCACCGTACAAGGGGTGCCCTGCCACGACGTCACAAGACTGTAACAAGGGTTGTCCGCTGCCACGAACGTCACGCTGTACAAGGGGTGACCTGCCACGACTTCACTCGGGAACCCGGGGGGCCCGGCCGCGCGTCCTGTTTTCTGTGTGTTTTTCTTGTTGGTTGGCCCGGTCGCGACGCACACGGGAACAAGGGGCCCGGCCCGGACCGTCACACAGTACAGGGGGGCCCTGGCACGACATTTTTTTGTGGCGGTGGGGTGTTCACACGGAATAAGGGGTAGCCTGCACGACGTGCACAGCAGGTGAACAAGGTGTGCCCTGTCACGAAGTCACACTTGTAAAAGGGGTGGCCCTGGCCACGAAGTCACGTGTAACAAGGGGTGCTGTGAGTAACTGAAAAGGGGTTGCCCTGCCACGACGTCACGAGTGTAACCAGGGTGGCCCTGCCACGACGTCACAGCTGTAACAAGGGGTGCCCTGCCACGACGTAACGGTATACAAGGGGTGCATTGAGGACGTAGTGTTGAAAAGGGGGTGCCCTGACCACGACGTCACGCTGTACAGGGTGCTGAGAAGTTAGTTGTTCGGTGTAACAAGGTGTGCTTGGCCACGACGTAACGTTTGTTTTTTATTGTTTGTAACAAGGGTGTGATGACGAATGTAAAAGGGGTGCCCTTGCCACGACGTCACGCTGATAAAACAAGGGGGTGCCCTGCACTGAACGTCACGACAACTGTAAAAAGGGGTGCCTGCCACGACGTCACGTCTGTAAAAAGTGGGTGCCCTGCCTACGACGTTCACAGCTGTAACAAGGGGTTTTTGCCCTGTCGACGTACATGTAACAATGGGTGCATGCAAGAGTCAATAATGTAACAAGGGGTGCCCTGTCGACGTAGAGTCACACTGTAACAAGGGGTGCCCTGCCATCGTACGTCACACATGTAACAAGGGGTGCCTGCACGACGTCACAACAGTAACAAGGGGTGCCCCCCTGTACGACGTCCACCTGTAACAAGGGGTGCCCTGCCACGACGTCACACAGTAACAAGGGGTGCCCTGCCTCGACTTGCATTTAATTGACAGGTTTGCTGCCAAGTCCAAAGAGCCAGAGAAACTTTATACACCATTTACTATCCGAATACTAATAATGAGCACCATAGTCAGGGGGGAAAGTGAGAAAAAGAATGGGTTTACTTAAAGTGCCACTATACATTTTTATACTACACAATTGATTAATAAATGTCAGTGTCTAGAAATAACATGTATCTAAACAATGATACGTTTTGTGTGATCGAAACAGTTTGAATTTTCCAGGTTTCTTTCATGTATCTTCAGTGGATCATCCTGTGAACTATCAATCTCTGCTCACTCCTCTACTCTTTATTTTCTTTACGTTTTTACTTTTTTCCTTTGGTGACTTTGTAGCTTTTTGGTTTGAGGTATAGTGGTCCTTTAAACTCTAGTCACAGAACAGTGGGCATGCTGGCAGAAGAGACACTAAATCCACACAAAACATGAAGCAGCGAAATCTAAGTAAGCACATGCAACTATCACCTGAGGGTGGATTCTGGTTTGTGTAGGAGAACACTGGGAAATTCCGTGGAAAGAAAACTGAAATGGCATATGATGGCATGAGTTACCCCCACTGGATACCAATACATGTTGATGTTATTTTAGGATTGCCATTCATGGGAAAATTGCAATGTAAAACATTTATTAGACCACAAACCATTTAACAGTTTTTGTAAAGATTCAATTATGAGTAATCTGGCCATTACAGACTATGAAAACTATATATTACATTACAAGTATGTCTGAATATCTGTAACATCCTGACTGACAACTGGTTATAAAACTTCTAGATATTAAATATAAAGCATCAAACACTACATTTGAGGCACCGTGTATAAAGTAATAGAGGTCTCACTCCAAATCTTACTTTACGATGTTTGTTATACAAAGTAACCACACTACTCCTTTCCAGGCTTTGTGTTCTAGACAGGGGGCAAGGTGACTTTTAGGGCCAAGGCTGATGAATTGAGTGAAGTGCAATGACGTCTATAAAAACGTAATATTCCATAGTCACACACGTAATAACACTGAATCATTAAATTCATTTGAACATGTGCTAGCATAATACTCCAGGAACAACAACAGTACAGATGGAAAATGCAAAAGCATCCAAGAATGTATGTATTCAATCCCAACGTGCGTTTTGTTGTTGCAAACTTCTTCAGGGGGTTCTTTATTTAGAAAATAAATGAATTGTACACTTAATGTAAGTTATATCCTAGGTGACAATATTTAACACCCCCACATCTCAGGGATTTCAGCTACACAACGGACCTCAAAGCCCAGTAGCAGTGCTGGTTACAGTGTCCCTGGTCACAGATTGAATATGGAGACTTTGCTTTACTTGCAAATTTGACCGGATGATAAACAACCCATACCCCTCTATACAGATGATTGCAGTATCCACTTGGCTTTGAGGTCTGTTGCCTCCATGTGTAGCCTCCATATTCTTCTCGCTGCCTTGTCTGAGTGATTTTGGTAATTGTCATGCTGGAATACCCATACACCACACATTTTCAATGCCCTGGCTGAGGGAAGGAAAGACTGTAGTTGTCAGTACATGGTCCTGTCCATCGTAGCTTCTATGCCGTGAAGGTGTCCTGTGCTCTTGGCACAAAACCCCATTTAAACATAATGTGCCCACCTCCGTGTTTGACCGTGGGGATTGTGTTCTTAAAGTCTTAGACAGCATTCCTGCTCCTTCAAACATGGCCAGTTGATTTGATTCCAAAGAGCACGATTTTGGTCTCATCTGACCACAACACTTTCACCCAGAACTCCTCTTGATCATTCAGATTTTTTTTTCTTCCATTCAGATGTTCATTGGCGGACTGCAGATGGGCCTGTACATGTGCTGTCAATCAGGGGAGACCGTGAGGGTGCTCTAAAATTTGTCCTTCACAGTGTAATCTCTTACCCAATTGTTTTCCTGGTGACTATGGCCCCTGCTGCTCCCAGATCATTGTCAAATTCATCATGTGTAGTTCTACACTGCTTGTTCATTGCAATGTGAGATGCCCAAAACTGAGGGCCATTCCATTTGTCAATTATTGTCATCTTCTCACCAAGTAGCTTGGTCAGTCTTGTAGCCCAGTCCAGCCTTGTGTAGGTCTACAGTCCCTGACATCCTTGGACAGCTCTTTGGTCTTGGCCATGGTAGCTAGTTCTGTGGACAGGTGACTTTCACACCCATACTGTAACAAGGAGGGAAAAACAACACTTCTGTCCCTTACAGAGATTGTTCATAATCTCAGCTCATTTCCAGCATGGTTCTTAGGGGATCAAATACTTATTTCCCTCGTTGCAATGAACATCGATCTCTGAATATTGTGCATTATATATCTGTCGCTCACAGCTACAATAAAGCGCCCATAACAAGTAAACACTGGTCATTTCCTCACTGTAATGTTAAGCACCTTTTGTGGACACTTGTAAACACAGAATACTCACAGACATCCATTGCTGCTGCGGTCTGTAGTCTGTTCTGGTGGAATGGATGAAATGGAGCGGCTGGATACTCCATCTCTGTCGTGTGCCCATCACGGACTCCTGTTTTGAAATTTTAGGCAAATCAAATTAAATGTAGTGGTTTCCTTAGGCAAAAAACAACTTTATTTATATACACTAATATTTTAACAAATAACCTGAAGATGAAATAAATATCAAGGCTATAAAGTACTGAGCTAAAATCGTAGTGGAGACCTTGGCCTTCACCATCCAAAAACCTTTTCTTGTCAAGCCCATGATTCAGGGCTTGTTTAGCGGTTATGTGTTCAACTGCAAGGCTATGTTTCCATTACGTCGGGACCCCGACCCCCAATGTGGCAGAATGACTTACCTGCTTGGCGGAGGATCTGTCTTCACTGCGCCGAGCCGCTCCGCCGATGTAAGGCTGAACGTAGTTGAGTACATTCAGCCTCTGCACCGGCGGATGTGTAAACAGACCATCTGCCACGCAGGCAATGTCTGTGTGATACATCGGTATCCCTGCTAAGCGTATATGCTTAGCGGAGGAGTCCCAACGTATAATGGAAACAAGCCCTTACAGTCTTCGATCATGTGAGAACTGATTCTCATACATATCAGACAATAGGAAGGCAAAGGCAACTTAAACCAGGTAAATGTAGCTTGGAAACTAAATGCAATATAAATCAAAGGGGGTCAATTGCAGTTATATTGCATCGCCTAGCCTTGTAAATGCTTGAGGAATACACCTGAAAACAAGATAACATAAGCCCTGACCCAGATAGAAGAAACCCAAAAGATGTGTCCTGTTTATGACAAGAAAAAAAGACAAGACTGGTTGTATTTATTTGGCAGCAGATCTAGAAGCAGCAACATACTAATGTCATATTTTATTATCTCAAAGATTCGGATGAGAATGCCAAACTTACAAGGGATTTTTTAGTTTCCTCTTTACCAATAACAATTTTTATTGAAGACTTCAACAGGTTTACAATAGAAAGTACACCTTAGCATGGTGCAATAAGAAAATACAAAATGTTTTTTTTTCTTAAACCCTTTATCATAGAAAATGTGAATTACTACACAGCAATGTATTGATGGACATGATTTTGCATACCTGGTGCTGCTCTACCATTTGTTTGGAATGGATTAACAGCCGGTGCAACGGAAGCGGACACAAATGGGTTTGTTGAAGTAGATGCTGAAAAGATGGTGAAAAAGAATACTTACACATATGTTTATATTCAGATCAATATTGCATACCGCATGCTTGAAGTAAAAATGTTTATTCTGTAATGAATAAGGAGGACAGCAAGGCATTGTGTGGCTCAGTGATGTTTAAGCCTTTGGGCGTTACGGGCTTTTCGCGCCATTATTAATGGCACAAAAAGCCATTTCCCCCGCAATCGTGGCGGAAAACACTGTACTTCGCCGTGATTGCCGGCTCTCCCAGTTTTCTACACACCACCTGTGTCAAATAGATGCCAGCGGTGTGTGGGAAGGAGAGAGGCGCCCCCTCCATTAACATGGAGGTCTATGGCGTGGCCCCCCCCCCCCCACCCTCACAGATGACGCCGAAGACACGGGGCTGGAAAGGCTCAGTGTGTCTGCGGCTCTTCTACAGAGCCGCAGGCACAGAGAGACGGCGGTTGTGCCCTATCCCCCCGATGAGTTCGGGCAAACCGACCAGGAGGTTAATTTGATATATATCTCTATATATCTCTATATATCTCTATATCTATATACACACACACACTATATAGACCCCTCCATTTCTTTCTTTTACCACCCCCCCAAAAATTAACCCATCCATTTTTCAATAAAACCCTTTCCTTCTAGAACAAACCTTTTTCTAGACCCGGTAATATTATTGCTGTGCGTCTATGCTTCAGGAAGGTCAGAGATTAAGGCAGAGACCACCAGGTGAGACAAACTGCTTAACCTCCTGAGCGTTTCGCCGAGGTCCAGATTTCTGTACCAAAAGCGTTACGCTGTTTATCATTGAAAAAGCAGTGTTGTAGGCCTGTAATTGACCAAAATCTGTCCAAAAACAGGTCTAGTAGGCATCCTGAATATATAAAGTTTCAAAC
>CM070035.1:34039857-34071344 GCA_036250615.1 Ptychadena robeensis
AAAAAAAAAAATTATTTTTTTCACATTTTGAACTTCCCGCCCCTCCCAATGACGTCATCGCGCTCCGCCGGCGGGCTTACGGACACCGGGATCTGATGATCAGACATCGGGGACACGGGGAGAGAAGCAGCAAGTCTCCTGGGCTGCCTGCAAGCCATCTCAATGCAGTAAACAGCAGCCCGAGTTAATTCGGGCTAAACCATTTAAGCAACTTTATTTAGCCCGAATTAACTCGGGCTAAACACCCAGAAGGTTAATGAGATCATTTTTTAAATACTGTATTTTCCAGACCATAATATGCACCCAGTTTTTAGAGCAGGAAAACAAGAAATATGGGAGAAAATATCCTCCTGCAATACCAAATTTTAGCTACAATATGCCTCTAGTGAGCATGTGCCATCAAATTACTGCTCCTTTCTCACACATCGGGGTAGAGGAGGGGGAAGCTGGGTGCAGATGTCTCCCCTCTACAGCTGTTTGTGTGAGTGCAGCGTTCGAACACAGGCAAGATAGATGGGAGAGGTGTTGGCTGGCAGCTCATTCATCTATCTGTCTCTGCTCTTAATTGGTTATAACAGTGGGGCTCCACTGATATAAACAATGCAGCACACATTTAGGTGTGCGTGAGCCTTTGTGTAGATATGTTGCACAAATTAACACAACATACACCGATTGCAATATACAGACATTAAAAAAAAGAATGACGTGCTCTTACCTCCGAAGGTTCCTGCGACTGGAGGAGCTGGGTGTGTGTGCGCTGAAGGGACTGCGGTCTGTATTCCAAAAACAGGGCTGAAAATGAGAAGCAGATTTATGAATTGGAATGTCAAACTACAACAATGATTTTATCTGTACAGAGAAGAAGCAGGTCATGTTTTTAGCTTTGCTGCATTTCAATGAATATTTGCACCGCAGGTTGTATTAAAATGAGCAGCTGCATATTAGCAGTCCTCTAGCAGAAATAAAAGTGATCAACCAATAAAAAAACAAGTTATAACACTTACTTGTCTGCTGCAGATGACGCCACTGAGCCAGATGTGGCAGAAACAGCTGCACTGCCAAAGACAGCTTGACTGCTACCACCTACAAAGAAATGAACCGGGTAAGTGACCTCTGAGAGCATATACTATATAGGAAAGTGATGAACAAGAGCTAAAAACAAAGTAATGAAAACATTATGTAAAGGGAATATATTGGAACATTGCAAAAAAAAATACAAGAGTTAAACCTACTAGTCTACATAAAACAGCATTCATGTTTTCTACATTTTAATTCATTTAAACAAAATATATATATAAACATATTCCTGGTCGATCAGGTGGGCGCAGACTATTTTTGGCTGAGTGACTGCCAGGTAATTCGTTGGAACGCAGCTGAATTTGGCAGGGCGATTGGCAATCGATCAGCCCAAAAACCAGGCAGCAATGTATGCAGCCCATGTATGGCTACCTAAAGTGCGCATGAGTATTCGCGTGTGTCACACCAAACAGCAGCTTTTAGCCTGCGCTGGACATGCTTTTTCTTTTTTTAGGTGACCTAATACAGTCCATTCCAATTGGAAACAAAGCACAACACAGCATTTTCATGTATTTACCAAATGTTATTGAACAGCTCTGCATCTATCTCTAAAAAAGCACTCACCTACGCAGGTTCCTATTTGTATGAAGCATTAAGTGGACAACAACAACCACCACACAGAAAGCCAGATACAGGTATATTATTTATTCTGCACAGTAAAATATTTAGCACCTGGAGGGCTTTGAGTACTATAGAAATGTCTATCTTCCTATATCTGTATGAAGGGATGTAACTCAGTACGAACGGAGGTGTGCGTAAGCTGACTTCCCCATTTTCAACCTAAAACTACTGGTTTGGAAAAAGGTTCATTGTGTATACAGCTAGGTTTCGTTTACAAGGGAGGAGGGATTGCCGGAAATGTAGATAACATACTTACTGCTCCTCGATCCTTGCATTTTCAGCTTCAGGCATTGGTGTGGATCTATCTCCAATCCTTAGTCCTAGCTAACTTTGCCCTCGATTCTCATCAAAAGAATCAGCCAGGGATTGATTCCCTGAGGTGTAGCATATTGATTCCATGATCAATTTGTGAACAATTGTTCAGCATGGTGATGTAACCAGGTTAGGATCGATCGTTCACTGATCAAAGGGGAATCTATACGTGTATGGCTAGATTTACAAAGCTATTTTAACACTTCTGAAGTAATCATCTAATACTTTGCATTACTCTAAATACTTTGCACGTGTAACATGAATAAAAAGTCCAGCATCTCTATATGTTGGATTACTTTTTAACACGTATACAGCTTTGCTTAGTTTGACTGACTCTCCAGTAATAAGTGAAGGGTGTGATGTCACAGACACCATCTTCCTGATCTCTCTGTAATCTGCAAAGCTGGACTAGAATATATTAGGCCAGAGAGTTGAGTGGCAGCAATGATCAGGCTTTGGGTTATTCTCAAAACCCTGACTCGAGCCGGGTTCACACTAGTGGTTAAGAGCCACACAGACACAGCTCCCAACTTCTCTGGAACCACAGCCATCCCATAGGTTTAGAATATAGGTGGTCCATGGCTGACACAACTACACAAAAACTCAGTAGAGCGATCTGGTTTCCAGAGGGGAGCTATTTTGCTACTGCTAGTGTGAACCCGGCCTTACTCTAGAGTACACGACAAATGACGTGCTATATGTAAAAATACTTCAAGCTGATCATAATTTAAGCCCAAATATTCAGATTCTTGAAAAAAGTTAATTAATGGCGGGTTCTTTTCACAATTGCTCATTAATGAGTAGAGGAAATGCATCACTGCATATTATCCTCTCCCTCACCTTACCTTGCGGGTTGCTGAAGATATTGTCTAGGTCAGCAAGAGCTGCGTATTTATCCGCTGAAGGCTGGCTAGGCTTACTGACTGCAGTAGTTTTGCTGGCTCCAGTGGAATTAAAGGCTCCAAAGTCAGCACTGGAGGATTTGGGAAAGTTATCAAACTGAGCAAAGTTTGCATTTGCATTGGTACCTACAAAAACAAAAAAATAAAAATAAAAATGCAAAGAGAACAAATACACTGCCAGATGATTCCATAACGTGTTCAGTCATAAAACGTGTACGGTAATAGAAGGGAGTCCGGAACATTATGGATTGTGTCCCTAAACTTTAGCTCTAAGAGCAGTACATAGCAGGGGATAAGATGGTGGTCCTTACAGGAAGACCTAACTTCAGGGGTAAATGTACAATGAGCCCAACAGCTCTGCACACCCCACTATTTCGCAAGCACTTATCTGACATCCATCACAGACTTGTGGTATGTCATTTCTAGGTCATGTAATCCTGGAATTCTGAATTCAGTGTATTTGCCCAAAAAGTGACAGGAATGATATTGGTACTTTATACTAGTGGGCATGCAGGACCCTCCAGTAAAGTAATGAGAGGTAACTCTCTGCACAAAGGTGCAGACACTAGCTACAGTGCATCCGGAAAGTATTCCCAGTGCATCACTTTTTCCACATTTTGTTATGTTACAGCCTTATTCCAAAGTGGATTAAATTCATTTTTTTTTTTACACACAACACCCCATAATGACAATGTGAAAAGCGTTTACTTGAGAGATCT
Organism: Ptychadena robeensis; assembly: GCA_036250615.1. Taxonomy (NCBI): domain Eukaryota; kingdom Metazoa; phylum Chordata; class Amphibia; order Anura; family Ptychadenidae; genus Ptychadena; species Ptychadena robeensis. Next base: position 34,043,489 of record CM070035.1, read on the forward strand.
GCAGCACTCAGCTCCTCCCCCCACATCTTCCCTAATTTGTCAGAAAGAAGCCGGTGATATGATCTATACATTGATGTCAAGTGTTCATGGGGGCATCTTGTGGCTGAAGAGGGTATTGCAGGGAGACTTTATCATGTATACACTATTCTAAAAGTTTTTATTGTTAAAGCATACAATTTATGTCAATTGAATAACTGCAGGGACACATTTATATAATTAGAAAAGGTTTCAGTGAGTGGTGTGAAATTGGGAACGTAAGAAATCTTTAGTAATTTAGTAAATTAGTCATTTAGATTGGACTTCTTAGGGTGTTGGAGATCTGGAGGTTCAAAGTCAGAGGTGGCATATGTAAGGGTAAATTCTGACAAGAGAAAAGCACTGATTGGAATATTGTTGGAATATTTGGACTGCAGGTAGTCTCAGAAATTAGTTACTGACCCAAAAAAAATCATGGTTGCACTACTGAAGTATGAAATTTAGGGGTTCAAACTGTTTTTGGTTTTTTGAAACTTGGCAAACCCACAAGTAAACTTTTTTCACGCTGCCATTATGGTTTGATACGTGTAGAATTATTCCATTTTGGAATAAGGCTGTGACAAAAAATCTGGAGAAGTGATGCGCTGTGAATACTTTCCGGATTCACTGTATAGTGGACTAAGCTGGAAAGCTGAAATGTTATCTGATGAGGAAAACTGCTAAACAGTGTAACAGGGAGGAAAAAGTATTCAAAGCTAAAGTAAGTTTATCAAAAAAAGTAATCTAATAGCTAAATATATTACTATGCATATGAACTTGAACGCCTGTATTCATTAGTATTTGCAGAATGGAAATAACCAGCACTAAATGACTCAATTAGAAAGGAAAATATAGACGTTTTCATACTGTGGTGGTTTTGTTTGCGCTTTAAACCAGAATACCTATGTATGAGGAGGGAGACATGTGACTGTAACCACAAACACACGTTGTCTAATCTACACACTACAGGAATAAACTAGGCACAGCAAGAACCAAACCAAACGTGGGAAGAGGCGCCCCACAGGGACAAGACTTACGGTAAGAAGCCTGCAGAGAGAGAGCAGGCGAAAAGTCACCAAAACTGCAGCTGGATGGAAGCGTTCTGAACGCTGATTGGCCATGACAAATGAATGGAGAAGGAAAAAGAAAAGAAAGGAGTTGCAGAGAAAACAAAAATAAAGTCGCCAAGTTTAAAGAAATGAAAGAAACAAAAAACTAAAAAGAAGCGGTGACAGGTGAAATGATACAGGACACCAACATGCTGTATGAATTCGTGAGAAACACAGGGTTATTATAGAGAATGCTGCAGCACCTGAGAACAACCTACCTGAGATAAGATAAACTAAAGCTACTGAAATGTTCAGTTATAGATTGATGTCAGAGATGGAATCTTGCACATTTCATGGGCTTAGAAGCATCCAGAATTTTAAGAACTCGTTCTACGTTGCAGGTAAAGGACAGTACCGCAACAAAGCTCAACGCCGCGCATTAGTGCTAACTCCCTGCAGCACACCTACCTGCAGGCACAGCGCATGCATCTCCTATAAGCAATGCAAAATGTATTGGTTCTGCTGGTAACTAATAAGGGGCTGCCATAGCGGTAATGCTACCATGTCCATTATTGGTGAACAATGCAGCTAATGTGAATGACCCCTAAAGGGTTCCACACTAATCTTGCAGCTGCAGATCAGTTTTCACTAAACACTCAAAAATAACAGACAAGAGAAAACAACCTAAAGCTAAGACTCCACTAGTAATGGGGCTACGTTGTGCCCGTACACACAAAACACCTTTACCACCTTTTTGATTTGCGTGACGCGGGACTGATGCATGTCTGGTGTGCTTGCTCATTGGTCTCCAATGGACACGTTGTTGCAATAACCTGCCCAAGAACGGGGGTCACAGGGAGGCCAAGTGTCCCCCTGCGTTGTAAAACCATAATTAACCATAACCATTTATATTCTTTCAATTTGACCTCTTTAAGGTTGGAAATGACAAGGTCATTGTTAAGCAGGTCCACCGTGCAAATGCTAAATTTGCTCTGGTCAGTTTCAGTCTGCACAACGTCTAGAAAGCAAGTGGTTGTATAGGTAGTAGTAATGGCTTTGTGCCTATTATTATTATACTACAGGATATTTTACTATTCTTACTGGACGAAGCAGCAAACCAACTCATTCAATTCTTTTCACAACTATATAGTAAGTAAATTCAATTTGGCTGTGTCATTGGGCTCTTATAAAAGCATCCATTCTGAATTTGGCCACGTTATTAATTTAATGGGCTGGTGTACGATAATGTGCCTGGGCTCACACAACCGTCAATCGATGCTTCATACTTCAAGCCTGTGTTGTATTTAAGTCGACATGGAGCCACGCGGTGACAAACGCATTGGACCCTCGGGCTGAAGGATCGGCGGTCATATCCCATTGTCTTCAGTCCAAAGCGTGTGCACTGCACTAAAATCCCAGCATTCAATGATTTTAATACAGTATAGCCGAAGCTCCTTTTGTTTTACCAAAACCATGTAATATGAAGGACTTTCTACACAATCAAGTCTACCTGTGTTCGATCGCAGAGGACCCGGCACTACATAGTTGTTGGTAGATCTAAAGGATATCTGACAGAGAGATCTAAAGGTGTATGGCCAGCTTAACACACAGACACACATCGAACTTTACAAAGGAGTTTTTACTCCCGAACTAGATCTTGCACAATTGCACTTTACAGGGAAAGTGTTTATGGATACAAGAGTACCACCCATAACAAACCGTTATCTTTTACAGGTTTGCAAAATTGTAGGAAAATGTAGACAGCATATATTGAACTGCAACTAAGCCTTAGCTGTACCAATTCAGCAAACGTTTTTCTTTGTACACATGTAATCTTATGGGCTAAAGTCTAAAAAAGGAATAATTCAGAAAAGGCACATGAGGGTTACTTATGTAAGGGCTTGTTCCCACTAGAGCGATTTGCCGCAGTGTGACGCGATTTCAAACCACGCATGACAATTGCGGGTGGTCGTGTCCATTCATTTGCATGGGCTTGTCCCCACATAGGCAAACAGCCCCAGATCGCACCCTATAGACATGAATGGACGCAATCAAAAACGCGCGTGGCTGTCAGGGGCGATCTTGCTTAGTTACCCGCATTTTTTTTTATCGTGTCACCTGGTCAATCGTGCACAATTGCGGCCACTCGCGATCAATCACGTTGTGCTGTGGCTTATCGCTCTGGTGGGAACAAGCCTTCAGTTGCAGATGCAACATCACAACACATGACATTGTAGTTAAGCAGTATTTGTATTTTGAAAATAAATAAAAATGTCAGGCATTTGAATGTAGTAACCTTCAAGATCAGGCTGATAGTATCAATGTATGATAAATACCACATTGTGTGGTCCAAACAGAGCCAGTGTGCCATTTCAGTGTGCCACCAACTTACAATGAAAATGCAAAAGTAAAGACTACACTTGTGTACCAGTGCACTGCTGAAATGTGGGACCTTAGGCAAATTTGGTTTTGTATTTTTTGAAGTGCTTACAGTAGCTACTTTTAGATATAGCACTGGGTGGACCCCACATTTGTCAGGTTTTATCAGTTCATAACACCACCTGCTTTCATTGTAGACACTATTCTGTATTTCTCCTGAGATGGAGAAAGATGACAAAATGTCAAATAACTGATGCAAAAAGAAAATCACTGAGACATGCGACACACGTGCACAACAGGTCATTGTTCAGAAACACAAGAATCTCCTACTTCGGTTAAATAAAGAGCACACATGGACACGTCAAAATGTGTATATAAAACCATAAAATGATGTAAAAGAAGCAGAAGCACAAAGTGTGATGCAGATGACAGCACCTTGATTGTTAGCTATATAGCAATGCTTTTTCTAGGCAAACTGCATTATAGAGGAAAGACTACCTGTACTTAAAGGCTGGGAGGCTGTCTGACTTGCTGGGGCAAACGCTCCAAAACTACCCGCGCCACTAGATTGTCCGAATGCATCAAAGTTTGCAAAGTCTGCATTGGCAGAATTGGGAGCTGCAAAATGTGGAGAGCAGAAGGAATAAAGCAAAAATGTTAATGAAGATGAGCAATATGGAAACAAAATAACTGATAAACGGGGGAAAAGTTACTGATTAGCCAAAACACACACAAACAAAAAACAAATAAAAGGAATGATGTGGCATGGCTCCAGCCGTTGTGTCCTGCAGGTAATGACTTGTTTCACTCACCTTGGACTGTCTGAAGGGAAAATCCCATTACCTGAATAACATTAGCAAAAGTGACATAACCATATAACCAACTTCTGTTGCCGAATTTCGGCAGAAAATTCATTTTGAAAGTGGCTGTGTTGCCTCTAGCAACTAATATAAGAAAATGTGATTCAAATGTATTCCCTGTGGGCAACAATTGCCATTTCTGATTTTTAAATTAAACCTAAGCAAAGTACCAATTACACAGAATAACTGAGAAAAACATTATAGGAATGGATTACATTCTAAACAGTTATAAAAACTGGAAGTATTAACTCAATTATCCTATCACTACACAAATATTAACCCAATCCTAACTGCCTCTAAAGGTGGCCATACACGGCTTGATTTTTTAATCGATTCAAGCACATTCATGGTGATCAATTGTGTTCAAATCAATTGCCGCCACTGTTTTGACAGATCCCGCTTGAATAAACCTCAATCAAACAGGGAGGTAAATCTCAATTGCCAATGATTGCCGTTACTTTGAATGGGGACTCTCAGGAAAAATTGCGCAGAAGTGCTACGCCTCGATACTCTGTTCAATCAAGGAAGCAGGAGCGCATCGCGCTGTACTTGCGGGTTCATCGATTTCACGGGGTATTGACCTGTGTATGGCCAGTCTGCCATTCACTCACTGTCGTGTTTACAGGTGCCACAGACCATTAATTCTATCAACTATCATTTGTTTTGTAACATAATCCAACACATTTCCAAAAAGACTACCATGTGTATTTTAAAGGAAAGCATCATCAGATTTTGTTTAAGCTGCTTTCTGTGCACCCACTACACTTCAATTGGTCCTGAGAAACACAAAGGGTAGATTAAGGGTAGACCCACCTAAAAGCTTTGTACACGTGCTAGAGAATCTGAGGTCATTTGTTGTGATCGTCTCTAGCTAATATCCAGTGTGTGCAGGTTGGTTAGATCAATCGTTCAGAGAACAGTGCAACTGAACGACATACCTGCCCGACATCCACTGCTAAAGGGAAGAACAGAGCAGGGGCCACTTTCTTGTCCTCCTCCCTCCACTCAGTAACCCACCACTGTTGGTAACAATCTTGACTTGTATGTTTATACCAAGCTGTGATTGATGGGAAAGTATTGCTGTGGTTCAAGTCCCTGCCAACTGGTAATACCCGAGCTGCTTTGTCATTTTCTCTCAGCTTAGCTCCTGCAGCCTTGTATGTGAACATTATATAATATAATGACACAGTAAAAACATCTGCGATGTGCGACACCAGATGTGACTATTTTCTGATATCATGCGGCGACAGGTGGAGAGAAAGCAGAGACTAAACAAGATGTGAAAGTGTGAGTCAAGGAAGTAAACATTCCAGGCTGAGAAATCACATGAAACAAAGACACGAAGATCTTACTTTACTTAGCAACTGGCCAACATCCGCTCAGGAATCTAACACCGCTGCGTCCAGTACCTTGAATTATGCAGCCATTCCTTACATTATTAAACTTGCTCTTTGCCCAACAGAAAAAAAATAGCCATTGTGCCAACAAAATGACTCTGTAAATCAGCATTCCTAGGTATGCTTTACAGGCTCCTGACAGTCGGCAGCTTTCTGGCGTTTCCAGGCGCACATGTGAATGTCCCCTAAGTCACTCTGGTTGTTAACCTGCATCTTCCATAGGCCACTGTATTACAGCAAAATAAATGAGCTTTTTGACTGCATACAAATTGTGTGTTAAACCTATTCCTCCTCCCGCCAATGAGTTCATTTTACAGTACACATCTACAATTGTTTCTGCATGACTACCGATGTACAGAATCGCCATCCAAAGACTGGCAAGATACTGCATACAGTACATAATAAACATTTAATAATAACAGTTTGGATAAACCTTTTGCTTCTAGAACAATTTCTTGCAAACACAAGCACCCTAAGACAAGCTCTTAAAAAAGCTGGTATCTGTAAACTTGCGAGTTGCACAATATTTCCATATCTAAATTTTCAGTAATACTGTGTGTTTCCCCGAAAATAAGACTGTGTCTTAGATAAAAATTTTGCTCCCGAAGATTGCCCTACGTCTTAATTTCAGAGGGATGTCTTATTTTTCCATGAAGAAGAATAGGGCACTGGGGTATCAGGGTGGGGGGATCACTTAAAATGACACAGTGGGGATCAGAGGGGGGAATCAAAATGGCACGGGAGACTCAGAGGGGGGAATTACCATTTTAGTAACCCCCTTCTGATCCTTCTGTGTCATTTTGATTGCCCCCTCTGATCCCCCCTGTCCAGAGTTACAGTACCGTATCTTCGGGGGTGCCTTATTTTTGCCTTATTTTTGGGGGGATGCCTTATATTTCAGCGTGAGGCAAAATGAAAGGGTGCCTTATTTTCGGGTAAACAGGGTAAGCATGGCCAAATTAAACATGCTCACACAATAAAAACTTCAAGTCTTTTAAAAATATAATTCAAGTACATAGATAATAATCTTTTTTGAAGTTTATCAGTTTAATGCACCGGAAAAATGTTGACAAGCAATAATTAATTGTTAATAAGCATAGGTTCACACGGACATTTGTTCAACTGAAAAACACCTATACCTAACCTAGTCCAGAACCTTTCATGCACATGGATATAAAGGTGCATTACACGGAGTCCACCGCTATTTTACAACCAGACCACTTTTTTGCACATAGGGTCAGGTAAGGGGTCAATAAAAGAGCATGTGCTTTCCAGGCAATACCAGACCCTGCACAGCAGACCTGGTCGGTCAGGGATTGGGCATACTGACATATGCAGTGAGCATGGGAATAAGTCGCCTTGTGAAAACACAACAGGCAAAAATCCTCGCCTTTCACAAACTGGCTTTTGAAGAATTTTTACGCCAAGACATTTTCTCAAAATTAAATATTTTGCACACTTTTTGTGAGAAGTAGAATTCTTCTTTAACCTCCTTGGAGGTCTGCCCGTAACCAGTTTGTTCAGAGATTGTTAATAACACGAAGTCTGCCCTAGCTGGGAACGGGAAGACTCACCCATTCTCTGCAAGCCTGCAGTGATTCTGCATGGCTGCAGGCTCGCAGATAGTCTCCAGTGCTATACACCTTCATTATAATGTAGGGGCGTTGTTTTTTCCCCCAGGCCACATTGGCAGCATTATCAATGAGTGGAGGCTGGGAATCCCGGCAGAGTATACCTCTGTCGTGATCGTCTGCATCACAACTTTTTCATACTGCCAGGGAGGTTAAAAAAAAATCTTTTGAAAATTAGCCTCAAGTAATAACCACACGTGATATTGACCCTCCAAAAATGTTAACAAAACCCAATGAATAGGCTGGCCAAGGAACAGAAAGATTTGATACAAAAGGAGGAAATATTAGCTCAACCAGTAAAGTAGGTGAATTATACCAGACACACATCTGCATTTAATTTGTACAATCTGACTGTGTGCAGTAAAATCAGTGTAAGTAACCTATGCCCCATCAAGACTGAAGAGCTGCTTTAACGATCAGGGAAATATACTAGGTGTATATAAGGTATAAGGTAATATCGCTAAAAACATAAAAGCTTTTATTCCCAATTGTCAAATTTTAGTCCAAAAGAACACGATCCAACAGAAATGACAACAATTTAAATTAAGTTATAAATACAATATTACCCCATACCTGTGTGACTGTTGAAGTTTGCAAAATTGGCGAAGTTCGCAGTGGCAGCTTGCTGAGGCGCAGGTGTCGCAAAGATGTCTCCCCCAAGGTCACTAAGAAGGTCAAACGGCTTCTTCTCTTGATGATGAAGATGATGAGGATGATGATGATGGTGGTGATGTTGCTGAGGCACCTGATTGCGAGCCACGATCGGAGACTGAAAACAAGATCTTCATTAGCTCAACAAAAAGCAAGTTATACTTTGTAAATTTGTATAAACCATGTTTCTACAGGAGACACGTAAGAGGGAATTCTACTGTTCTACACTGGTGCTTTATGGAAACAGATATCTAATACAGCACCATGCCTGAAGTCTGTGTTCTGCTTCCTCCAGGGCATTTTGGTTTTCCATTCCTGGACTCTGTCCACACAAATGTACTTTTATATCTGTAGCCCAATAAATGTAAAGATACATTATGCAGCTACATGCCCAATGGGTCAGTACACACCTGCCTGGCACATTTTTGCAATTTCTTTTTCTATCAACAGATCTAATACAAAAATAAATGTTAAGTTACTGTGACATACACATTTCACACTATTAACTTCACAAGGAAGAAACATTTACACTCAGAACACCATGTTCTGTGGTGTGTTAAATATAACTTTTCATGGTGTCATATTTAACAATTTAACTAAAGTCAAATTCCAGTTTCATCACAAATCTGGCCTTGCAATGTCTACACTAAAAGAAGGGACAGTACACAAAAGTGTTATCTCAAACCCTTGAGCGCTGCTCCTCACTTTAATCTAGTGCTATAGGCTGTGGGGCTAAGTACACGGCTATCTCTTACAATGTAAAGCTTTCAGCCATTCATATTAAACTATTACTAGAATATATTAGTTAGGTTTCTAAACAAATACAAACATACAGAAAAGTATATGTACAGGCCACCCTGCTGTGCATTTGTATTACTATACATCTATAAAACCCTCTAGTGCACACATCTCCTAGCTATCAGGTTTCTTCATATAGTTGGATGAGCAGAGGTAATATAACATCTTATTAATGGAAGGGACACCTAACGAGGAAACACCACCTAATGAACTACAGGGAACCCGCACTTAATAAATAAATAATCGTTCACACAGGTGGATGTCTACATGCATTAGATCTCCCATATGTCACGGCTTTCACATGAGGATGATGGATTTCACAGTATGGGATACTCCTTCCTAGTTATCCAATACACAAGGACACTAAAGAGACTCACAGTGTTTAGTAAAATACCCAAGTAGAGTACAGAAAATTATACTACTGTACATCATACTCTGATAAAGAAAAATGGTTTTGCACTCATCTCCAAAAAAAAATTGTAAGTCACAGCTCTGCTTTAGATCATCTCCTACTATGTACACGACCACATGCAGATGTTGGACCCTAGGTATGATCAACATTAGACCCAAAACTCCCTAAAATGGACTCAACCCATAAAACCTATGGACAAACCAAAACAGCAGCATAGGATGTCCGTCAACAAAAGATTACAGGCCTTTACTGTAAGACACACAGCTCTACCGGGGCATTTCACAGCACTGCTGCAATGAGGTACAACGACTACCTGCTCCAACTATGATATATACAGGACAGTCAATCTGCTGTAATACCCCTAACACCGGTAAAATACAATTTAGGACTTTAAACCTACACAAGCACTAATTACCCCCCCTCCCCAAAAATTTTAGTTAAGACAAAATAGAAAAGGCCTTATTTTAATTTAGATTTTTTATAGGGATTGCCCTTAGGCAACAGACCTTTAAAATCCCTGCATTGAACACAGGGCTTTTAGGCAAGTGCACAAGTCCAGCACTGATAGCAATGGGCTATGACACGGCTGTCTACATGGTCCGCCAGTCCGAGCCTCTCTTTATAACTGCAATTAAGACTTGATGTATGCATCCATTGACAGGTCAGAGTGACTTGACTGATGTTACAGCAAAATAAAACATACAAATTGCCCTCCAGCTTGTTATTAGGGTAACTTTAAGTGACTCCATCATAAAAGTGTGTCAGCGACATGCTTCCATCTAAAAATACCATTAGCCTATGTTTCAGTGATTTGATATCTATATATATCTGAGTTATTTTCAGCTTCTTCTCATTGCTTCTTAAAATACAAACGAGATATGAAGTGTAGAGCCAAGCCTGGAGGGTTGTTACCAGAAATGGGACCACAACCGCGTGTCTAAGTGTATTATAAATGCAGTTAAACGCCTATCCACAGCTTTGAGTGTTCTTCTGAGAGGGTATTTGTCTTCACTACACAGAACTGTAATACATTTGGTGTGTGTTCCATCATAAAAATTATATGTGATTCATAAATGTAATATAGAATATATAATTAAGTATAACTTGGCCTACATATTTCTGCCTAGTGACAATGGAGAACTGGGGAAAAATTTTATGTATAATTTAAATGTATTTATGATATAAAGTATATATAGAAAGCACAGGGCGTAAGATGTCTATCCATTCATGGAAGGTTTATGGTTATTATGTGATGTAATCAGAATCCTAGCAAAGTGAGACTAAAAAGCATATATAATTCACGGCTGCGTATCTCTTCCCATGAGGGATCACACTTGTTTTCGAGCAGGCCAGTGGAAAATAGCAGTAATTATTTGTGTAGCTTGCTAGAGCTGTACTAGAGGAAGACATGATGATGACGTTTGCTTTTTAGTTTCTGAAGAACCATGTGATTAGGAAATCTACAGAATTACTATTAGAAGAACAAGACATTTCCAGAGAAGTGTGGCCTCCAGAGAATTGTTAAGGGAGAGTATTTAAGAAAAATCATTGCAAAAACAAAGAGGTCACAAACGGAGTGGATAGCTGGCAGGAAAAACAAGGGGAAGTATTCATTCACCACTCCTTCCCTATAAAAAATGTGCATGCTATGAAAAAGATGTAAAGGAAGAAAAACAGTTTCAACAGGGAATGTTCTAAAAAAACAAAAAGAATGGCCGGTCAATAGTTCAAGATTTTATTGTTTATTGCTAAACGCAATAAACTAAATGTTATGGAGGGCACATACCCCCCTACCTATTGTATACTCTGTTCCCCAACCTATTAGATTGTAAGCCCGACCAGGGTCCTCCACTCCTCCTGTGTCATAACCTGTGCCTGTGTGTACTATATTGTGTTGTATCTCCACTCAATGTATTGTACAGCGCTGCGTAATATGTTGGCGCTATATAAATAAATGTTAATAATAATATTGGTTAATGCCCTATAAAACACATAGAGCTTTCCCATAATTACCTATGATGCCCGTCACATCGGTGAGTGGTGTTGAAGCACACGGATAGAAATGGTGCAGGTATCCTTTTTTTATTCAACGACATTCAATACCGAGTGATGCCGATGGCAGCACTTGAAAATTGAATGAGAGATCTATGCCAACATATCTGCATTGGAATGGTACTCTGCCAACTAGCCTGGCTGTATCAGCATCCATTCATTTAAACTAATAGGTATTTATGTGTGTACCATGTTGTGTATAGATGTATATTGGACAACTGACTATGGACATTCTTAGGTTCAACGGACTGGCGGACTGCCAGTGCTCATAGGAGAGGCTAATGAACCTAAATAGACACTAAAGCACTGCCCCAGCAGTACATTACATAGGAGGCTGGCCTAAGTCCTAGGCAAAAGGAAAGAATTTGAAAGACACAGCCACATTGGTTGTTTTAATGCATTACAACACCCCTGTGAGGTATATATATAGAAGTTCTATGCTGATACAGCCAGGCTCAGCATGGTCTACGCCATCACTGACCCCTGAAAGGAAGCAGCAAAAACTGTATAGAGGTCTAATGCTTCCTACTCCAAAATCCAAAGCACTCTCTTAAGAAAAGGGAGCCAAACTTTACTTATCAAAAAGTTAGCAGGAACAGAGCATGTGCTGAAATGAAATGAGACTGTTTTCATTTCCACGGGTATCTTGGTCAACCTGTCTACCATGCGGTAACATACACCCTGAAATGATGGCAGAGTAGCACAGAGAGCATCTTTCTTATTTATTGCAAGTTATTTGCAAGTTTCAACATTAGCTAAAGCACATTTTAACTAACATGCATGGATATGCCAAATGCATTTGTTTTCTTGGGTTGTGTAATATGTTGCAGTCAAGAAAATAAGAGCCGAGATTGCTAGGCCATGTGTTTGATGACAGCGTTGTGGCAAGGGCCTAGCCTTTATGCTCGTCTTATACCCAGGGATTCTAAGGAGGGTGGGATAAAACCAAAACTGATTCTCAAGCAGAAGGCTGTGCAGAGGCAATATATCTACCAATCACCACTTTATGCCAGAGATGGGGATAGATCGAAAATAAACAAGGATTGCTTTTGTCCCCCGGCACACCTCTAGTTCCACAGTTTCCAAAAGTAAGAGGATTTTATTGTAATTTAATGTAATTTAAGCACATAGGCTAAACATTACAAAAAAGCAGAAAAATAAAAGCCACAAATGAATTCAGTACTGGTATGCACATACTGGTCATAACAAGCTTTCAAATACAGTAATGCAGAATTACTATTACTGATCGTTTCAGGTCACAGTTTAAAAGGGTCACCTTACACATTGGTACTTGTCTACGTTTCTTAAGGAGCACCACAACAGGGATAGTTGATCATAATTTTTAATGACATCGAAGGACTCATGTACAAGCTCTTCATGTTGTCCACAGAAATTAAAGAGAGAAGGATTTGGGGGACAAATATAACCTAGTATATATCGATGTACTTTATCACTGCAGCAACACAGGCATATGGCAAGGGGGGCTACCCACCTCCTTGGCATCATCACTGTCAGGGAGGTGGGTTTAGCGACAGGTGCACAGGACGCCAACGCTGGAGGATGGCAAGGGGTTGAATAAAGCAGGTTACCTCATGACTAGCCTGTGGTTAACATTATTGGTAAATAAATATCTGGCTCCGTTCTAGGGAGATGGATAATGTACATTGCTGCCTAATATGTTGGCATTTTATTAATAAAAGACAATAATACACGGCCCCGTGATTCACCTGGCTAGGAGTGGCCTTGTTCAGTTGTAGAGCCGGTGCAGTCTCCCCCAAGAGAGTTTTCAATGGTTTGACTTCTGGTGTACTACTAGCACTACTTGCAGAGGACCCAGATATAGATGCATGAACAGACGCCACTACTCTGGCTTGTTCTGGCGGCACATACCTGAAGGGGAAAAAGAAAAGTGAAAAGTTTCACTAAAGGGTCAAAAATTATTACAATTATCACAGCATGTAAGTATGTCATTGGCCTGTAAGGTTTCTTTATCATAAAAACATTTTTTATTGAATACCGGATAACCTGCTTGAAACCTGAAGTCTTATCTCTGGTGGCGATGTTCTGCAGGTTGATCCTCCCTCTGCAATGTTGCCATCCACCAGCACATGCTATCTTTTGGTTTCCTAAGCATGCTGGATTAATGCGACACATGACCATAAATGTCCCCATCCAATGCACAAAAAACATGCACACACCAGTTCACAAATGGGATGATTTAACTAGTTCTTTCTTTGTGGTTTTCCAAATATCGAGACCTGAACTGTGCTACACAAACCAATCAGCCACTACATCAGTGGTGGGCAACTGAGTTGATATGGAGGTGCGGCCCTCAGCATCACTAAAGGGCTGCACATAACATTTTCAATCTATACTGACTTGTATAAGCATTTTCTAAAGAAATGACAGCAGGCAGAGCAAGGAGACATTTTTCATTTATAAAGAGCAAAACTTGTTTTAAATGATACTTCAAGGATCAGGGAACACTGTAGTGTGGTAATGCACATTTTGTCATATATATCATCAAAGGTTATGTGCCTCATAGATATCATCCTTTGATTCAAAGGTTATGTGCCCTATTCTGAGGTTATATGCCACATACAATAATCCCCCATTCGTTGGTGGAATAGTGGGAGCATAGGCACACATCTTCTTAGAACGGGATATTTTTAGAGCAGGAAGAGGAGGAGAGGTGAAGGACTTACTGAGGCACTGTCTGGGTTGCCGATTGGCTTTCATGTGCTCAGAGCGAATCCCTCTCATCCCCTTCCCTACCGAAGAACATCCTGGGTGAGGACAGGTGAATTCCTATGCCCTATGCATTAAGTTACATTTCGGGGGCCACAAATGGAAGAACTTGGGGGGCCACCAAGGAATGCCCAAAGGCGCGCATGTGGCCCCTGGACCACAGGTTGGGCACCTGGGCATTACATTCACCAACTGATTTCACACCAATCCCCAGAATTACTATAGAACATTGATACTTGGATGTTGCATTTACCATCTCTTCTTTTCATATTTTTCTTGAAGGAATTCTTTCACTTTCTGTGGATCTCTAAAATCTGGGATTGCAGAAGACCTATCATCGAATAATCCTAGCCAAATCTGTTTGCACACCTAAAAGGGAGAGAAACAAAAACATGTAAGTTGCATGCTGGGGTTAATCATATAACTATACAGGCAAAACAACCAGAATATAAACATTCGTGAACATTTTGGAGCCATTGGGACAATTTAGAAGAAGTAAAAATGTAACTACATATTTTTGGGGGGAGTTTAGGTGAACTTTAACTGTCAGTAAGAATCTTAAGAATTGAAGAACCTAAGTTTCAATACTGCCTATTATTGTAAAAAGAAATGACCTGCTGTAGATCCCAGGTCCCCAACCTGCGGTCCTTTGGGCGTTTTCCAGTGGCCCTCCTCTGTCCTCCACTTGTGGCCCCCTAAACCTTACTGTTAATACATAAGGCATAGGAACTAACCTGTCCATCAATCCCCCGCTGAAGTGCCCTAAGGGCGGAAAGAGGAGGAGAGGAAAGTGATTGGCTCAGGGTCAGTGACTCAGACAGCATCTGAACAAGTCCCTTGCCTTTCCTCTTTCTGCTCCAAGAAGATCCCGGGCAATGACGTGTGGGTGGGGGGGATTGGCAGGCAGGTGAGTGCCTATGCTCCCACTATACCAACGAGTGGGGGGGTGATTGTATAATATATATTGTGGCACATAACCTGAGAAAAGGGGCGCACAACATTTGAATGAAAGGCTTTGATTATATATGACTAAAATGTACATCACCATACTACGGTGTTCCTTAATGCTTGAAGTATCATTCAAATCAAATTTTGTTATTTAAAAATGAAAAATAATGTCTTCTAGCTATGCCTACTGTAATATTTCACTAAAAAAGCGTGTATAGATTAAAAATATTATGTGTGGCCCTTCAGTGATGCTGAGGGCCATACTCCATATCAACTTAGTTGCCCACCACTGTTGTAGATGTGTATGCAAGCATTTTTCTTGTCCGGCACTCATCATTATTGTTGTTAAATTAACATTAAGGGGGCATTCACATGGCCATCTGCAAGCCCCAGAAACCCAAAATGTGATGAAGCTGGGGAGACTCAACACTTGGTCACTTTTCGGGGGCTAGCCAGATATGGGCAGAATGGGGAAATTTTTAAATGAATGTGAGTGTGGGGGCGGTCGCTTTCTGGACTTTCTGGGAATGCTGCCTAAAACCATATTATGCTAGTCCGCCAATTTCTACAACTGTCCACTCAGTCCGGTGTAAGGAACAGTACAAGATCTTGTCTTTACTTTAAAAACTTGCACACCAACCCCCCACATGTGTTTAGTAGAGGAGCTGCAGCACTAATGATTTCACCGATCTCTCGTGTCAGCATGTTCTTCTGCAGTCCTTGTAAAGTAGAAAAGCATGATAAGTCAAGTACTGCTCCTTTCTCAGCAAGATTGAAATACAAATGGAATAACAAGGTCCCAATAAAGTGGGTCAATGGAATATGAACACTAGTTTTGCATTGCCAATACAATCAATGTGTATGTTTATTCTTATCTGCATTAGCAGTACCCATTCTCTAAACACACACACCAACTTATAGAAAGAGGCATTTTTACAAGTGGATTGCATGAGTTGTGTATTTACCTTAATATTCTGCATTGCAATAAATACGTTTTGTAACAAATACTCAGATCTCCTCCAATATGTAAATAGCTGCTCATGGGTAAGATGTTCAGTGTCAGATTGTTAAAAAGTTGATCAGTGTGTTCAGAGAATGGGTACTGCTAGTTTCAGCCCTGACACTGTTGTAACTAACCCCCCCCCCCCCCCCTACCATTGGTCTTTTGTCTTGGTGAGATGAATATAGAGTAAATACTGCATTGGCCAGTCCTGTCTACTTTGCTGGAACATTCTGTATATTCACTCATTCATATGGGAATGGCTTTTTTTTTCTATATTTCTCTCCAAAACTATGGGATGCATCTTATGGTCCGGTGCGTCTTTCAATGTGAAAAGTACAGTAAAAAGCAAGACTGGCTTTGACAAACATCCTATCTTATCTATTACAAATTTGTTTTCAGGTGAAAATAGAAATAAAAATGATTTTTTGTAAAATTCTGTTCACAAGGATATAAAATAAATACTCCAACAAAACACAGCCATGCAAGCTATTTCCAGGGCATATCTGTGCAGCCATGGTGAGACGGCTTCATTTACACGGCGGTATTGTATTGCACATACCCATTAATGAGCCAGGACTACATAGTTTGTTTAATTGATGAGTCTGCTCTAGCATCTGGAATCGGCACTAATCAAGTTAGAGGAAAAGCAAACATACCCAGAGTTGTCTTGTCCTTTGAACACAGTTAATTTAATGTAACTCAGTAAATATCTGAGCTTTTGAATATATTTGACCTTAGCTGCCTTCTTCAGGTTCTGGGGCTTTCAGATAGCAGAACTGTATTATACAAATGGACCACAAACATTACACCGTCATAGTAAGAACACAATTGATGGTTTGTAAAATCAACTGTAAAGCTCTGTACATTCTAGTTGACACCTTACAATCCACTTTTATTATACTACACATTCTTCCTGTGTGTGGGGACCTGAAGAGAGAAATACAGATCTCCCATAGTGTCCATCAGACTGGACTTGCTCCTCTGTGAGCCGAAGAACACAAAATGGGGATAAGGCCGACCAACTGAAATTGCATTTTGCATTGTAAATAAATTCCATGAATCCATTCACAATGTCACGCTCTTCCAGAGGTTTTTGTAAGATTTTATAATCAATAAGATTACACTCTCAGATGTATAGTGGCCAACATCCCAAAACAACAGACAGACAGAAGTTGATGATGGCATAAACACATCACCCCAAATTTCCCCTGGAATAGACAAGGGCGATGGGACTGGCCACTCAATATGTAAAAGCAATATATTTATTATACACAGTGCAAACAATGAAGTAATGACATCATATCAATCAAAAACAATGCACAATGTTGCGGATGTCACATCTGTACACGTGCTTTTAGACAATTAAAATAGTCCAAATGGTGGAAATTTCACCCCAACGCGCGTTTCGTTGAAGACTTCTTCAGGGGGTACAATATGGGGATCAGTCATATTGAATAACCAACTCGACATAAAAGTGGACACAGACCCTCAGGGGTTACTCATGTCCACAGACCAATATAGGGGGAAAGACATGATTTCTCATTAGTGTCCCCACTGCACCGACACAAGTGGGGAACGGAGAGACAGACAGACTTTAACCGCATAAATGCTGCGGTGTTCAAGATGGATTTTTAATACATTTACTTTGGTAAACATGATCAGTTGATGGTTTGGGTTGGTCTTGTAACAAAGATCACCAGTGGGGACTTAAGTGTAATTTGCGCCATTTGGACTACTTTAATTGTCTAAGCACGTGTAAAGATGTGTGCATCAGCAACATTGCGCATTGTTTTTAATTGATATGATGTCATTACTTCATTTCTGGCACTGTGTATAATACATGTATTGCTTTTGTGTCCCCTCACCCATGTCTATTCAAGAGAAAATTTGGGTGATGTGCTTATGCCATCATCTACTTCTGTCTGTTTCTGTAAGATTATTGAGCAGTTTCTCTGCCTACAAGATATCACAGACGCTTGGTTTAGTTCTAAAAACTAAGTACAACAGAAAAGTTTTCCAAATATGAATGATTAACCTAAGCTGGGGATAAAAAAAAACTAATATGAAAAGTTGTTATTCTAAAAATCTTCAACTACCTGCTACTTCTACTATAGACTATCCATTAGATTTTCAACAATTAAGAACTGAGTATTTGTTTATACCTTTTGTTACAATATAGCCAGGAGTGCACATAACTTTTTAGTAAGCTCCTCAGATGAGTACTAGGAGATTGTGTTTGGTACTCACCCCATATGTAGAGTGGTCTTCCTCACTGTCCTCTGTGTTGCCCTCCTGCATGGTAGATTCTGCTGCAGATGGACCTCCCTATTCTTGAGTGATCCTCCGATTAGCTGTCTCCATACAGGTCACCAGCTGGCTTTGGGTCACATGTAACTCTCACAGTAAAACACATTTGAACCCTCAGATCTCATACCTCAGTAGTACAACCATGACATTTTCTGGTTTAGTAACTAACCCCTGAGACTACCTGCAGTCCAAATGTCACCCTTCCATAGTCATATTCCAGCTGTCACAGGTACGCATAGCTAGTTTTTGGCCCCTTTTGATTACCACTTATGTGCACCCCTGTGTATAGTATTAGTCTAAAACAAAGGGAGGCTATTAAGGTAAAATTGTAGATAAGACAGTTATTTACAGTTACAATTTAAATATTGACTGTCTGTTGAATATCAATGAATCATATCACCACACATGTTGTGATTCATACAAAACTGATCGATTCATTTCTGAACGGCTGTGCGTGTGCTTCATAGTACTATCAGACACAAATTGAACAAAACAGCCAGAAAACCTGCCAGACTTGTACAATTGACTAAAACGTACCAACATGTCTGATCGCTACTTTTATCAATTTTATGTTCCATTTTCATCACTTTTGGTCGATCGGGTAAAAAGGAATCTTCCAAAGATTAATTTAGACTGCAAAATGTTTATCAAATTATCAAAATGACACACCAAACCATGTATGGCCACCTTTGCAAGGACATCACCTAAACATAAGCTGCCTTTTTTTAAAACAGAAAATCAATATTGTATCCATATCGTATCCAAAAGGTAAATTTTTTGAACAAAGTAGGCCACATTCCATTCTCTGACAATTTCCGCTATCGTTCATGGCGATCAATCGGCAATGGAACGTAGCCCACCTTGTCGATCAAACAGGGATTCAACATGTCGGCAAGTTCCAGTTTGATCACCGTTGCTTTTAAGTCAGGAATCAAGTGCGCAAAGTGGTTCATGGCTCGCACGGGCATTGACCCATGTATTAACACTAGCGCAGTGACACTTCATACCAATACATTTTTTGTTCACCACAACACTGTAAACCATACCAATTTTGAGTGCAGGGTTTATTTCTCTTGGTCACTGAAAATTTTTCCTACAAGACCCTAAACAGGCATCTAACATATCAACACAACACAGTAACAGAATGTAATTAGCTTTGTCAGAAAGATCCCAAAAGGGGATAAAAACACAGGAAGGAAAATGAAGTAGTAACTGCAGACTAAGTGGAAAAGACCATCCTGCATCTATGGCAAAGGTCACGCAACAGCTGAAATCATGAATTGGAGACAAATTGTCAGACCCAAAAGGAATACATCTGACACACACACACAACAGCTAGAACACACAACTTTCCTTCAACTCACTGAAAATTACAATTTGTGGGGAATTGAGGAAAACTAAACATAAATCCCCTAAATTGAATGCCCAATTGTCAACAATTAAGAATTGATGATTGCTTACACCTTTTGTTACAATACAGGATTTGTAGGGAAACTAGTAAGGTAGCAATAGACACATCAGTTTTGCTTGAAAGATCTTTGATTAGATAGATTTGTTTAATTTAAATATTGACTGTGAGTTGAATATGGATGAATAGCATCACCACACAGTATGATCCATGCAGTATGATCCAGGGCTGTGGAGTCAGTAGTTAAATTCTCAGACGCCTCAG
Source organism: Ptychadena robeensis (assembly GCA_036250615.1). NCBI lineage: Eukaryota > Metazoa > Chordata > Amphibia > Anura > Ptychadenidae > Ptychadena > Ptychadena robeensis. Next base: position 34,063,411 of record CM070035.1, read on the forward strand.
TTTCTGATACTTCCGACTCCTCTGTATGTAATATGCTAATGTTTATTACCATCCATTGAAGGAAAGGAAGGCAACATACATTCACCACAGAACTACTGGCCAGGAAACCAACACTGTACTGTAATGGCCAATGGGCAGTGGAAGGCTCCAAGAAGAGGCGGGGTGAAGGGGCACTTCATACATGATTTCCCTTGAATCCCAGAGTCATGTGTAAAGTTGAAGCTAACAATCTAAGTATTTGTCGCCTCAGATGAATTACAGCGGTTTTTCAAATGTGTTACAGCTTCAGTTTTGAACTATTGGCGATCCCATACCCTTCACATACACAAGTGTCTCTAGTCGGGCAACAAACCTTTACTTCATTATCAGCGAGAGTTAGGCTAGGGTCACAGTGGGCGCTGCGTTCCCTGTAACAGCGGGACACAACACAATGGAAAGCGCTGCCGCACCTTAACTGTGCATTATGTCCCATTCAGTGACGCATACAGTCAGAGCTCAAATCCCTGTTGCCATAGGCAATAAAGAGAGCGATATAGATGAATTGTCCCCTATCCCACTCTCCTGTCCGTGGAAACTGCAATCACACTGCAGCTCCCACGGACACAGCAACATTGGCAGAGGAGAGGGAGAACACTCTGCAGCTGTCTGCCCCCCTTCCTCCTCCTGATCAGTGTGGAGAATGACATTGTGCTGAGCGTGTACTGCTGCTAGTGACACCTACTGGCTGAATGTAATATTGCATTCATTTAATTCATTGCATTAACCCAATTGATGTGAAAACGTATTAAATATTTTTTCTGATTTTCCTGCCCTAAAAACTGGGTGCGCCTTATGGTCTGGTGCGTCTTATAGTCCGAAAAATATGGTAATACACACCATGAGCTAAGTGACGCATCAAATGAGAGGTACACTTGGCAACCTTATTTCCCTTATTTAAAGAAACACATCCTAAGGGCCATTTCACACTAGCCGCGCTGCAGCCGCACAACGCAGCATAGCTAGCATTAACATGTTTCTCACTGGCCCTGTCTTTGCATTTTTGCCCTCCTGCACGCATATTTGCACACACAGTGCAAACCGTCTCCCATAAAAAAGTAGACAGGTGCAGTGCAGAATGAGGGTTTTTTCACCAGAAATGTATGCTTAAAGCGGTTTTAAACTAAAACAAAAAAACACACATACATGAAATAAGCACATTACTTACCTGTCAGCAGTTCAGATCCTGGAAAACTGCTACACAAAAACAAATAAAACTAACTTACATTCTTCATGTTTTATCTGATAGTGGCAGCATGTTCAATAAGGGCAGAGAAGCCACTTCCTGATCCATTCTTCTCCAGGCAGCAGCTGACAACAACCCGCACCAAGCCCTTTGCCCCGCACTCCTACACAGACTCCTCTGCAGCTATGTGTGGGGGAGAAGGGTGGGGTGCTCCATCTAGCTTTGTGAAGAGAGGCTTCTCTCTCCCCTCTTCACTAAGTCTCACAGACGTGACGCTGACGTCACATCTGTAAAACTCAGACACAGGGGGGCTCCAGCTTTCAGAAATAATTTTGGTTTTTTTTTTAGTCGGCGATCTCTGAGCTGAGCTGAGCTGCACCTGATACTGCAGAGACACCTAACAAGTGGTAGGTCCGCATTGAGCATTACGTTTACTGTTAAAAACCCGAACCGCAGCGAGCGTAGAGTAAAATGTCTTATTAAAAAGGTGCCTTTACTTCAGTTGTCCTCTTAATGAGGATATGCAAAAGGAAGAAAAATGTGTCACATAATGTCTGTTCTTGGGGCTCAAAAAACAGTTGTGAGGTTCTGCAAGGGTACCTATGGGGTCAAAAGAACTCGAATGTTTTATTCTTGGTGATATTTCCACTAGACACAAGGGTACTTCCATACACAGTTTATGGTTAATAAAATAGCTGACTTACTTCATTTCCATGTTTCTGAAGGAACTCTATTTCTTGTTGTGTAAATGTCGTCATAGAAATTGACTTCACTCTGTGGGGTGGGTTCAAACCACGCCTAAACAGGTAAACAGAGATAAATAAAATAAACGACTGTTCAAAAAAACTAAAGCAATTCAGTACATACAGTAAACAGCATATTTAAAACACTATATCATTGATTATGGTAATTTCTTATGAACTCCCCCAACTCAGATTTTAAGGCACAGTGAGGTAGGTAGGCAATCAAACAATTATTCTATATGCTCCAGGCATGCAGAAGTCAGAAAACTCCAGGGAGGTCAAAATATAGCCCAACAAATAGTGTGCAAAGCCACCAAAATGTGAACCAAGGGTGTCCATCCAAAGTATCAAACAGGATCAAATGTGCAATCAAATCAAATCAAAAATCAAATGCGCAAAAGTGGTGCGCATCATTTCTCGCTCGAGGGTCACCATGTCCCCCTCGATCATTCATTAATCGAGTGCATATCGACCCCTGTATGGGGACCTTAGTTTAACAAAGCTGATTATTTCTTACAAATTCAGTTCTAGTTAAAGGTTAGCATGTTAAAAAATAAAAAACTAATGTGACTAATTTATTTACTCTTTGAAAAAAAAGCAGCAGGGCACAGAGCTTGATGCCAAAAAAGAGGGGTATATATGATATGCATGTGCGCATCAAAAATATGCCCCCTGGTATCTGTTAAGGGAGCTATACACTGGTCGACAGACTGAAAGAAAAAAAAAAACAATCCGTTGACGTTGATGGAATGTGAACTGATTTCCGCCCACCTGGTAGATTAGCGCAAAGTGATCGATATCGAACAGAAAATTGATCAAGGAGTGGTTGGACACGTTGGTAAATTTCACTTGCTCGTTTCAAGTATCTGAAGGATTTTCTAGCTGTTTGGATCGATTTATACAAAGTACTATGGAGCATGCGCACAGAACTAAGGAAGGAATTGATCACACTGTCTGGGGGGTACAATCGACTGATATTTAAATTGCACAAGATGATCAATTCAAAAAAGGACTGAGCACATGGCCTGTGTATGGCTACGTTTAACACAAAGATGGGGATTCCCAACTCACAGAAGGTAAATATGAATTCTCTTTCCTCCTCCAACCAGGGTGGATAAAAATCGATTATTTAAATCAGATTTTTAAAAAAATGAAATGCTTTTTGGAGGAAAAAACATTAACATCCCAAGGTTATTCCATGATGAAATAAAGGTAAGTTTATGTAGAATAAGGCTGTATATGTTTAAATGTTTTGGTAAATAAATTTTCATAAAAAAACATCCCAAAAACGACAGAAGTTGATAATGGCATAAACACATCACCCCAAATTTCCCCTGAAATAGACGAGGGTGAGGGGACGGGTCACTCAATATGTAAAGCAATACATGTATTATACACAGTGCAAAAGATGAAGAAATGACGACATATCAATTAAAAACAAGGCACAATGTTGCGGATGTACACATCTGTACACGTAGACAATTAAAATAGTCCAAATGGCACAAATTTCACCCCAACGCGCATTTCATTGAAGACTTCTTCAGGGGGTACGATATGTCATTTCATCGGCCAAATCGGCTTTTGTGTCCCCTCAACCGTGTCTATTCAAGGTAGATCTTGGGTGATGTGATTAGCACAGATGCCGGGTTTACTTTCTCAAAACTAAGCACAACAGAAAAGTTGTCCAAATATGAATGATTAACCTAAACTGGGGATAAAAAAAACAAATATGAAAAGTTGTTGTTCTAAAAATCTTCACCTTCTCGCATTTTAAATTTATACCAGCAAGAATAATTGATTTAATTCAGTTTGATTTAAAATCGAGCCTTACAGATTAGTGATTTAAATCATGATTCAAATCGATTTGATTTAAATCAAATCCACCCTGCCTCCAACAAAACAAAGCTTGTGTATTTTTTCCTGACCATTAGGGCTTGTTCCCACATTGGCCCACGGCGGTCGAAACAAGTGCACAAGTGTTGGCCGCGCTTTTTTTTTTTTATTAACAACACAGTTTAATGCAGCCGCCCCCGGGTCGTGTCCATAGAGAATGAATGGACGCAGTTAATATTCACGTCCACACAAGACTTTTGACCGCGTCCATTCATGCCTATAGGCTCAATCAGCTGCAGCGGCCGCCCATGGCCACCCTTCTGAGTGGGGACACGGCTATTCAAATAATAATGGCGGTCAAAACTGCGCCACCCTGCCGCCGGCCAAGGAAGTGGGGACAAGTTTATATATGACTCTTTCCTGTGTTTTGTGATCGGAACTAAAATTTGGGGAGTATCCTGTATTTCGACCGAACCTTTCATGTGGTGCTACTTTGGATTCACTTACGATCAGTGTCAAATAAAAAGATCTAAAATCGAATCGGAAATTGATCATACTAAAATCGAACTATGTATGCCCAGCTTTACAATTTGTGCAGGATCTGCCACCTCATGGAGCAGTGATACAACCTTGGAAAGGTTGATCCGTGCAAGCTGACTACTATAACTTCAGGCCTTCAGGGCAACAAGCTTCACAGACTGACTAATATTAAAGCGATCTGCCCTAATATATATAAAAGAAGAATCGGAGGTGGTAAGTCCTTCCTGCAGTTGTACACCCTTCAGAAGCATTCTGCAAACCACATAGACAAGACATTGTTAGTTTATTAGCATTGCTTATTCCTTCTACAAGGCCTTTCCTTGATCTTATCTATATGTGTTACTATGAATCACCAAGTAACGTAGAGGCGGCGGACATCAAACCATTAACAAAGAACGGTTTCATTTTTACAAAATATCAAGACTACAATTATCTTATTTTATATGAATTTTCCTATTGTAGTCATTGTCTTCCTTTAATGAATTGCATGGTTTATTGTATGTTTTATTTCACCTTCTGCAACCCAAACTCATTAAGGCCCCCCATACAGCTTACAATCTTTCCATACAATTTCTGTACAATAAAATGTCATTATACCAAAACCATGTAATAGGAGGACCTTTCTCAACCTTCCAATCACCATGTATTCTATCAGGGAGGACCTGGCACTACATAGCAGTGATATATCCCTCACTATGTATTCTATCAGGACCCCGCACTACAGCAGTGAGTTATACTTCCAATCACTATGTAATCTATCACGGAGGACCCTGCAACTACATAGCAGTGATATATACCTTCCAATCCCATGTTTCTATCAGAGGAGGACCCTGCACTACTGCCGTGATATATACCTTCCAATCACCATGTATTCTATCAGGGAGGACCTGCACTACATATCAGTGATATATACCTTCCAATCCACATATGTATTCTATCAGGGAGGACCTCCTTACCTAGCAGGGAATATTATACCTTCCAATCACAATGTATTCTATCAGGGAGGACCCTGCACTACAAGAGCCGTGTAATACCTTTCCAATCACCATGTATTCTTATCAAGGAGGACCCGGCCTCATCGCAGTGATATTACCTTCCAATCAGCCATGTATTTCTATCATGGGAGGACCTGCACTACATAGCACGTGAATCTACCTTCCATCACCATGTATTCTAGCAGGGAGGACCTGTCACTACATAGCAGTGATCATATCCTTCCATCACTATGTATTCTATCATGGAGGACCCTGCACTACTAGCAGGAATATATACCCTTCCAATCCCATGTAGCTATCGGGAGACCCTGCACCTACATAGCAGTGATATTAAATCCTTCCCATCACCTGGTAAATGTCTATTAGGGACTACCCAGACTACCTTCAGTGATATATACCTTCCAATACACTATTATCCTGCAGGGAGGACCGGGACTACATAGCGTGATATATACTCCAATCACTATGTATTCTATCAGGGAGGCCACTATAACACACCGTTTGTTTGGTAGATCTAATGGATCGATCTTAAGGTGTATGGGGGGGCTTAAAACATTTTTTTTAATAAAATGTATTGTAAACCAACAGCGCCTAGAGCCATTTTGAGGCAGAGCGTTGCCCAGGCAGTTGAACCTCTGAGGCCCTTCCATGTTATCAGAGAACATTCGCATAGGGCAGTGTGTGATATCTAACTGCCAACATGTCATCTCAATCTCAAGTACCGTGTATTACCAAGTGCTTCGAACTTTTTACTGTTAAGTGCCCTGCACAAGAAAGCTGTATTTGAGTAAAATGACCCTTGAGAATGACTTGAGGACATGTGTACTTTCAGAAGAGCTTTATTTTTATCCACATAAAAGTTCTACAGCAGAATGAAGTCCTTATCTTAGTCCCTGACCCTTTCTGGAACTGGCAAGTCAGCACATTCATCCAGAGCAAGTCAGAGAAATGAGGAGGAACCCTTCCCTGCAGAGATGCATCCGGTGTCACAGTGCTACCCAAATCTGAAAAGTTTGCAGAATACAGTCTTCCCTGTCCACGTCAAAGGAACAAATGGCTACTGGAGTGATCAAATGCCTAAAATATATTGCAACTTTGTACAAAAAGGAACCAGACAATATGTAGGATTTAACACCTTCCTCTTCTAAATAGAATATTTGATAACATGAGCAACGTCTTGAGTTGCAGGAACAGCAATAACCAGCCCGATTTAAGGAGAGAGGTTTGTATCATCTCTTAAGCTAGGCATACACAGTACGATTTTACCACCATTGATCTTCGATTCGATTGTAGATCTTGAGGTTTTTACCAAACATCGATCGTAAGTGAATGCAAAGTATGGAAAAAAAGGACTATTTTAGTTTTGATCAAAAAACACAGGAAAGAGTCATATATAAATGTGTTCATATAATACAATCGCCCCGACCAGCACACACAACATTTCATAACTTTTAAATCGATGTTTTGATCGGTATTGAATATTTTCATTGATCAAACCATGTGTGCAGTATACAATTTAAGTTCAATCGATGTAAACTTTAATCATTTTGAGTCGATCAAAAGCTAAAATTAACTTGTGTATGCCTAGCTTCATTGTTTTTGGATATAGATTATTATTATTAGAGTTTTCAGCAGTACAAATTGTTTCATACAACAAGTGAATATCCATCCATACAAAAAGGTCAATCATTTGTCTATACAAAGCTAGTGAATATTTACTGGATATGGTTTAACATCCCTGCCAAGAGCTAACTAGGGAGTCCCCCAATCATTGAGTCTCATTATCATTTATGTGACTTGTTTCATCCCATCATAGGACGAGTCTCTCCCAAAGTTAGCTCTAATTTTCAAATCCAAACAAAGCTATGGAGGAGTTTCATATGAACATTCTTCAGTTTCTATAGCTGGCAAAACAATATGACATCCGAGAGAAGAAAGGGAAACTCTTTTGCACCTAAATAAGTAAAGAATGTCTTGGTTCAAAGCACATGATAAAAGGAAGGAAGAGAAGCAAGAAGCAGCAGACCATGTCTGCAGGTTACATACAGACTGACTGGCTGATGTATGAGTTGCAAGAAGTCGTCATATTGGTCTTCATTTAAAGGTATAATAGCAACAAGAACCATATGTAGGATGACTGCAAACAAGTAAAGCTTTAATGAGAATTGTACCCCAATATTCACATCAGGTCTCCCAATACATTCTACCACTAGAATGCCACAATTAGTTGACTCAGAATATTTAAAATTATTTTTACTTTAAAAATGCAGAAAGAACCCTATTTTTCTGATCGGGGGGAAAAAGTGCCTGCATCTTATGGTCCGAAAGCGAGACCACAGCTCTCCCGGCAAGGAGATTAGCCGGGCAGCTGTCAGATGCGAGATCCGCCCACGGTTGGATCTCCGATCTGAACTGTATAATTGCTTATGCCGACAGAGCTCAGAGCCCTGCTGGCAATGAAGAGAGAGATAGATGAACTGCCATCTATCGCTCTCTCCGTGTCTGTGGGAACTGCAATCACGCTGCTACTTCCATGGACACAGGAACAGCCAGAGAGGCGAGGGAGAGCAGAGGAGAGAAGACTGGGCAGCCCCCCCCCCC
>CM070035.1:34071483-34090775 GCA_036250615.1 Ptychadena robeensis
ATATTTCTTTCCTGGTTTTCCTGCTTTAAAAACTGGGTGCGTCTTATAGTCCAAAAAATACGGTAATCCTCCAATTCCCTGTGCAGGGAAGGAGAAACTTTCACTATACCAGAAATATGTGCCCTGTGTGTTTACCTGCCAGTATGGGGAGCTTAAAATTGAGGTATATGTATTAGAGATGAATGGTGCTGGAAAGGAAGTCCATGGAGCACGTCTGTGTCCTCACACTACACGTTCAGACAGTCACTGCTCATAAATTCAATCACCTAATACAACCAATTAAAATTTTCCAGCACGACCAATCCTTTTTCAATAATTTTTTTCCCAATTTTAAATTGTTTTAGGTTGATCTAAACATGTGGGCTGCCATAGATTTTCAATCAATCCAAAAATGTATTGAATTAAGTTGATTGGATGAAAAATATAAACGTGTATGGGGGCCTTTATACCAGACAGACCTAAACTGTTTGTGTATAATTTGTTATCTCTTTTAAGGCAAACATGTACAACAGAATACGTGATTAAAGCCCTCCCATACACCTTAAGATCGATCCATACAATCTCCATTAGATTTACCAACAAAAGTTGAAGGGCACATGGCAGGGCAATCCACAAAATCCCCAACCAGTTCCAGCTGGGCAGCACAAAACTCGAGATGAGGTTCAATCTCTTAAACTGAACTACCCCAACTATAGAATGTGTGCATACAGTTGAGGCAAAAATGATTACCCCTCCTTCATGAAATTAGACAACATTGATTTATCAATTTTTATAGTGTATTTGTTTCCAAAATAACAATACAATGAGTTTAATTAGGATATTCCATCGATACACTAAGGTGAGACAAGAAGAGCAAAAATTAGAGATCCAAAATGATTAGCCCCCTGACCAATCAGTAGTGTACTCTTTCTGAGGCCCAACTGACAATCTTTTAAGGTAGCCCAATTTTTCAGCCGATCAGCCACTGTGCCAACTGTCCGGTGGTCACTCAGCTGAAAATCGGGTACACTCACCTGGCGAGATCCACCAGGAATCTCCACATGTTGGATCGAACGGTGATCCGACATGTTGGTAAACTTCCTGGCCGATCTCATTATCTTGGTGCTCGCCGATCCTCTGAGCGACCAGCTGTAGTCTGTCCCTTATCTATCGAGGGAGAATCTGCCCATGTATGGGCACTTTTAGAGTAGTTCTTTACTAGGTTGGCACATGTCTCCTGAGGGATTTTGGCCCATTCTTTCATTGAAAATTGTTCTAACTGGTCCAAATGAATGGTTTTTGAGCAAAGTCTAGGCTTAGGGCTATGTCCCAACTTAGGTGATGTGCCCTGATTCCAATCGTGGCGCAGAGACCCCAGGGGATTGCTAGCACCCAGTGATCTCCAACAATAAGAATCGCGGCATGGCACCTTCAGGCAGGAAGTGGGGGGTGGGACAGGATATCTTGCCCCCCCCCCTGTCTAACCGCACCCATTGAGAATGAATGGACGCAGTTAAAATGTCTTGTAAAATGTGGCCCCATCAAATACATAGCCACAATCTCCCACGATCTACACGCCTCGATTATCCTTCTAACCAACACGATAAGCTTCTCAACAGATCGAATGATACAGAAGTCATTTACTGATGAAAGCAGCCAAAGCCCCAAACCCCCACCCCCCATCTACGCAATGCTCTTTCTGTATGAAGATGGACAGGTCCATATAGAAACAGAAGAACAGGTCAACTTCATCGCAAAGAGACCACAGATAATACCAGTAAGGGCTCCTCTGTGTTTCAGCTGAACTTCTATAATTCAGAATCCCTCGCCTAGATTTTCGATCTAGCTTCTTGATGAAAGTGTATTTCTATGTTTTTTTTATTCAATTTGGAGGCAAAAATGTCTTTCTTACTTGGCCTCACACTAATAATGCTTCTAAATGTAAAGAGATGATGACATTGCCTAAACAACGTATTGTTGCCAGCAGCAATCACTGTGTACTGTACACACATCACACAGAAGAACGATTTATCCTGAAATACAATTCAAAGCCAATGTTTATTTGTAGTCACTTACTACTGTTTTCAAATCACTGTCCTGTTTAAATAGACAGAGCATCTCGGGTGAAACTATAATTCTCCTAACTTCTCGGCAAGCACTCTGCCATGAACAATAACACTTGTGGCAAATGGCAACTAAGTAAAAAAAATATGGTATATGCATTAAAGGGTTAGCAAGAGGATAAAAGACGACATGTATTGCAATATCTCATTGTAAAATCGATCGCCCAATCAAGTCTGTGCCTACCACCTTAGGCCACCGATTCCTGGACGATTCTGTGCCCGATCGATCGCTTCACAAATGGCAACTCCCCTTGATGTGTGCTCAATCGATCAGAAAAGACTAACAGGTTGGTTCTCCTGGCCGATCCGATTTGGGGGCCATGTCGATCGGTCGGGGTCGATCGGTCAAGGTGGGCTGCACACAATTCCTCGCCGATCGATCGGCGTGCACGCGCCTGGTGATCGATTGGCCAGGAATCGTGTGGGAAAAATCGACCCGTGTATGGCTACCTTAAAATATTTATGCAGGACTGCACATAAGTGGTACGCAGCTACGCATAAGGACCAAAATCTAGCAAGGCGTAGCTGCAGTATTGTTACTCTGCGTCTTTCCGTACCAACAACTAGGTATTCCGGGCAGGCGAGGAGTCAGGGAACGACAATTTCGGTCAGGTGGAGAGATCTGCAGCGCTCAATCTGGCATTTCATCCTTAGATCATTTAAGACAGGCTACTTCGTGAACCTGTACAGGTACAAACACCTGCAGAACTTGTAATTCCAACTACAAAGGTTTAGAGTAGCTATTTATGAAGACACATCTATTTAACTGAACCTATTATTAATTTCATGTCAAATAAAAAGTGGCTGTCTGTGTACTTTGAAGATTGGTTCGCTCCTCTTCTAACTTAACAAGCCAACTTGTTTTCAAGAAGTAAAAAGAGAGAAATGAAGCAAGATGTTTCTGGGTGTAACCCACCTTCAGGACTACGTCATGCTTGTGGATTTTAAAGAAAACATTAATAGCTGACATTCCAGGATCGCCTGCCAACGAACAGAACAATCTATAAGGACGGCAGGCAGATGCAGCCAAAGGATGATAGAGGCTTCTCTGTGCCTTATGGGTACAAAGTGGAGGTAAATGTACATTGTGTGCAGCCACTTCTAAGTGTCCCCCTGGAATATACAAACTACCGACATGTTAAAAAAATATTTAGATACAGGAAACTGCTTGAATTGCTGGAATTCCTGTCAGCACTGGGTGGGAAGGAGCTGGCAAAAAAAGTGTCAGCGCTTACAGGCAAGTGGTCTAATAAAAAGGTTACCAGTGATCATCCTAATCCTTTACAGACCACACTCATCTGTGTAAAGCCCACCATACACCTTAAGATCGATCCATACAATCTCCATTAGATCTACCAACAACTGTGTAGTAAAGTGGCCTCCCTGATCGAATACATAGTGATTGGAAGGTTTAGAAAGGTCCTCATATTACATGGTTTTGGTAGAACAAAATTTGATTGTACTGCCTGGGTTGCAGCAAAACATTAATGTTTCCCATCCAAGAAAGACTGTGATGTATCACAGCCTTAAGGCCCCCATACATCTTACAATCTTACCATACAATTTCTGACTTACCATCAACTTTTCTTCTACCTAAACCATCATGGAGGACCCAGCACTTCATAGTTGTTGGTAGATGGATCATCCCTCTGCAGATGTCTGCATGAGAGTGGCAGCTGAGTTCCGCTCACATACCAAGCTGTGATAGCTGTAGATGGATGATCCGTCCATGGATGGATGCACAGATCGTCTGTCTGCAGGTCTCTGTATGTGAGCGGCTTCGGCTGGTGGTGCCTCCGGACTATGAGAAGCAGTTGTTTTTTTTTCTCCAGATTTTCTTTATGTCTACTATGTTTTATAGTCTGAAAAATACAGCAATACCATACCAGTGTGTGGTCAGTGGGCTGCTATGGTCAGTGGGCTCTTGTGTGCAAAAGTCTGATAACATCTTGGTCCAGGCCAAGTCATTGACATACTCGGGGATGACTTTGTAACCATAAAAGTGAAGCATTTCTTTATTATTAGAGAGTTTTTTTCATGTTTCTGACTGGTCCCCAGCGATATCTTGTTCGCCATCAGTCATCCTTGCTGTTAGATACAAAGAGCACAAATAAAACTGGTAAACCTAAGCCCAGACCAGGATACAAATTCTGCCCAATGTTTAAAAATGTGACTCTGCAAGAGCTAAACATTAACAGGTTATTTATACACAAGACATGTGGAAAATAACCTCAACCAGCTTGCCAAGTCAGAGAACTGGTTCTTCAACTGAGGGAACTATGGCTGAACGTAAAAGAACAATCTAGTTTTTTGCTAAAGATTGCCTGTTCATTAGCTTTGCTTGGTGCCTCAAAAAGTCCAATGTGGAGAAATCTGTTATAACTGTGCTTCTGGTTACACAATTGTACAGGATCCTTCATGTAATAAAATGGACCGGTCATCTACCTCCTCCCTACGAAGCTCAATCATTTTCAGTCCAAGCTGGTACCGTGGGTGGTCTGAATATAAATGCAGCCAACCTCGGAGTACCCCCTTTATTTCTATCAAGGTACTATATCTGAATAACTGATTGCATAAACACTCCGGAGACGAGTACTAAAGCAGGGGGCTGTAATGTATTTAGCAATCTATGTTTAGCACTGTAGTGATGTGCTTGGCTCTAAAATACAGTATATATTTAACAAAAAAAACAAAAAAAAAAAACAACTCAGTCTGGTTAACATTTATAACCTACCACCACATAATCAAAACAGATCAATCCCCTTTCAAAGCCCTATACACACTCCAGAATACGATCAGATATTAAATTGGTGAAAATACCATATTTTTCCACACTATAGGACGCACACTTAAGTTTTGGAGAGAAAAATAACAAAAAAAAAATAAAGGAGACACAGACATTCAGATATAAAGTGAATATACAGAATGATCCAGCAAAGTGGACAGGACTGGACCATGCAGTATTCCTGTTTACCTCCAGTGTCAGGAAGGAGGTCTTCATTGCAGGGCTGAAACTTTACCATGTGTCTATACACTAGCAGTACCCATTCTCTGAACACACTGACCAACTTATGGAGAGACACATTTTATCTGGCACTAACAACTTATCCGTGAGCAGCTATTTACATATCGGAGGAGAGAAGTCTTTTTTTACAAAATGTATTAATTGCCATGCAGAATATTAATTCTTAAATATATTATTATTAAAAGTTGGTCAGTGTTCAGAGAATGGGTACTGCTAGTGCAGATAAGATCTCTTCTTGGCAGTGGCTTTTTGGCTTGGCTGGAGGTGATGGAACAAATAGCTATTGCTCCCATTATTGTTGGAACTAGAAGAAAAAAAAATTATTTTTTACTTACATATTCAGACCAGACACAGGGGCATTTTCCCATTGATTTGAATAGTTAAAAAAAGTGTGTTATATAGTCCAAAAAATACAGTATTTAGAAAACCTGTCAAATACTCGATTTTGAATCAACCTAATCTGGTTGATCAAATGTATGTTCGATCAATTTTGATAAAATCGATTTAGGCAAAAAGAATAGATTTTCAAGCAATCCACTACAAAAAAAACAATTTAGTTATTTGTTAGATTCTTTTACATAAATCACTTATACACTTGTATGAGAGACGCAACGGACACAGTTATTTTTTGTCTCCACTTGTGAGCATCAGAGCTGCTGCCAACACATTCACCTTCAGTCAAATTCAGCAATGAATATTTGTTTGACCCCCAAGGGGTCCGGACCCAAAAGGTTGACAACCAATGAGCAGTGATGGGCAACTGAGTTGATATGGAGGGCGGCCCTAAGCCTCACTAAAGGGCCGAACATAACTTTTTTTTTTTTTATCTATACTGACTTGTATAAGCATTTTTTATAAAAAAAATAAAAAAAAAGACAGCAGGCATAGCTAGAGGAGATTGTTTTAAATGTTTTAAATAACAAAACTTGTTTTAAATGATACTTCAAGCATTAGGGAACACTGTAGGATGGTAAAGCACATTGTGTGTGATCTATATCAAAGGTTATGTGCTTCATAGATTCAAAGCCTTTGATTATATCTATGGGGCACATATCTAGGGGGGGGGGGGTCAGTTCCTTTGCCCTATGCATTAACAGGTTTCGGGGGCCGCAAGTAGAGGACTGAGGGGGCCATCAAAAAACACCCAAAGGGCCACATGAGGCAGAATATAACATTTTTGTTGTTCGTTACTTTAGGTAGAAAAGGGAAAAAATTATTATCTCTTGAACAGCAGACAAAATTATATTATCAAAAACCAGGCAGTTGTGCTTGGCAGGAACAACTTGTCCATCAGTATTTTTAATTATCTGCATGAAGACGATATCTGCAGACTATATTGCTTGCCCCAGAAAGCCAATTTGATAAAACGAAGCTCTGGATTTTAGAAACAAGCAGCAATTCAGAATGGCCGGGTATTGTGCACAAACATTGGCCGCAGAACATAAATGTGCGCTATGGCTGCCAAATCATCACACATCACAACATGTTGTGAAGGAGACGCAGGATTACAGCCACCTCAATAGCTAATTAGCACTCGAGCTTCTTCTCTCAAATGGTATGACGCCGATTCGGAGAATGACCGGTTCATGGGAAAAGAGCGGCACAAAAGGCACGGCGGACAATTCCAACGCCAAAGTCAATGCAGTCTGCGGCGGGATGGTAATGAGCTTCTCCAGTCAAGCGCCAACAGCCTGCATCTTGTATTTCTGAAAGTGTATTGTGTAAACATTGTGCATAAAGCAGCGCTGCATTTATGGGACTGCTTCCCTGGAAAACACCTTGTAAAGCCCCCCACATACACATTCCGATGTTTCGTACGAATTTTGCCCGATTGACCAGCGTGGTCGGCCGGGGTGATCGATCGGGAGAAAATCTACAAGTCTGTAAATTTTGGTCGATTTGCTGTTAATAAAATAGTGTTGGGCCTATCGACCAGTGATAATTCAAATTTCGATTTTTCTTGCCAGCTGATTTTTCTTGCCATTTTAAGTGAAAATCAGGTGACTCGATGGGACGAAAAGTCGGTGGTCGTTTCTCAACCTGTGGGTCGAACGACCATTTCGCAGGGGTCGCTCATTGAAAGCATCAGAGCTGCTGCTAAGCGGTGTGGGAAGTTAGAAGAGAGAGTATTGCCCCCTCCTAACTCCTATAAGTTCCCTCATAGGCAATTAATCGCCTCGTGCTTTTAAACACATGCGGAAATCGGCATTGATCGTGTCCATTCAGTTAAATGGGCTTGTCCCCACTCAACTGATGGCCGTGATTGCGTGCGTGCATGATTGGATGTGTTTGCCGGCAGTGGGCGGTCGCAATTTTTTTATTCCTGATTGCGTCCATAGATATGAAAGGACACAATTTTTTGATAGCGTGTGGCTGCGATCCAAAAATTGTGTCCATTTATTCTCTATTGACGCGATTTGTTTTTTTACAGTGGAGACGATTTTAAACAAATAAATCGCGGGTGAAAATCACCTGGTCAATGGGCAATCGCCTGCCTGCAATTACGCATACGATTAAAATTGTGAGCGTGGGAAAATATAAGGGAGGGGACATTACACTTAACTGATCATGCTGAAAGTTATGTTGTGGCATTTTTTTTCTGGTATTTGGAATGCGGAAGTGGCATTCCGCACCACCACTTCAGCATTCCAAATACAGGAAGTGACACTTCGCAACATCACTTCCAGGGTTGCAGATCTAAAAACCAATGTGGTAGAGTATTCCTTCCCAAACTGACACTTCACATCCTGTGCCCCTGCAGCAATAAGTGGTTCCTCCTGCTGCCTACTACATCAACAGGAAATTCCTAAAGTGTTGTCTTTATGTCCTCAATATTTCATCCAGTTTGTAGTTACCTAAACTATATACAAATACTTTATTTCAGGTATTAGGGGCAGGAGAAGATATGAGTGGTGTACACACAGTGCTTGTTCTGTTCTATGGAGAGGGAAGGGATGAAGACAAGCAAGGCAGACCATTGAGTCCTCCCCCATAGAACACAGCGGTCATTGGTAGGTAGTCCACCCTGCAGATCACTGAATGACTGTCACACAACTGTAAAATAACAGGTATGGATCACAATAGATCACAGGTGTCAAACTCTATCCAGGGGGGCCAAATTTGGCTTGCCCAGCAAATTCTTTTGTCTCACAGCAGATCTGCTAATTCTGACTACCCAGCAGACCCTCTACTAGTGCACTCACTCGCACTCCGAAAACTACAGGTCCTGGCTGCTCAGTGGTGACGTCACAGTGAGAACCCGCTGCCTGGAGTATGCTGGGATCCATAGCTCTCCCAGATTGGAGGACAGAGGTATGGTGAGTGAAGCTGATACTGGGGCAACAGGGAAGGCAGAGCTGGGAAGAGGAGAACCAGGATTGGTCTGGGGGGCGGCAAAGTAAAGTAACAGTATGGGGGCTTACATGAACTACACAGACACTGTACACACAGGAATGGGGGTGATACATGGACTACACACACCGTATGAACTGTACAGTATATTTGTAGTCCATGTGTGCCCTGTCCCTGTGTAAAGTGTGTGTATAGTCCAGGTTGTCAAACTCCGACCCACGCACCTAAAATGTCCACGGCCCACATCTTTAAATAATTATCAAGGTTGGCTCATAACTTTGCAATAGATCGTCTGGGGCAGCAATGATCTAGCTTTTGTACAAGGTTTTAGTTTGTTGTACTTACTAAATATTTTAGTGCCACAAATACAGAATAAATACAATTCAGCAACAAATAATTATAGCAATGTGTAATGATATGATGATACATTTCAGGACCATACAGGATATAAAAAATCATTCGCCGCACAGCTACAGGACCTAACCTCTGTGCCGTGTAATCTTGATAAGCAGCGGCATAAATGGGAACATACAGCTAAAAAATAATGATAAATACAGATTAGGACCTGAGGATTACCGAAGCTGCGGAGTAAATTTCCAGCAACATGAACTCACCAACTAACAAAAGTGAGTAAGCTATGAATTCAGGGATAGAAGCCTTCTTCTCTTATCTGTGATGATTGGCAGATCCCTTTTCCTAATATCACTTCTTCCATCCAACAAGAGGCGATTCTAGATGTGAAGTCTACAAAGTATCTCACTGGAACATTTTTTATTATTTTGGTAGAATTAGTTTGGATTGTCTTTCACTTATTTCTTGCGACAATGACAAGTGATTCTCCATAGTGGGAACATGGCAGCAGGTGAAAACCACTCGCTTTGACTCTTGGAATTATCGCCACTCGTAGAAGTGAACAAGCCGAGGAAAGCCAAAGCGACGTCTAATGAATGTCTCCACATTTTAACGGAAATATAGCAGGTAAGTGAGATTATGCACATTTTGTTATAGTATATAGCAGTTATTATGAATCTAAATATACTTCATATACAGTGTCCCTGGCATCATCAATGATGCTGGGGACACAAGGCATTGGGACACCTATGCCAGGTGGCAATTACTGGCTCATGGTCCGACCCCTCGGTCACATTTTAGAACACATTGTGGCCCACGAGTCAAAAAGTTTGCCGACCCTTGGAGTAGTCTGTATCTAATCTCAATAATACTGTTGTTAGGGAAGACATTCCATATTCAGAGAGTTTGTCTGGAAGAAAGTCAAAGATGACCTCCCACTTCACAGTGTTGCCTGTGCTCAAGCGCCTTCAGCATAGAACAAGGTGCACGCAGTGACAGAAGGATGGGGTATTACTTCGGCTGGGCTTTCAGATGCAGGTCAATTCTACAGCATATGTTCATCATGTCCTGCCGATGTGTGTACTCACTACCGGCAAAGTAGCTTTTAGTTGTCAAACATTGGACTTTCTATTCATTTACAACTAAAGCATATTGTTGAAAGGACCCCCCATCATTATGAGCCTGCAGTTTGACTTGGGGTCCCATATACATGGGTTGATGCCCGCTTGATTGATGAATGCTCGAACGTAGCAGAAGGATGTCACAACGCTGTACTAGAGCATTTGTCAACTGGACAGTGAACCGATGCGCATCAATTTGCGCAACCGATTCCCGTCCGATATTTTGCAGCAATCGAACAGGGATTTACCGAAATGTCAGTTCCCTGTTCGATCAAGCTTTCAAAGGGTAGACGTGTTGGATTCGCAAACAAACAATGACCGTAAACATACAACCTGACCACGCCCACCCAGAGTTTTCCTGCTATTCTGGCGCTGTTTTGGTGTGTTTAGGGCACAGTATTGGCCATGTTGGCATTACCAGGCCCTATTCATTTAACAATCTGATAATGATTAATGAACAAGCCGTGCCTGAAAACACATCGGGTGCATTTTTTCTTAATGTCACCCAATAAACTATTGGTGCATTACTTCATGCATTGCGCATGAAGTGAAGTGCGTTTATCGTGACATACCCTGAAGTGGGATGCACCAGTGGTGCAAAATAGACTGGCACGTATTTGGGGAAAAAATTCATTTTCCATAGGGAAAACCTGGGGAAGTCGGTACTACACTGTCCATTGCTTTATAAATCCCAAATAAAAACATCACTGGAAGGCAGAATCATTCGCCAGGTTCTGGCAAGCCAAGCAATGACACACACAACTCAATACTACATTCAAAACAAATGGAATCACAAATGAAATGGTTTCCAGAGTCAGAAAGAATAATCACTTAGCACTGTTTTATGGTTTACAGAGAAGCTTTCCATAAGCAAATAATGAAATAAAGAGCAACAATGACGGCTGAGATATAGAAATACAACAAGTTTATTTCATATTCACACCAATCATACAGCAACATTCATCATTCACATAGAGACACACACAATACACCAGTGGTTCCCAAACTGGGGGGCGTGAAGGTACTCCAGAGGGGCGCTGGCCCTCATTCTTAACCTGTGTTTGAATAGGGAGGGGGGACTCGATAATGTTCCTAAATAGAAAAGGGGGCCCTGCAAGGAAATTTTGGGAACCACTGCACTACACGCATGCAGAGACATGAATCCTTCACAGAGACAAACACACACATTGCATTACTCTATTTATTGTCTGCAGCTAGTTCCTCCATGGTTGGCATCTTGCTTCTCCCTCCCTCAGCAGCCTAGCTGCCACCCCCGGAACACCTCTGCCCCCCCTCCCAGTGGTAACCACTGCCATATACAAAGACTAAAACTGAAGAAAAATAAAAATACAGAGCAGAGCAGAGACCAGTACATATGCTAAGCTTCATTCATAGCCAGACCAGACCTCACAAAACTTGGCAAGATAGACCCTTTGGTTGGTTACTACTGAGGTGGACCACAATATATGGTTTCATGTAATGGTGGGATATATATGATAAAAAGGAAACAGTCCAGCTGACATGAAGCATCTTAAGGAAAAACCCTGTATAATGAAATGGCCAGAACCCACAACCATAGTCAGAGCGCTGCAGAGAGGTCATTACTAAGTTACAATGTAATCATTGGATGTAATGAATTTAATAATTGGATGACAAAGTGCCTGTAAACTGGCAAGTGTTTTAATGCAATAATAGAGCACACTTCAGCAGTGCGCAGCCTCTTATAGATATCATATCTTCTGCTCCAGATGAAAGGTGAAAGTATTAATTATAAGGCAGATATGAATAGAGAATCCTCCGAGTACCACAGCAGTACAGTGTGCACAGTAATTAGCACCTCAGGCACATTTATAGATTGACAATGTCCCACTACTACATCTTGATGAAGCTGGGAAACTGCAATTCCTTATTATGTATGCAACAAGGGTCATCCAAATCATCAGGTAATGCTACACACTCTTACCAAGCAATATGCCAAGAACCTGGCAGGTATTCAGGACACCCCATTGTATGTACGGGGGGGGGGGCACCTACACTGACCGACAGGAAAGCAGGAAAATACCAGGCCATTTGGTAAGGAGACCAGAGATTTGTGTTACACGGACGGATTTGATGTCTATCAAAACTGTGAATTGATGCATACCACTGTGCACATCAATTTCCATCCAAAACTTTGAATGTGGTCCCCATCCAAAACGGACATTTCCATTCCCTGTTTGATTACTTAGTTTTTTTTTTTTTTTAACTATCAGGATCGATCGCTTCATGTGGGCAGCTTTGATTACCACAGGACCGATCATCGCTAAGGCTATGTTCCCACCACCACCAGCAGGAGATCGCCAGGCGATTGCCCAGGCAGTTTTCATAGGCGAAAAAATGGCACCATTATAAACAAAAAAAAAACGCCTCCATAGAGAATGAATGGCCAATGGACGCGATTTGTGATAGCCTGCACACACAATAACAAACCACCTCCATTCATGTCTATGGGCGCACAATCTCATCACTGGGGTCAAGCCCATTGAAAGTAGTGTAGACGATTGGAAACATAGCCTAATGTGCTTGGCGATCAATGGTGCGAAAATCACTCGCTACATCATACCGTCTATGGCTGGCTTGAGCCATATTTTATAAAATGGAATAGTCATTAAAAGGCAGTGCAAATGAGGCACACAGCTAAGCTCAGGTACCCTATATGCATACAACAATGGAGTAGCCAGGGCAATGCCATGACAATGCCTCAGCTATGTGATAACTTCAGCCAGTAATATCCCAATATAGGGAAAGAGGATGAATGTGGGACAACCACAGGAAAGAGAAGAGGGGAATATCATGACAATCCCTCAGCTATGTGATAAGTGCTTTACAGCCATTTCCCAGTATAGAGATAGGATCACAGCATGAGCACAGGCCGCTTCTTATATAGAAGACTAGGGAAATAACCTGACATTTGTCATGCTGCTTCTTGTAGGATTCTAGATATGCCCCGGGTATGAAGGTGGGACACCCCACATTGAGGAAAGAGACCAGGGAATACCATGACACTCCTCACCCGTGTGCACCCTTGTTGTAGTACTATATAGGCCACAATAGGTGACAGCATAGGTGAAGCAGCCCAGAGTAAGCGCTCTTCTCTTCACAGACCCGGACAGTATGCTCCTACACTAAGAAGAGATAACAGGCCATTGCTCAACATTTCATGAAGTGCTACAAACCATAATAATCTGATATATGGGAAGACCCCCATGATAACTGATAGAGGGTCCTATCTGTACAGGGGTGACCTGCAGATGAAGACAGGGGAGTAACCCATCATTCCCCCGCTTCATACTGAATTACAACCATTCATATGGCAGTAGGGACACAGGAACACTTCTGTGTTGGTCTGTACAGTCAGGAAAGAAGATGGATGACTCAGCCATGCGCTGGTTGAATGCAGAACTCCAACCATTAACATCAAATCAGCGTAAAGAACCCAGAATACGGTCTGTACTGTGACCTCCGTGTGTCTTTTATATCACATTAAACCAATAATACCCAGTATCTATGGAGAATGAGCAAATAGTTCTCTTAGGACCTTAGGAATGTATTGGGGACCCCCACACTGACACCAAGGGGACCCCGTGACATTTGTCAGTCATGTGCAATCCTGCATGGCAATTCTAACCATTAGGAGCCTGGTATAAATGGAGTACTGCAAATTGCTCAGGATGTATAGGAGACCCCCCCCCCCAACACTGACAGGACACTAGGGTGGCCCCAGGACATTCCTCAGACATGTGCAGTCTTATGACAATATTCATTAGGTCCCTGGTATGAATGGATGGAGGACCCCCACACTGACAAATTACTAGGGGGACCCCAAGATATTGCTTAGCCATGTGCAGTCTTATGTCATTTAATATCCATTAGGTCCCTGGTATGAATGGAGGACCCCCACACTGACAAAAAATGGAGGACCCCATATTGGTCAGAGGACCCCCACAATGACAGGACACTAGGGGGGGGGGGGCCCGGACATACCTCTGACGTGCAGTTTTATGATAATATTCAGTAGGACCCTGCTATGAATAGAGGAACCCATATTTCTCAGGGGACCCCCACACTGACAGAACACAAGGGGGTCCCCCGGACATACCTCAGACATGTTCAGTCTTATGACAATATTCATTAGGACCCTGCTATAAATAGAGGACCCCATAGCACTCAGGGATATACAGGGAACCCCCACACTGACAGGATACCCGGACATTCCTCTGACATGTGCAGTGTTATGATAATATCCATTAGGTCCCTGGTATGAATGGAGGGCCCCATATTTCTCAGGGGACCCCCACACTGACAGAACACCAGGGGGACCCCCGGACATACCTCAGACATGTTCAGTCTTATGACAATATCCATTAGGTCCCTGGTATGAATGGAGGACCCCATATTTCTCAGGGGACCCTCACACTGACATGTTCATTAGACAATAGCACCCAGTCACTAACGCCCATCATGCCTGCAGCCCACCAGCACGGACCCCCTGCAGCGGGACAACCTGTGGCTGTGCAGCTGTGGGGGGAGATGACAGGCTGTGTGTAGCAGCTGGAGGGCCTCAGGCCGGCCTGTCAGTGCCGCGCACACACATACACCAGGCAATGCGGCTACTCACAGGATGCCGGAGCAGGACGTGCACACGAACGACCCCGTCGTCATATTGGCGTAGGTCGGGCCGCGCTGGTCGCAGTCGAAGCACTTGCGGTTGTGAGGGAGGCTGGTCATCTCCCGCAGTAGCTTCAGGTGCTTCTCCTCCTGCTTCCGCTTGGCGCTGGCCGCCATGGTGGAGCACCGGGAGGGGGCTTCACACCGGGAGACACCGGGCGGCACCTAGCAGGCACAGTCAAGGACCAGTGACGTGTGCAGGGGGCGGAGAGAATAGTGTGACGCTGCGCTGGGCGGGGTGTAATGACGTGAGGGGCGAGTTCAGGAGAGGAAAGAATCACATAGAGCGCTGGGCAGCGGGTGCATAACAATGGGCGGGTGTATGGCTGAACTTTCCTGGGCAGTCACGGTAGAAAGGGAAGGCTGAAACAAAGTAGACATGTCAAACGTCAAGGGGAGGGATCCGGAAATTGCACCAGTTACTTCCGGATTCCTTCACGGGTTGCCTAGCAACCTATGGGAAGCGAATTGTGTTTGTGCAATGATAGAAAATATCTCAGAACACCGGCCTCTCCTTTAGCTTAGACACTTGCATCAGGTTCAGTATTCAGTGATCCTGGGTGTGATGGCAGGACAACACTGCTGGCAAGAGAAGTCTAAACAAATCTAAACAGAAGAGATATGGCTAGCTCACCTGCAGGAGACCTTATAAAGAGGCACATGATTCAATTGATCCGCTCAGTGGATTGATCTTTCCTGATTTGCTGGTCAAGATGATTTCTGCTCAGTTTCAAGACTTCTCTAGGGCTGCCCCCACTCTCTGGAACTCTCTCCCTCGTCCCATTAGACATGCTTACGCTTTTAACACTTTCATAAAAGCTCTGAAAACGTACCTGCTCAGTCTTGCCTTCCCATCTCATTCCTAACACCACCACCATGCCAGTCCCATCCCCCTATCTATTGTACACACTGTTCCCCAACCTATTAGATTGTAAGCCCTATGGTGCAGGGCTCGTATCTCCTCCTGTATCATAGTCTGTACCTGTGTTTAGCTTGTGTTGCATCTCATACAGCGCTATGTCATATGTTAGCACATTATAAATAAAAGTTATCAATGTCTGCTTCCTGTGCATGCTATATCAGAATCAGTGCGTCTTCATGAGTTGCCATGCAGGGAAACTTGCCATCCCTAGTGCAGAGGATGAGCATTATATAAAAGCACCTTCCACATCAGATGTGGCTGTGGAGAGGATCCGCAATTATTAATGTGTTCTTCCTGTTTCTCATGGCATAGGTCAGTGGTTCCTAAACTGGAGGGTGGATCCCACTGGGGGGTGCGAAGGTGTTCCAGGTGGGGCGCTGGCGCTCATTCTTAACATGTATTTAAATAGGAAGGGGGGGGGGGTCTCGATATTGTTCCTAAATAGAAAAGGGGGGCTCTGCAAGAAAAGTTTGGGAACCACTAGCATAGGTGTCATTTGAAGTGGAATGTAAACCACCAATAAAGATGAAAAATGTTACCCATAATGCTCAGCATATAATAGCATTACAACAGACTTAAGGTAGGCATACACGGTCCTATATTTCTGTTGGGTCAACCAAAAAATTGCTCTGTTTACATCTCGATCGTACAGGAAACGATTCCTGTCTAACTGGTACAATCAACCAAAAATGATCGACATTAAACAGAAACATTTTCGAAAAAAGTCAGACATGTCAGTAAATTTTAGTCGATCATCATTTTTTGCTTTCCTGGCATCTCTCGTGGCAGAAAGTATTAATGGTTCTTTAAAGCAGTGGTTCTCAACCCTTTTCAATCAAGCAAATACTGGGACACTCCGCAACGTCACTTCCAAACATGATAAATGTAATGTGTAAAGTTAGGAGGGAGAGTGCTTTTGGGAATCTGAGCATGCTGATAGCAGCAGCTCTGATGCTTTCAGTGAATTCGGCGACCCCTGTAACATGGTCGTTCGACCCCCAAGGAGGTCCCGACCCACAGGTTGAGAACCACTGATTAAAGTAAAGGAATCAATCACACTGTGTGGTGGTACCATCGATCATTGTTCGTCTGACGAGCGATTTCAAATCAGGCAAGGCCATCGAATTGACCTATGACTTTACACTGCAAAGTCAGGATACGTTATCTCCAGCACATGCTCATGGTGGGACACATGCTGGGCAGGTAGAGGCATCTGTGACAGAAAACACATAGCCTGCTATACAGTTCCTGTATTTCAGTAATTCAACTTCAAATTTGAAACTAATATTTGAAATAGACTGATTACAGGCAAAGCTAGATTTTTCACCCTTTATTTGTTATCTTTTTTATGATTATGGCTTACATATTATGAAATATTACATGAAATCAATAAAACAAAGATTTAATTAAAAAAATGTCGGACCAAAATATAATCATGAATATGTACTCAGTGCTTAGTTTGGGCCATTTTGCACAGCGGACTCTCGGCCGCAAAATCGCCTGTGGATTGTAGTGCATATGGCTGCCTATACAGTAGTCTATGCATCCCCAGCTCTGGCTCCCCTCCACTCATTCACTGCAATGAGTGGAGATAATGCCTAGAAGCAGCCCATCTCTAGTCATTATCTCTGTTCTTTGGGAGCCAGAGCGTCTTGTGACCAAGGAGACAATGGACCAGATGAAAAAACAAAATATTTTGAATTCAACAAAAAATTGTATGTAATCCATGCAAACACTACATAAGCAAGAACAACAACCCTCTTCATCAGGGATCGGGAACTTTTTTGGCTGAGAGAACCACTCGGCACCAGATGTGACATCACTGGCATCACTCCTGATAATTGAAATGCTTTTCTTCTGCATTCCAAATGCCAGAAGTGACGTCACTTCCGGTGTCGGATTTAGTTCTTGACTGATTCAGCAGGGAGAGGGCGTCCCACATGTGCGTCCGCCAGCCGCGCAATTGAATGGCCATGGCTTTAACCGCGGCCATTCACATCTATAGCCACGGTCAGGGGGGATCAGCTGCGGCCCCTCCCGATCCCTACAGGGAAGAGCCCCATTCAATTCAATGGGCGCAAAAACAATCATGGGGACATAGTCTAAAGGCCCCCATACACGGGTCGGATTCCGACCGGATTCCGGGACGATCGATTCCGGGCGCGTGCACGCGAAACGATCGTGCCGGAATCGCGTGAAGCCCACCTTGTCCGATCGATCACGTCCGATTGATCGGGGGCTCAGAATCGGATCCGACAGAGAACCAACATGTTGGTCTTTCTGATCCGATTCTGCACACATCAGGGGGAGTTGCCATTTGGGAAGTAAGTGATCGGACACGGAATCGTCCAGGAATCCGTGGGACAAGGTGGTATGCAGCGAACGGATACTCTTAATTGGCCGATTGATCGGAGCTCCGATTCCCGCTGAGATCGCCGGAATCGATCGGATCAGTGATCAATCGGCCATGGAATCCGACACGTGTATGGCTAGCTTTACTCTCCCTGCTAAATCATCCGGGCGGTTGCACATGAGCAGGGTTCATGCGAGTCTGTTTCTTCAGATGAGCTGAGCTCATCATGAACACTAAGATTTGGCAGCTACCCAGATGCAGCCATCAAAAGTGCCACATCTGGCTTGCTAACCATAGGGTAATGACCCCTGCCCTACATCTGCAGCCATTTTGGTAATAATATACTCTTCAGGGGATTTGCCATTAACTCACAAAATCAGCTGGTGGAAATAACGACATCCTGAAACAAATCAGCTGCTGCATTTCTCACCCTGGATCAAGTCATTCTATTTTCCTGGTTTTATTGGTTACATTGGGAACCTTGGCTTATAACTGGGTTGGCCTACACGCAAGTAAATATGGTTCTCACAAATTCATTATTAAACAAGAATTACATTAGTCCAGCAAAGATCCCTGTCTGGGGAGGGATAACAAGGCCTAACATGCCTATCCATGCACCTGAAATATACACACAGATGTCAAGTTTTGTCTAATACCTTTACTATATTTAAAGCCCCCCACACTCGTTTAGATTGTAACCTTTTTTTTGGCGATTGACCAATTGACCGATAAATGACGTCATCAAGCGCAGTCGGACGAAAAATCGCTGTTAGGGTCCGAGCAGCTAGGGGGACCCGGCGGACAGCATCTAGGGTCCCCGGCCATGAGAAGAGGCTGCCAGGTCACTGAGGCTGTCTGTGTGCTAGCTAGCCTCTACTCACTGTAACAGCAGGAAGCGAGAGGGAGGAGCTGCTAGCACCCCCTCCCCCGCTCAACGCTTTGGAGGGAGAGAGTGCTGCAGCTGCACACAGGTTCAGTGTTCTCAGCTTCGTCGGGGAGGACAAAGCTGAGGAGACATACTCAGCCCCATCATGGAGACGGAGTTGGGGAGACATACCCATACTCTTGTACCCATCCAAAGTATTAAATCGATCTAAGAATTACGGACACATCCACAATGGCTTAGATCGATTTGGCGGCTGATTTTGGCCCTTTAAGCTATAAATCAGCAGCCGATTCTTTGGCCGATCGACCACTGTGAGCTGTGATTGATCGCAGGTCAGTCGAATGGTAATCAATGTGCACCAAATCAATTGCCGTCCGATGGGCACCCGGGATACATGCAGAACATGCACTTCTCAGCCTGATTTTCTCACAACACGGGCTGAGATCTGCATGAGAAGAGAAGGCAGCCCAGCAT
>CM070035.1:34094611-34131533 GCA_036250615.1 Ptychadena robeensis
CCCCCCCCCCCATCTCAGGTCAAAGCCAAAATCTCCTGGTTTCGCTCCAATGAGATATTATATGCTATCCTGAATAACTCAATGACAAAGTTCAAACATACCTGGACCTCTTGGTTGGAGAACTACCACCTACCAGCATCAACTGACCGGCTCCTCCACCTTTAACCAAAGCCATCTCTCTTTGATAACTTAGCCACTAGCCCTTAGATATTGTCACATGAGTTGGACCTGCCAGGAGTTTGCCCGTACCCCCCTACCCTTGATACCATTTCTCCCTTATTTCCTTGTAGACTTTCTTCCCCTTTTCTTTTTTTTCTATGTGTTTGGTTTCTTTTTTTTTCTCTGCATGGCAGAATGTCTTCCCTACAGAATATTGCTCACAAGTGCCACCTGTCCGCTACAACCGCCTGATTCCAGAGGTGTTATCGACACTACTGCGGACTCTGACTCTTTCCCATATTGCCTTGTGCAAGTTGGACCACGTTGGTCCAGGTTTCAATACTTTGTTGATTTTGAACAAAATTTATAAAATTTAAAAAATTGTATGCAGTTTGTCCAGTAAATAACCTGACAGACGAAATATGACTATGAAGGGTTGCTGCTAGGGGTGAAATTTGTACAGAATGTAGTCTCATTGGGTTAAGTTACTAACCCTGTAAATTTTAACGCTGTACTGCTAATTATGAATGAGCATCCAACATTGATCCAGCCCCTTCCCCAGCTAGGCCATGGCAAATGTTTTGTTCTATTTTACTCGAAGCTGCTGTCAGGAAGATGATGATCACTGGTTTCTTTCACTTTTAAAAGCTTAAATTTACTTTTCATGTTCATGTTCATTGGTAATAAAGACTAAGTGCTCTAGGCAAATGCAATATTTTTTATAAAAAATAATGTGTTTTATTATTGATATAAAACACATTATTTACATTAAGTTGTAAAAACAATTCATTTGAACTTTCAGTTCTTTTGTGTATGTAGGTCCTAATGTCATTCTTTGCCTGCATATGGTCACATGATCAGAAATCGCTCTGAATGGTGACAACAGAAGCGCACAATGTCGGCTGCTATATATAACTGTATCATTTTCATAATGTACAGGTAATGCTATTATTTATAAATATTGTTAATTTATAAAGCACCAACATATTTAGGCTATGCTCCCATTATGTTGGAATACATACATATACGCTTAGCGGGAGGTCCCAACGTAGCAGATAGACTTACCTGCTCGGTGTAGGATCTGTCTTTATTGCGCTGAACTGCTACGCCGGTGTAAGGCTGAATGTAGTTGACGGGTCTCAATGCAAAACATGGAGATACAGCAGTGCTTTATCTCCAGCTCCTCCGATATCGGGCAGCAGCGTGATGACATCATCACTCTGCTGCAAGGAACCTCGAACGGCTCCAATATCAAGCCGTTTGTTCCCTGCTTTTCCCTTATATATTCAATATTGATGTTGTTTTTAGTTTCTATTTGTTTTTTTCTTTTGCTCAGATGTGATTTTTGTGGTCACCAATTTAACTAGCAGCAGGAGCAGTACACAATTTCATTTGTCATCTAAA
The DNA here is from genome assembly GCA_036250615.1 of Ptychadena robeensis. NCBI lineage: Eukaryota > Metazoa > Chordata > Amphibia > Anura > Ptychadenidae > Ptychadena > Ptychadena robeensis. The sequence goes on from CM070035.1 coordinate 34,096,175, forward strand.
AGTAGCCGTACATACTGTGATGATTTTGTGACCAATCGACCACCATAAGCGTTTGCAGCGGTCTCTCGGTGGCCGATTGCCCTGACCAGCATTCCCATCCAAAGTAATGTCCGTCACACAATAGGTATGCTAAGATCCTCTGAGCGACCGGCTGCAGTGTGATGAAGTCATCACGCTGCAATCGGCCGTCACAGAATTGGAGCTTTCCAATTCCATGGTAACTCCACTGCCACAACTAGGGCTGAATTGTCTGTAAGATGAATATTAATTGAAACAGTTTCTGCTGATTTTTGTAGTTAATTCCAAAATGGATGATAATGGATAGAATCTGTACAGGTAAAAGAAAATTTTCGGAAAAAAACAGGAGAAAGAGAGAGGAAAGAAAAAGAAAAAAGGAAATAAAAACAAGAAGGAATGGGTTAATCATTATAATAATGAATTAATTATTAAGGGTTTATATTTACATAACTATGTGTATAGTCAGGATTTATACTAGACCCTTGTTTGGACATTGAAACCTCGGTAACCATCAGAGTGGTTAAAGAGATATATAACACTTGGAGAGATGCTGGATCATACAGTTCAATATATTTTCCTTCCTTTCACACAAACTGTCAGGTTTATTCTACCAGTTTGACTTTTGTCTGTTGATTGTAAAGCCCCTGAACATGGTATTATCACCAAACTTACTGGAGATGTAGAGCTCTAACACAAATAGTTTTTTGTCCAGTAAAAATTTCGGCTGATGGTGATATCTAGGTTCTCATGCTGCCCGACATCTTCCTGCAGGTGTATAACTATCATTGTCATTCTGACGTAACCATGCCTCTCAGGTCTGCGTATGAACCAAAAGAACACCATACTCACAGTGAAGCATGGTGGTGGCAGGATTATGCTTTGGGGCTGTTTTTCTTCAGCTGGAACTGGGGAACTGGGGCCTTAGTTAAGATAGAGGGAATTATGAACAGTTCCAAATACCAGTCAATATTACCCAAAGCATACATCCAAATCATCAAAGAAATGGCTTCACCAGAAGAAGATTAAAGTTTTGGAATTACCCAGCCAGAGTCCAGACCTGAATCCAATTGAAAATCTGTGGAGTGATCTGAAGAGGGCTGTGCACAGGAGATGCCCTCGCAAACTTACAGAGGTGGTGTGTTTCTGCAAAAAAGAGTGGGCAAATCTTGCCAAGTCACAATGTGCCACGCTGATAGACTCGTATCTAAAAGATTTCAGTTTGTTTTTCATGTGAGTGGTACAGTTTATAGGTCACATTAAAGATGGAAAAAGTTCTGAAATTATTTATATGTGTCTCATTTTTGTACAGAACAGGAACCTGACATTTTACCAGGGGTGTTTAAGGTGTATTCACTGTATATAAAAAACTAAGACACAATGCAGTTTGCCCCCTCTCCAGTGCTCTACTCTAAACCTGCCCCCCTCCAGTGCTGCAATCCTGCCTAGCCATGCTGTAATCCTGCCCCATCCCCAAGTCCAGTGCTGCAATCCTGCCTTTCACCTCCAGTGCTTCAATCCTGACCCCCATCCAGTGCTGCCACCCCCCCCCCCTGCACCACTCCATAAATACAATCCTGCCTCCCCACTCCAGTACTGCAATCCTGTTCCCCCCTTCAGTACTCCAGTGTGTATATATGACTATGATACAAGGAAGCTGTGTATATATATATAGTGGAGGAGACAACGAGGAAGGCGGCACTTATTAAAACCACACTACATATTGGGTGAGTACCAAACACCATATTCTGGTACTCACCTGAGTGTTTTGTGTTTGCAGAGGGGGTGCTCACCCAGTGCACCAAATGCCCCCCTCCCTCACTGAGCATACCAGATCCCCTGTTGGCATAGGGTCTGGTATTCTCTGGAAAAAGGGGGACCCCAAACAGCATGGGGCATGTTATTCTATGGGAGCGAAACTGACTTCGAAAGTGCTGTGTACGTGCTGCAGGGCGTTTGCGGTAATGCACTGCGTTGTGTACCTCACGTTACCAAAGCCACGCTGCATTGTGGTACTGCAGTGTAAAGTTCTCTGATGAAATCAGAAAAAAAAGCAACAACCTGTGTTTACTTAATATGGTGCTGTGCAAAGCAAAACCCACAGCAGGAATTTATTACATCATTTCATGTCAATCACAGAATTTTATTTTGTAACTTCCTCAAGGCCTCATAAATTCCATTGAATAATTAATATAACTTTCTGGTAAAAATTAAACTTTTTAACTTTTGAGGAGTTGTGGTAATCTGAACCTTTACCATTCCTTTGTGAGAAGACATCGGTTCACAATCTTCAATCATGACGTGCACAGAGCGGTGGTCAGCTTTAAATGGTTTCTTTTTATTGGTATTGTCCATACTGGCTATTATTTTGAACTTGACCCCACTTATCGCAGACTATGTAGAAGATGGGAAACTGTTTTATAGCTCGATATCGTGTTATGAGTGGTGGCTTCCAGGACTGATTGGAGGAGGGCTGCTAGTAAGTAGTGATTCAACCTTTTGCTATTATTGTGTATCTATGCCTTAAGACCCCCATACACCTTTAGATCACTCCATACTATTTCCTTTAGATATACCAACAACTATGTAGTGCTGGGTCCTCCCTGATAGAATACATAGTGATTGGAAGGTATATATCACTGCTATGTAGTGCTGGGTCCTCCCTGATAGAATACATAGTGATTGGAAGGTATATATCACTGCTATGGAGTGCCGGGTCCTCCCTGATAGAATACATAGTGATTGGAAGGTATATATCACTGCTATGTAGTGCCGGGTCCTCCCTGATAGAATACATAGTGATTGGAAGGTTTAGAAAGGTCCTCATATTACATGGTTTTGGTAGAAGAAAAGTTCATTATACAGAAATTGTATGGTAAGATTGTTAGGTGTATGGGGGGGGGGTTTATGCAGGAGTTAAGTTGATAAGATGGAATTTAGCATAATATGAAAAATTAATTGTTTTACTTATATATACATATACACACACATATATTTACCGTATAGCTTATAATGAATATTCTCACAACATTATTATAGCTTTGTAAATTGGGCTATTTTATAAGTTCAGAAAGGTTTGTATATGGGGTTAGAGGTTTACCTGTACATATTGAATTAATGTCTCAGACAGAGAGGCATCAAAATGGGTACAATTTGGCGCATGCCGAGAACTCCTTGATGCCCAGATCAGCAAGAGTGTAGAACATTTATATTTCTGCTGTGGCTATTAACATATACTGCAGTTCCTTGCTGTGCCTGGTGCTGCAGTACATTTGAATAGCTTCTCTATCCTGGGACAGAACTAGAAACGTCGAGGACTAAGCCCCCCAAAAATGTATTAGAAAGATGTAGTAGTGATGTTAGATTTTAACCCTACATATGCCTACTCTGACTTTCATCCACCAAATCTTTAACACCCTTAGAAGTCCAATCTTTTATTTTAGATTATTAATTTACATTCCCAATGTCACACCACTAACTGCAACCTTTTATAGTTATTCATGTTTCCCTGAGGTTATCAAAATGACATAAATTGTATACATTTAACAATAAAAACTAAAAGAATTTTGCAAAAAAAAAAGTACTTTTTACAGTAGTGTACAAAAGTTGTTTGTAGAGCTATTTAATGAGCAGGGATGCCCATTGTGCTGCCGATCTCTCCTTTCTATGACTACTGCCGCCCAGACACAGAGTGCCTCACAGTTGTAAGTACGTATATGAACTTTGTAACAATAATGCAGGTACGCATAGCTAATTTTGGCCCCTTTTGAGTACCACTTATGTGCACCCCTGCATACAACAGAAGAAAACCTGGTTGACTGATGGTTTTCTGGAAACCTGCCACCCAGATATATCTGTACTGGGTGGAGGTAGCTCTGGTGTTTATCAGCTTATTTCACTGGATAGGTGAAGACAACTTTATTTTACTGATAACATTTATATTTCAAAAGGCAACCTACCTAAACATGATATCATGTACCCAATTAATACTGATTACTAGATCAATAAAATGGCTAATGAGACATTAATAAATAAAAAATAAAAAAGCTTTCCTCAATAACAAGCAAGTTGATGGTTAACAAAATAGCAATTACCCTGTCGTTACATGCCATAAAGGTTTAGACTTTGAAAGGTGTGTACCCTAAGCTGAAACTAACTGGAATACATATTGTCCATCATAAAATACCTGCTGCCGCATGGGAAAATCCATCTTCATATCCATAAACCTCCCAACCTTGTCTAGCCATAGAGCCACATCCAGTGTAAATCCATGCAATCCATGCAACCTAGAATATATATCTAGAGCAGTGATGGCGAACCTTTTTGAGGCTGAGTGCCCAAACAGAAATACATAACCCACTTTTTTATCTTAAAGTGCTGATACAGCAAATTACCTGAACAATGGGAGATTGTTACGCTTGCATGTACATTACTGGCCAAATCCTAATGCAGCCGCACAGCAGTGTGAAGTGAAGAATGAGGCTAAAGCAAGGAGCTCCTAAACCCCACAGGACTTAAGAGGAACTTGCGGCATCCTCACCTTTGCAGCACCCTCATCATTGTTGTATCTTCATTAATGGCTAGTTTCAAGACCGTGGCTGTACCTTTCTTGATACTGTCGTAGTGCAGTCGACTAGTCGTGATGACGTCATCACAGATCACATGACTTTAGTTATGATTCATGAGTGACCACTACATCATTGTAGCTTTGTTGATTAGTATGTGTTTAGTAAATATTACAGTGTGCTGACCATTGCTATGGCTTCCATTAGGTATTACCAGCTGTGGCAATTACCTTATCGGCAAGGAAGAAAGGTAGATGTAACTCAAGGTTTGGGGTAAGTATGCTTTGAATCAATACCTACAGGCAATGTCAAATAACTAGAAATATCAGACACACACACACATATATATATATAAGACTTCTTTCACTAAAAACCATAGTCTCATATATTTACACAATCTACAGTTTTCTCTTAGTCTACAATACAGTTTTCTCTTTGTCTACAATACAATTTTCTCTTAGTTTAAGTGATCCTAGACAGAATCACTGACTACCAACAATTTGTACTTATTCCCACACAAAATTTGGGGTAAAAAGTTTTATATCCTATACATTTCTAAATAACACAACATGAATTAAAATCTTATATCCTGACCCCGTTACAAGAGGCTGGACAGATTTAAGTCCAAAAATTAAATGTTCTTCTAATGTTCTCTTAATAAAACAAAGTAAACATACCCATAACATGTGTTGCTGATATGGCCCATACATATCCTATGTAACTTTTGTCTGTGCCCCACAGATGCTCTCCTCCTCTCTGGTATGTATTTTCAGTATCCTTGGCGGCCTCTACTGCACATTTATAGCCGTGTTTGCCATCAGTAAAGGACCTCTGATCTGTGAAAAAGGAAGCAACACCTTGGACAACTGTGATTACACCCTGGCAAACCTCAGGTACAGTCTTATATGTGCATATGATGGAGATTAAAGTAATCTATGTCCCAACTAAAGTGATTGGTAGCGATTTTTCTGGCAATCGATCAGGTGCGATCTGGCGTTAATGAATGAATGGGTGTGCATTCAAAAGTCGTGTCTCAATTAATTGAGATGCGTTTTTTAAATGATGATTGCTGATTGCCAAAGTTTTATTTCTATATGGACAAGGTGGGAAAGATTGAGATTTTTGCTAACTGCATGTCAACCTATTTTACCTATGTAACGTTCAGGGGATAGGGTTTCGGTAAACCAAAACAGGCAGCAAAAGCAAGTCTTGCAGCACATCAAAACAGCCTACCACTTGTTTCAGTACTATGCTTACCAGTTTCCACAGCCCTCCTGGGATTTCCATGTAAGCACACATTCTAATAAAGAGGGGGATGTACCCAGGGCCCTGTGCGCCTCTATAGGGAACCTGGTTGCCATGCCAATGCTGCACCAACCGTGCAGCGGACCGCTGAGCCCCCCATAGATGGTCAGGCCCGGGAGGGCACCCTGTAATGGCCTGACGGCGGCCCTGGATGTACCCCACACATGTTAGTCAGCTGGCTACATCTCCTACAGTTCACACCCCATTCTCTGACTACCTGAGTCTTTTCAGCTCTCTAACTGAAGGCCAACAAATTCTGGGGTGTATCTGGGTGTAATGGGTCACTCCCATTCAAGAATCCGAAACCCTATAACAAAACAAGTGGCAATCATGGTTGTTACTTTCTATCCTCAGACTCCTTACCCTGAAAAGCCCTCATTCTACAAACTAAAATATGGGGAGATATATCGTCCATCCAAGACCCACTCTTGAGGTCCTCTATACAACCTGTAGTGTGCTGGAGTTTTCAGAAACCGGTTTTTATCAGCTTTCTGTTTCTGTTGCTGGGCAGCTGTATAAACACATGGTGCTTATTTCAGATGTTAAGTAAACATTGTGGGCAGGTAGTGAGTAAACAGAATTCTGGGGTGCACAACTAGGGGGATCACCAGCAGAAAGAAGGAGGCCCTGATTCCTCTCTAAAAATCTTTTGTCAGACCTAATTTAGAATTATGTGTCCAGTTCTGGAGGGCTCATATACAAAAAAGATTGATGAGACAGAAAGAGTCCAGAGAAATAAAGGAGACAAAAAAGGGGAGATTAACTACCATATTTTTCGTACTATAAAACAAATTTTTTCACCCCCATAATCTGGGGGGGGAGGGGGTGTCTGAGTCCTATGGTCCTTATGAACGACCACTTGGCCACAGGTGGTCAAGCCTTTGCTCCCTGCCAGCTCTCCCAGCAAGGTGAAGGACCTGTTAGATGGTAGATGTGGCCACGGCTGGATCTCCCATCTAAACTCTATTGGTTATATCAGCAGAGCCCGGTTTTCCTGCTATAAAAACTGGGTGGGTCTTATAGTCCGACAAATATGATATATTAAAGGTATCAGTAATATACTTGAGAGCAGAATGGACATTAACATGGATTTTAAACATAAAATCCATCAAAGAAGGCAGGATGATGGCCCCCACTTCCAATGTTTAGTGCGTTCTGGGTTGCTCATCAGATGCAAATCGCTGAATGATTTGGTAAGGGGGATTTATGTGAGTATAGGGAACATCATGTTTTTAATGTAAAATGGTTTAAGTAAAGGATGTTTTTTACACTAATGACTATTATTCTCTTCACAGTGACTTCCAAAGTTTGGACTTTGACCTGGCCTGGTATAAGAATACTTCTTGTTTACCACCATCAAGTAGCAATCTGACTGTCTACAGGATCTCAAACAACAATTTTCTAGACTTTGAACTGGACCTAGAGATCAATGAGGAAGCCCAGAAGCTCATTCACATCATAGTGTACGTGTCCCTTGCAATCGTGGGACTACTAGAAGTGGTCACCTCAGTTAGCCAGATAGCGGCCGGTTTGTTTGGTTTCATCTGTGGAACTTCACGGCACAAATATGATGATTATAATGACAGGTTTAGGGCTCCTTGGAGCCAACCACAATGGCAGGGCTAGGTGGCTTCATTGGCAAGGTATAAAAGAAATCATTAGTTTTATTTAAAAAATTTTTTATAAATATACTATCTGTGAAAGTGATCTGGATGATATAAGTAGTCAAATTAATATATGAAAATATGTTTCTGTTGTTATGGTAATACACTTGCAGTCCCTTACTCCAGTTTTAAAATGCAACATAATAGATGTGCTTTGATGCTGTTATGTGCAATGCAATATTTAGGTTGTTGGCAACAAGATGCTAAAGCTAGCCATACTTGGTTAAATTTGCAAAAAATCAATCATCAATTCGATCGAAGTATTCGACCATTGAAACGTATATCGATTGTAATTGAATTGAATGACACAACACATTGAGTGTTCGATCTTAAACATTTCCATTACTGCAACAGCAGCCTCAAGATAACCTGATCTATGCATAGTAATCATAGTGGTCGGACTACAGTCAAAAAAAGCATACATACCAACATCCTATTCTGCCAACCAGTAGAGAGAACAGTATGCTAATTTATTGGATCTAATCACAATTGGTTGGGACAAGGAATAGTATTTAATTTACACTCGATGTGGTAGCAATCAATAAAAATGTTCCAACTGATCCCATCAAATTTCGATCGAGCAAATTGACAATTTAACTCGAATTTTAACTATTGTTTATTGTGGACATGATTCAATTTTCAATCGACCGGCCAAAATAATCGATCGAATTACATCGATTGAACAGTCAATTGAACCGTGTATGGCTAGCTTTACCTGCGTAGACAATATCTACAAAAGACCTTTATTTACACTAGCAGTTGGTTCACTACCCCACTGCAAGAGTTAAATGCTTGGCTAATCTCTAGGGGGCTCGTGTAAATAGATCTAATTACCTGATCCTGCTCCAGTTTGTTGGTGGGTCCTTGGTATTATCTTTTCAAAATACAGACCCAGAAATACAGAACTCTGCAAAATGGGGGATGGCATGGCGCACGCAGAGAGGCATAACAAGGTTTAACAGTGGGGAGAGCAGGTTCAGGTAAGTGCACCTCCTCTTCAGGCCTCTAAATCAGGTATGAATTACAGTGGTGTCACAAGGTCTGGTGTCATCCCATAGAGGCGTATATGGTGTGCCACATCTCCACCAGTATACAGCATGTACATCTAAAGGAACCATTCACAGAAGGGAGCCAAAGACTGTCCTGGAGCCATGGTCCTGGAGGAATATTGGAATCCTTTTGCTGACTTGCAATTACTAGTATACAAAAAAAATGCCACTTCTCAAGGAGGGAAAGGGAGATGCCCAGTGGTACTCCCCACACCAGGCTAGTGACAATACTGATGAATTTGATTGGGGGCTGAGAAGCATATTCTGAATCAGAAGTCCTGTATGTAAGAGGCAGGAAGCAGCCTGCCCAAGTTAGATTAGGTTGGCTTTCATCTGTGTATGCATCTTAAGGTTTAAATAAAATAAAGCATTCCACACAATGCATTTAGCATTTTCAGTTTATTACAAATGTCATTTGGATGACCATCTGCTGCATCTGTGATTTTCTAAAATAGTAAAGAAATTCAAATGTGTCTCCCAGAAATCTTAAATTATTCTACTCAGCATGACCTAAGAAATCCCATTACACTTTATGTGAGATTGGCTTATTGCTTTTCCAAAATGTCTGCACTGGTCTAATGCTTGTGTCTTCATTTGGTAAGATGTGTCCTAAAGCCTTCCCTCTTCTCAGAGGGTGTAGACCAGGGGTAGGCAAACCTTTTGACTCAAGGGTAACAATGGATTCTTACATTAGACAAAGGGGTCAGACCAAGAGTCTGTGAGGGCTGTCCAGCATCCTTATAACCCTGGTGCCCAAAAAACTATATAAATATCTAAATTAACAAAATGTGCCTACAATACATCAACCACATGCCATGTTCAGAAGCCCTAGACCAGGGATGGGCAAGCTCGGCCCATTTAGCTTTCTTTTCCAGCCCTTTGTCACCTTGTTAAAAAGATGCTCCCCTCCGCTTGTTCTCTGCAATAGATGAATTTTAATTCATAACAAGAGGGCTGCGTCGATACCCCCTGCGTTAATCGCATACCTTACCAGGGCTGTCGACACAGGCCATCCATATACATGCCTGTCTGCCATTGGAGAGGTAAATGTAGAGCTGGTTTGGTGTACACAAAATACATGATTGGTTATAATTGTGTAACGATCATGAGAAATGTTCTGCATGACATACGTGGGCACTACACCGCCCAGTCCGGGATTAATACATCTACATTCCTATTTGTTAAGCATGGTATCAGTACACCAGTGCAGTACAATGTACAGTACCTGCACTGTTATGCAGGCAGGTGTAAAACAGAAAGGAGCTGAAATTCTATGGGCATCAAGTGAAAGACCATTAGAGATGTCAGCAGTTTTATCTACTTACAATCCTGTTGATTCATCACTGTATATCATCATCTTGTATTTATATAGCGTTGACATATTCGCAGCACTTTACAGATCAAATATAGTCATATAACTAACTGTCCCTCAGAGGAGCTCGCAATCTAATGTCCATATCATAGTCATGTATATGTAACTAAGTCTTACTAAAAACTTTTTGGAGGAAGACAATTAACCTATCAGCATGTCTTTGGAGTGTGGGAGGAAACCGGAGCACCCGAAGGAAACCCACGCAGACACAGGTAGAACATACAAACTCCTTGCAGATAGTGCCCAGGCCAGGATTTGAACCTAAGACTCTATTACTGCATGGCCACCATGCTGCCCACACAGATCTGCCAGATACCCTGGCCCAGTTGTGACTCTGATCTACTGAAACAGCATTGCAGCAGTTAGCCTGGTTTATTCAATATGCTCTGGGGCATGTGGCAGGAACATCTTTCTGAGGCTGGTAAAGAGGGGGTACACATGACACATAGGTTGTCACCATCTGACAAGATATCACCTGCTGCGTAGTATGTCAATTCAGTGTCATCTCTTTCCCTCCTCCCCCCTTATTCTTGATGATGGGGGTGTGAGGAGGCATCCCCAGCGTTTAATGCAGGTTATTCGCACACCTCTTCTCCATCATCAATGAGCCAAAGAGACAGAACCCAAAAGAATTGTCAGGGATGCCAACATGCAAGTACGCCGTGGGCACCCTCTTGACAGGGACCCAGAGTTTAGCTCGAGATGAGTATTGTTTGTAAACAAACTTACCCAGAGCTACAGTCGTGATAAATGCACTGACACACTGACATCCACTAGTTTTGGCTAGTTAGTAAAGCAAGTAAACTATTTTTTTTATATGTTCTATAAAGGAGGCTGTTGTTACTTGTATATGTAATACTACCGGCACAGTATATCTACTATATATGATACTATGAGGGGGAAGCCAAAAGCTGGATTTTCATTATTTTACACAAGAGAAAATTTTAATCAATGCAATAGAAATCCTCATTCCAACAATTTTATCCATAGGTGCGATCACTGGCACAAAGCACACTTGAATGTTATGTGTACTTATATTTAAAAAAACAGAACATACCAAGCAAATAAACATTTTACATTAAAAGATACTTTCACAAGATAAGTGGGATAGAGGAATCATTACTAACATTGCAAATTTTAACATTTATGGTCATGAAAATTCATGATGTGTGAAATGTAACTGTATACACAACTAGAGGGCGGAATCCACGAAGATGCCATCTCACAATGAGCAGCCATTGATTACGCAGAGTCTTTTCTTTATATTGTATTAAGTGCTCAGCAATACTTTCCAATTCAAAGCTGCCACTAACAAGCAGAGTTTAATGCTGCTTTATCTGCAGTCCCCTGTCTGCTTGTGGAGTAATCCCAAGGACGCCTGTTTTCTGTAAATCCAAACATCTTCCTTAAAGCTACCCGTGCGGCCTCCTCTTCTGCAGCAAAAACTGTCTCTCCTGGTCCTTCTGCAATCAGCTGTTTATTGCTGGGGAACAACAATGAAAACAGACTGATGTTAGCATGTGAGCTGTTCAACATATCAGATATAAAAATGGATATATGTAGAGCTGGACGATATGGCAAGAATTTTTTATCACCATATATTTCTTATTTTTGGTCGATACGATATGGACAATATAAAAAAGCCACAGAAAAAAAACTGCAGGACACACACAATCGATGTATGCAAACTGAATTTGCTAAGTCTATAATATCTCCTCCTATTAAAATTATTGTGAGGCTGATCTCCATATTTAAATCAACCAAACAGAAAATGGACACTAAAGTGCAATGCCATTACCATAACATCTAGGAGAAACATTAGCAGGATTACATTAAAGCCTAATTTTTACTTTAGGCATCTATTGATATGTGAAGTATTCATATTCATGTATGCAGTCCTATGAAAACGTTTGGGAACACCTCTTAATTGTTTGGAGTTTATTCGTCATTGGCTGAGCTTCAAAAGTGGTAGCTTCCTTTTAATATACAACATGCCTTATGGAAACCTTAGTATTTCAGCAGTGACAATGTTTGTTGGATTAACAGAACATATGCTTAATAAAATTAGGTTTATAACCAGAGGTGAACAGCTACACATGCCGAACAGAAAGTAGCTATGCGTGGCAGAAGTATTACTACTTGCCTTTGCATAATAACACCTAGGAGGTATTCCACGGGGGGGGGGGGGGGTTAAAGATCTGGGGGTTAAAAGGAAGGGTAGGCATATGTAAAAGTAAAATCTGACAAGAGAAATGCACTGTTTGAAAGCTGGAATATGACTATGAAAGGTTGACATTTCAGCTGAGGTATGAGATCTGGGGGGCTACAATAGTGCTCTCAATTGTGAGAGTAAAGCCCCCTATACAACTTAAGATCAATCCATACAATCTCCATTAGACCTACCAACAACTGTGTAGTATAGTGGCCTCCCTGATAGAATACATAGTGACTGGAAGTATTAGAAAGCTCCTCATATTACATGGTTTTGGTAGAACAAAATTTGATTGTACAGAAATTGTATGGAAAGATTGTAAGGTGTATGGGGGGCTTCACATTTGACCCAAAGCCAGCTGGTGACTTGTGGATGGAGACAGATAATCAGAGGCTCAATTAAGAACAGGGAGGTCCATCTGCAGCAGAACCTACCATACAGGATTCGAAAATCTGCGAGCGAGGCAGGGGACAGTGAGGAACACTGCACTTCTTAAAACCATGCTGCATATGGGGTCAGTACCAAACACTATCTCCTAGTACTCATCTGAGCAGCTCATTAAAAAAGTTACGTTTGAAGTGGTTGCTTTCATCATTTTTTTCTTTTTCGCCCCCTCTCTGTTTTTCTTTGTCTTCAATGTCTCTACCATCTCACACTATTCCTTTACCTCTTGACTCATCTCCCATCACTGCCCTTTTTTCTAGTTCCATCTATTTCTGCATACTCACAATCATCTCCTCTTATCCATCCACTCACACACCACACATCTGGATTACTCTGTTTCACATTAGTGTTTACAGCTTTTGTTCTTTACACACACATTATCATCATGACTTTCATATTTTTTTACGGCGGGGAGCAGAGGAGATCAGCCTCTCCTGTCACTGCTGTTTCTCTCCCCCCCCCCCCAGCAAAGTGGATGTCAGCACATAGAGGAGAGGCATGTACATCACAAACTACTGCTGAGCACTGGCAGCATGTTTGTGATAAACGTCCAGAGGAGGTTTTAGAGTGCCTCTCCTCTGTGTGCTGGCATCCTATTACAGCTCTGCTTGGGACGAGGGGAGCTGGATGTCCGACTCCCCCTCTAATACATCTCCATGTGCTGGTAATAAAGCAACAGAGATGTATTAGAGGTGGAATCGGACATTCGGCTCCCTGCCCTCTCCCCAGAGCAGAGCTGTAATAGTATATTATCACACAATCACACAGGAAAGGGCAGCCTGCCAGTGTCACAGTATATCGAGATACCGGAAATGTGATTTCAAATCATATCGCCGGTATTTGAGAGAATTATATTGGGATATATATGGTTATCGAATTATTGTCCAGCCCTAGATATATGTATACAAGTAGTTTCCACAGTGTACAGTATTCTAATGTCATAATTTAGCGTATGGCTAAATCTGTAAATAAATATACCTGTATGAAACTCATTCACAAGAGTATACATCATAGTAAATATATTAATTGCCCTGACATCAATATTGAAAAATGGTGATTTTTATTATTATCATATTTAACATTCAAGGTTGAATGTTGTCCTACAAACAAATGACAAAAGCCTTGGGGTCTACCTCTACTCCAATGTAGAGCTAAGTTCTATTCTTCTCAAAAGGCCTGCATATATAGCATTGTCAACATTGTAGTTTGTGTGAAGTTCATCAACTGCCAAAGACACACACACACACACACACACACTAGATCTTACATCACTACCAGACTGTAAAGCCAGAGAGAGCCATCACTGTGTGAGGAAGGGCTTACATATGTTCAACTCGCTTAAAAATTTCAAATGCATTACGTGGCCAGGAAGTGACGGCATTTAAAAATAGGTGGTGTCAGGACTAAGTTTATTTTCTACAAGACTATATGAGCAAATAGGTATCCTGGGATGGAAATTGGGTAGAACGTGTGTCAGTTTTTAACTGTTGTGTAACCAATAAGGAAATTCTTTTTTGTTTTCCTGCTGCTACTGGGACTTAGTGGAACCTAATTGGAAATCTGCATGTGTTGGACCTGTATGTCACTGGGATGTTCCTCTCCAACTGGTCTTAGGATAGAAAGAACCACAAGGCAACGTAACACATTTACTGAATTGTGTACTGAACATGTAATGTAAACGACTTCATAAACACAACAGTGATTAGGTTATACTAACCAGTATAGACCCACGAAATGTACAGGCAGAACGGTACTGGCTCCAGATTGCCTTGTAAGCCTGGGTTCGGGAGGTGGTACATTTCGCTGTGATAGCTGTTCAACCAACAAAGACATAGGATCCTTTACAGGCCAAAGGTCAAACAAATCCTTCCCAATCAGTTCTGCTATTAAGAAATCCTATAAAAACAAGGGACAAACTATTAGAAGATGCTTGAAATTGAATTACAAAAGGTTACAATGGAAACTCAATAGTGGCATACCTTGAGGAATATACCAGCTGTATCAGCACCAGAACTTTGCAGAAGGGCTCCAATCACTCCATAGAAGGTTCTTTCAAGGGTCTCCAGGGACAAAGGACATTCAGAGCTCAATGTCAGGTCCTCAACACCAAGATTTTTAGCGACATGACACAAAAGCTGCTGGCTGGTGAGGTAATCAACTATCGCTTTCACTCCAACAGCAGGTACATTAGGGAAAGCCTGCTGTATGGTACTTGTAAGATAAGGAACAGTGAAGTCCATACCATGCTGTGCAAGTTCTTTGTTGTCTTGTAGATTTAAGGCTGCAGTTTCTTTATCCAAGCCAAGCTCATGGCGTTCACTCTCTTCTTTTACCACATAGGAATGGTTTACAAAGGCTGTTTTTAGTAGTTCAGTGGAAAACGATTCATTTAGGCGTTTGGAAAAAGCGGTAATTTCTGCATGATAGTCAAAGTGTGGCTGCCGATGCCTATGGGAATAAAATAAGCAGAATCATTTGTTATATATGTTATTTCCCTCTTAATGACACTTTCTGCTGCAGTCCAGCAACCTTCACATGTCTTCCCTCTGCTCCTATTAGTATATTCCCTGTTAGCAATACACATTGCTACGTCTCCTAGTCTGAGCTCAGCTCAGACAGTCCAATGTTTTCTACTCTCTGCTATGTCTGTTTCGTTATCAGTGGATCAGTATCCAATCCCCAGATCAGCAGTTGTGTTACCCCAACCTAACCCACTGATAATGGCCAAAAGGTGCCAAACCAAGAAGACCAATTAGCAGATATAATGGACACCCTGCGGTTGTGTCACCCTGTCCCAGCCCACCAATGAGACCAAAGATGCCAAACCAAGAAGACCAGTTAACAGAAATGAGGGGCACTGAGTGGTTGTGCCACCCTGGTCAGGCCCACCAATAATGGCCAAAGATGCCAAACCAAGAAGACCAGTTAACAGAAATGAGGGGCACTGAGTGGTTGTGCCACCCTGGCCAGGCCCACCAATAATGGGCAAAGGTGCCAAACCAGGAAGACAGCAGAAATAAGGGCCACTCAGCGGTTGTGTCACCCTGTCCCAGCCCACCAATAATGGCCAAAGGAGTCAAACCAAGAAGACCAGTTAGCAGAAATAAGGGGCACCCAGCGGTTGTGTCACCATGGCCTGAAACATAAATAATGGTCAACGTGCCAAACCAAGACCAGTTAGCAGAAATAAGGGGTACCCTGAGGTTGTCACCCTGGCCACCAACAATGCCCAAAGGTGCCAAACCAAGACCAGTTAGCAGAAATAAGGGGCACCCTGCGGTTGTCACCCTGGCCCTGGCCACCAACAATGCCCAAAGGTGCCAAACCAAGACCAGTTAGCAGAAATAAGGGTCACCCAGCAGTTGTGTCACCCTGTCAACAAATTTGGCCAAAATGGAAAACCAAGACCCAGGACAATGCTTAGTAAGGAAGGTTGCTGCTACATGCAGATGTGCTGTATGTTATTACACAGATATATTCATTGCCGTGCTTTCTATCTCCTGGCAGCTCAGCTGCCTCTGGTTTCTGTGATAGGGAAGGTGACCTTGTGATACGAGTGACCCCTCATGGCTGACCTCCCGGTGTCTGGATGGTGTCACCCTGTGTCTGGATGGTGTCACCCTGTGTCTGGATGTAGACTCTTGCTGGGAGCAGGGCGTGTAGTAGTGTTTGGGGCTCCGTGTCCCCATGAAGGAAGCCCGGGTGTGGGCGGGCAAGTCTCACCTCGGCACCGGCTTTGGAGGCGGTTGTAGCCGCTTCTTATTCTCCAGCATCCATAGGTAAGGCCGGAGCCATCGCTTCACCCCTCTCACCTGGGTGTACTGCGACCCTAGCACCGTCACACAGCGAACACCGAGCAGCAAGGAGGACATAGCAACGTGTGACAGGGGGAGCGGTGTGTACGGCGCACACTTCCTCCGGAAACATCTACTTCCGCCCAGAGACAGTCCGTTCCGCCTTCTCAGGGTTAATAGACATTACTGTCTGTCTGCAGCTGTATTGTGGAAGTATCAGCCAGGGATGTTCTCTATAAAAGGGAGTATGAGGGAGGCAGCCTTGTGGACTTCTGGTCATTGTGATCCTCTGGCTTCAGTACTGACAGGCATTGACCAAATCCTAGTACACAGCTCACCCCTGACCTTCCTGAATGTGTACTTACCTCAGAACCGCAGAGTGACAGCCTGTTCTGACATATTGTCCTGCCCTTACAACTGCATATGCGCAGATAGCCCCAGTTTTTCCGAACTACAGGGTTAATCTTACAAATGTTGGGTGTTAAGGTTAGGGGGAGTGGTGCTTGACTGTAGGGGTGAGTTTTAGTAGTTTGGCCTTGACACTCAAAAGTTGTAAGATTAACCCTGTAATTAAAAAAAATAAGGGCTATCTGCACATGCGCAGTTGTAAGGGTAGGAAAATACCTGAGAACGCCTGGCGGATAGCATATTCACAGGTCTGCAGGGTTCTGATGGTAAAACATAAGTGCAGAGTGAGTGGATAGAACAATAAGGATTATGTGCAGGGGTGCACACAAGTGATCCGCCAGTACGCAAATGGGGTGAAAGCTGGCTATGCGGACCTATATTGATGTTACTGAGCGCCTTCACGTAGCAAAGCTGCCAGTGTTCAGGAGGCTGTAGTGTATTCGAAAGGACATGGAGTCTGTCTGCCAGAGGAGAGGTTCCCCCTCTTCCCCCTTCCTCCTCTAGACATGCTCACTTAGAGGCTGTGTCCCCAGTGGCTGAAACTGGTAATGTAGCTCAAACACATTTAATAGCTGTCCACACAATTTCACTATATCATGTATAAAAGTAAAATTTTTAGATTGCCAAAACTGGGAATGTAAATAACTAAAAAAATTATTGTACTTTTAAGGTTGATCTGGGGGTTCAATGAATGTGTCTTCAGCAGCACCACGCAGTGCTGCAATGAAGACGTCACATTCCACAGCTATATATCAGCACCATGGGTGCGCCACTTAGATAACACAGAGTGGACACTGTCCCATTCATTAGAATAGGAAGTGTCCTCTCTGCATATATTGTTCCATGAGATACAATACAGAATGGTGATGACAGTGATTGGAAGAAATTACAATTGTATACATTAGATACAATATAGAATTGGTGATGGCAGTGATTGGAAGAAATGGCAGTTGTGTACATTAGATACAATGTAGAATAGAGATGACAATGCTTGGAGGAGAGGACAGTTGGGTACTTTAGATACAATATAGAATGGAGATGACAATGATCAGAGGGAATGCCAGTTGGATATATTAGATACAATATAGAATGGAGATGACAATGATTGGAGAGGACAGTTGGGTACATTGGATACAATATAGAATGGAGATGACAATGATCAGAGAAAATGCCAGTTGGATATATAAGATACAATATAGAATGGAGATGACAATGATCAGAGGAAATGCCAGTTGGATATATTAGATACAATATAGAATGGAGATAGTAGTGACTGGAGGAAATGACAGTTGGGTACATTGGATATAATATAGAATGGAGATGACAATGATCAGAGGAAATGACAGTTGGGTATATTAGATACAATATAGAATGGAGATAGTAGTGACTGGAGGAAATTACGGTTGGGTATATTGGATACAATATAGAATAGAGATGACAGTGATTGTATCCAGTCAGTGTAAGATTCCACCATTGCCAGAAGTCAGTTCCTGAGTTTTGGCCACAATAGATCCTATTATTGAAAGTAGAAGTATTTTGGGACAAAAGAAGCTCAGCCATATGCTTAGGCCCCTAGGGTGTAAAAAGGTGTCAATGCTCTGTTGGCCCAAAAAAATTACTTTTTCCTGCATTACACTCTACACATAGATATTCAACAAGAATGATATATAGTGATGAATCACTATAGAGAAAGAGTAGAGCTGAGTAAGGAGAACAGTACTTCAGTCCAAAATCAGACAGTCCCAGAAACAATTTCAGCATGATCTTGGCACTGCATGAAACATGAGAGTGAGGGGGTCGTACATTTTTCATTAGTTAATATTAAAGGCTCAACTGCCAAAACAAAAAGCAAAGGGGACAATAGGCATCTAGTGCCACAAAATACTAGAATATAGGGATCAGAGACTGTGTTATTGATCTTGAGGCGTACTAGAGGATAAGAGTACAGAAGACAACTGAATGGTTCGAGTCCAAATCCATGGTCCATAGATATGGTCATTCTACAGGGTGGGCCATTTATATGGATACACCTTAATACAATGGGAATGGTTGGTAATATAACTTCCTGTTTGTGGCACATTAGTATATGTGAGGGGGGAAACTTTTCAAGATGGGTGGTGACAATGGCAGCCATTTTGAAGTCATCCATTTTGAATCCAATAGGAAGAGGGTCATGTGACACATCAAACTTATTGGAAATTTCAGAAGAAAACCAATGGTGTGCTTGGTTTTAACGTAACTTTATTCTTTCATGAGTTATTTACAAGTTTCTGTCCACTTATAAAATGTGTTCAATGTGCTGCCCATTGTGTTGGATTGTCAATGCAACCCTCTTCTCCCACTCTTCACACACTGATAGCAACACTGCAGGAGAAATGCTAGCACAGGCTTCCAGTATCCGTAATTTTTAGGTGCTGCACATCTCTTATCTTCACAGGATAAACAATTGGCTTCAGATGACCCCGAAGATGACCCCGTACGCCACGTACGCTTTCACGTATGCCAATCAGCCTGTTCAGCTGGAGCTCAGCAGACAGGTGAGTGCCTATGCTTCCACTATTTTTCCAACAAACGGGGGATGATTGTATAGTATATATTTTGGCACATAACCTCAGAATGGGGGCACATAACCTTTGATGATACTGTATATATGACACAAAATATGCATTACCATACTACAGCGTTTCCTTATGCTTGAAGTATCATTTTTAATAAGTTTTGTTGTTTAAAAATTAAATGTCTTCTAGCTATACCTGCTGTCATTTTATCATTGAAAATGTTATGTGCGCACGTGTGGCCCTCCATATCAACTCAGTTGCCCACCACTGATCTACTGTAATATAAAGCGTAGCTCTATGCACACACTGACAATGAAGGAATGACACAATAATTAATGTTTTTAGATTTTATTTCTTGTAGTATATGTACCCTTGACAAGCAGGACATAAAAAAATGTAATAAAACAAAAAGAGCACACAATCAAAACATGAAGATAAATAATATATAAAAGTATTGTACACAAAATACTTCAGGAACAAGTACAGCGTCACACCAAAACCAAGACCCAGCGTGCAGTGTTATGTATGTGTTGCCTGGCACAGGAATAGCAAAATAGAAGTCATTTTAATGTTTGGGCATATCAACATCTTATTCTAGGTTTTGTGTTTTCATATCTTTCACACAGCCTGCAAGAAACATTAATACTATCACTATTTTAAAGCCGGAAATGTATACATATCCAATCTGTAAATCTCATATATAAACCTGATCTACGCCTCTATAAAGCAGTTCTACGTGTAGCATGTGGCACCAAGAACAGGGCCAAATCAGTTGTGTAACATCACTAGTTTGTCATTTACACAAGTAGCAATAATTATAGAGCCTGAAACAGGGGACGTCATGACATTTTAGAACATATCGTCAGCTGACACAGGAAATGTAGTGTGTGCGATCACTTGGGGGAAATAGAACCTGAAGTTACTTCTAGCATCTTATGGTAAATGTATAGGCGCTGTTGTCACAAGCACTATCAGGTCTTCTAATCCTATTCATTGAAAGATCAAAAAATATTGGATTTTGTGGTTTACTACTGACAATTCTGCCATTTACAAATACCTATATCATACAAGAAACTCACACTGATGTCCAAGAGAAATATATAATTTCCCCTTGCAGCTTTAGGGCTTGTTTCCATTGTACACCGGGACCCCTACGCTAAGCGTATACGCTTAGCAGGGGTCCCGACATATCCCACAGACATTGCCTGTCGAGTACGTTCAGCCTGACACCGGCGGATCGGCT
Organism: Ptychadena robeensis; assembly: GCA_036250615.1. Lineage (NCBI taxonomy): Eukaryota > Metazoa > Chordata > Amphibia > Anura > Ptychadenidae > Ptychadena > Ptychadena robeensis. Next base: position 34,116,804 of record CM070035.1, read on the forward strand.
CAGCGCAATGAAGACAGACCCGTCCACCGAGCAGGTAAGTCTGTTACGTTGGGACCCCCCTTAGCGGAGGGGTCCCAACGCAATGGAAACAAAGCCTTAATATGCCTTTTAACTAAATGGATCCCAGCAATACATAGGCTATAGGTGACGTCTTCCCAAATTGCTGTGGTACTGTCAGTCTTCGAGTCCCTGACACAGAACAAGCATCCAGGTAAACAATTCTAAAACTGAATTCAGCCACACATACAGCAATGCCAATTAATGTATATTCAGAACAGATTCCCTGTAAAACCTTCTATACACCGAGCATCCTTCAATGAAGCACAGGGGAAGAGTGGAGTTACATGGAGCACTTCCCTGTGCTCCTACTGGGCAAGCCTCCTGTGTACATCTTAATCACCACATTTTCTGTAACTATACATCTTAAGATACTTTCAGCACACTTATCTAGTAAATGCTCAAAAAAGCAAAAGGCACAAACATCACAGAGTAAAAATATAATACTTCTCCAATAAATCTTTGTAGTATGCGGCATACTTCACCATTCGTGGGTAAAAAGTACGGCTTCCTTTCCAGTGTGGAACTGTGCACTTCGTTGTGGCACAAACAAATTTTCCCTCTTATTTTATAGTGGAAATATATTTTATCTGAAGTTGGAAACCCAAACAAATAAAAGAAACAAAAGCTTGAAATATTTACAGTGTCCTTTATAAAGATAATTACATTGTACCTAATAAGCACTTTCTAAAAATCACCTAGAATGGCAGGAGGGGGGGGCACCATCGGTGGCATCAGAGGTGTGGGTGACAACCTGTGCTCAGCTCCGTGCTCCCCTCTGCTCTGTCTCTGTAAGCCAAATCCAGCTTGGGCTGAAAAAACTCACGGTAATGCCATCTTGTGGACATTTTACCAAAAATGGTGAAATTTCATTTTGAAAATGTCACTAGCTGACTTTGGAAGTTAATTACAAAACCCCTGAACATAGTAACATCACAACAATTACTGGAGGTATAAAGAAGGGTTGTGTGCATGCAAGTAAGGAGGGAGGGGACACTGCCCCAGAGTGGGAGCATTGTGACTTCACTTATGGAAACATTTATTAAAATGCGTGTTTGAGGGTCGGAGTTTGGGGGGGATTGGCCAGGCTTAGACACAGGCAAGAGGGGCCTTAAGGAAAAAAATTGGGGAACTACTGAGTTAGGTATTAACCCTTCCTGCGGTTAAGATGAGCCCAGCTTCACAAAAAAAAAAACTTTGCCTGAGCTGGGATTTTCAAAACTTACATATGGTCCTGAAAGCAGTGGCGGCAATTCTCTATCGCGCCACACCCTCCGATTAACTCTGGCAAAGGGGGGGGGGGGGCGCCCATAGACCTCCATTTTAATGGAGGGGTGTTGGTTTCCCAGCCCACAACACTGATGCCATCAATTATGCCGACGATGTGTAGAGGGGAGAAACAAACGAAGCACTGTGTACTCAGCCACCCATCGTGCACCACTAAATATGCCACGGTACGGGCTGAGCGCTAGGCTAGGAAACTTCACGACGCAAAAAATAAATAAATAAGAAGCCACAGAAGTAAGTTTTACCATGGAATTGCTGGTCCTGAATTAGTATGCAATTCATGGGAATCATGAAAGGCTTCAAGAAATGTAAATCCATGTTTTAAGTTTTCAATAGATAAGGACAGAATCCTGTTAGTTTTTTTGGTGTCTGTGTTTCTTACAAAGGTTTTCTTTTACTACTTAGCCCAAAGGCAATGCAGGTAAGTGTAGATACCTTCAAAGCTATGGGACAGCCTCCATTTTCCAGATATAAAAAGGCAGAAGCACAAGGTCACCTCTGTACCCATAGTTTGTAATTAGTCAGTGAAGAATAAGACAGATCCGCTTTATTTTCTCTGTCATTATGTCCCTCATTAGTTATGCATGTAGGAGGGCCACTTGACTGCCACAAACCCTACCTCTCACATTCTAAATGCTACTATATAGGAGATGAAAACAAAGCCAATATTCAGACAGGTTCACATATTTACATTAGCTAAATTGAATATACATTATATGCATCACAAATTGTAATATTTGTAGTGCAAACATATCTCTGACGTTTTGCTTTATGGCAGACTCCTTGTAATATACCAGAGAGATGCCCAATATGTGGGCTTTTTTGTAGTATGCTGGGTTCCATATAGCAACACATGGAAACTCAAACAGACACAAGGTGTTCATATTGAAGTAGAGCAAATCCAATGATAGAACCCAGCTACAGAGACCCACCCTGCTGGATTCTCATAAACCTACAACTACTACTCGACAGAGTATTGAAGCATACCCATTAGACCAAGAGCTTCTCTACAAGGCTTACAGGTTTTCTTTACCTTATAACAAAAACTTAAAAGACAAGGTCATATTACTCATACAGGTCAGGAATGATTCTTGCATGCCATTTATAAAAAAATACATCTTATTCTCACTGATGGAACCCTCCTCTTGAGGAGGAATATATGCGGTTTATTTGAACCCTACTACAGTTGGAGTTGCATGCACACTATGCAAGCCAGCTGGGTTTAAGGGTGTAAAACCAGGAGCAGGGATGCACAGTGTATTTAGATTCCTGCTCCTGGTATGACAATGTGTGCCATGAACCTGGGTTGGCATTTCAGTTTTGGTAGTTTTCTTTGTGTTTCTCTGTATGGCCAGCTCCTCACAGGTAAATGGAGAAAGGGAGTTTTTAACGTCTAAACCAGAACCAACTGTTAAGGAGCCAAAAGGCCACTGTGATGGAGTACATGACCATCTCCCTCCTGACACGTTCCTTGTTTTCCTCTTCCAGAAGTAGAAGACGTCTGTTCAGCTTGATAATCTACACATCAGAAAGAAAATGGAACATTATTTAAATGCAGTTTACAAAGATACTATATCGTTTTAGGTTATGCCTCAAAAATAAATAAATAAGAAATATGCGACAGAGGACAAAATAACATTATTTATCCAATGCACAGTGTGACAGACTGTTCGTCACGGTGTACATGGACCCATCACGTGTATCCTGGAAGGAATCCAGGAATATGTTGGCCAACAACAATAGGTTGTTGTGCAGTTTTGTTTAGTTTTGGGATTCTGGGATGGGGGAGGAAGGAACTGGGTGGGCCTTCCCATTACATCCAGGAACTACACCTGATGGACATCAGGGAGGTGGCTGGGTGTGTCTCAACAAAAGGAGACTGAATCCACTCAGTCATGGCTCCTCATGGAAGTTGGAGGGGCCACACAAAGAGTGTGGGGCCCAGGCTTGCTGGAGCAGTTAGTACAGGGGGGGCACACAGGGAGTGTGGGGCCCAGGACTGTTGCTGCTGAGTAGCCGAGTGTAGGACACTTATTTATATTGGACAGTGCAAAGCCAGGTGGCTTGGCATTTTCGAGTGCTATTTTTGATTGATACTAACCCCTGCGAGGGAAACCCTTTGTTTTGGACTGTTTTACAAATAAACAGGGGCAGGAGCCCTAAGACCCCAATATAATAGCGTGGATTGATGCTGTTGAGAGCAACCGTTTGGAGCTGATCCCCCACAACAACCATATAGACCTATCGTATATACTCCAGTATAAGCTGATTTGAATATAAGCGGAGGCACCTAATTTTATCCACAAAAACAGGGAAAACGTATTGACTCGAGTATAAGCCGAGGGTGGGAATTGCAAAGTCAGATAGTGGAGTTTTCTACGAGACAAATAAATATAGAGAAAGCACCATTGCCCCTAGGGATGAGTCAAACAGGTGAATCTTAGTGCCACAACCTCAATAAAGTTAAGAGAACACAGGTTTATTGTTATTATAATAAACCTGTCCACTTCTTATGATTCAAACATGAAAATAAGTCTCCATTTAAAAAGTCTTTAGTATTATTATTATTGGGACCAATCCATGGAATGGAAACTTATTTTAATGTTAAAATCAAAAGTAGTGGAGTTTCCTTATTGAAATTCCACCTTCTCCAGTAAAAATTTTCAAATAGTCCACTAGATGGCGCAGCTGTGCAGTTTGTTTACATTTCATAGAGGCATCGGCAGCCTCTGTGACCGTTCCCGATATCGTCTGGTGAAATGTAAACAAACTGCACAGCAGCGCCATCTAGTGGACTATTTGTAATATGGTTCGCTGGTTCTTGGCTTCTCTGCCTAAATATGTAAGTGGGACCCTGACTTGAGTATAAGCAGAGGGTATATAAAGTAAATATTAATAACCTGATGCTCTCATGCACCTAGTGTTTACCATATTTGTGTTATTTGTTACCTTGTGTTGTTTGTGTGCAAGTCTGTATGCATGCTATACCAGAAGTTCGGCTCAAAGTGTGCATATTATTCATGACAGCATAAACTCAATACAGAAATCATTTATGATATGATGCATTATTTATTCATATACAGACAAGCATTGAAAAAAAGCACTTTGAAAAAAAATGTAAATAAAACATTGACTTAATTAACCTTAAGTAAACGACAAATAAAAAAGATAAATCTGATGATGCACTGACCTGTCTTCTAAGTGAAGCTGCATCCACTAGAGTCAGGTCATCTGGAGTCCCATCCATCGTGGAGTCTAATGATGTCACTGCAAACCTACAGGAAGGACAGTACACATGTATAAGTGACAGGCTCCTAGGCATGATAATGGGAACTGTACATGTAATAGATTAGAATGATAATCCACAAACGGTATGTGAAGTAAAACATGGACACATGTAACGACAAGACAACTCAGTGGAACGATCTTTGTTCTGTGGGTAAAACGAGCAGTGAAATCCTGATGCAAATCAGTGAAAATTAAGCATTTAATAAAGATGCTGAAGGGTCATTGCAACCAAAATAGAAATGCTGGGTGATCAGACAGCCGGCTGGGAGATTCTTATACAGACAAGATCTTTAGGCTTCATCTATAGTGGCAACAATAAAGTCTGTTGGAATCGTTAATTTTGCATTGGAGAAGATAAAAAACCGTATACACTCGAGTATAAGCCAAGTGTTTCAGCACAAAAACATGTTCTGAAAAACCCCCTCTGCTTATACTCGAGTCCCACTTCCCTGTCCAGGTGTTCACTGACTCCTCTGTGGGTGGTCCGACTTTCTTCTGTATTCTATCTGCTGTATTCTCCAGCTGGAGGAGGCTGGTAAGATGTAAACCTGGGCCTCAGCGTCATCTTGTGGTCATTGTGGTTTTTTTTTTACTGGAGATGATGGAATTTAATTTTGAAAACTTCACAATCTGAATTTGCAAATAGCTACTGCATTTCCCACCCTAGGCTTATACTAGAGTCAATAGGTTTTCCTAATTTTTGTAAACTAGGTACCTTGGCTTATATTCAGGTCGGCTTATACTCGAGTATATACGGTACTAGACTTCCTTTGCAGATATAAGGAGTGTGACTCTTGACCATCATGATATTCAATATTGGGGAATCTCACCATTGGTTCCACCATTAAGGTGGGTTTACACGTGTAGATTTTTTCTTCAATCAACTGGCAATTAATTTTTTAGTTTGATGTCGTTGTCAAACATCATTCGTCCATTTATAAAATGTAACAATAGATTTTTTTGTTCGTCCATCCCGTTATCGAATGAAAATACATTCGGAATTACAACGACAGATAAAAACTTACCAACATGTTCGATGACCTTTTGAACGATTTTTTGTTGGAGGTCGAATAAAATGTATCCATCGAACAAATTGGTCATTCTAGATTTCTGTTCAATCAACCAAAAATTAGTTCGTTCTTCATTGAGAGAACGAAAAAATCTACATGTGTAAACCCACCTTAAAGCCCCCCATACACGTTCCGATTTTTCATACGAATTTTGCCTGACCGACCAACGGGGTCGGGAGATTAATCGGATTCGGAATTAGATACCCGACCGATCCAGATTTCTCAAAATCGGCCGAAAAATCGGGACCGCTTCGGACCTGTTCGTAAATTTTGGTCGATCTGCTGTTAATAAATAGTGTTAGGCTGAGGGATCGGTGATAATTCGAATTCCGATTTTTCGTGCCAGCTGACCAAACGACCATAACATTTTAGGTGAAAATCGGGTAACACGATCGGACGAAAAATCTGTCGGGAGAATAATCGGAACGTGTATGGGGGGGCTTTAGGTATAAAAGTGACAGTGAGATGATTACCAGACCTCATCAGTAACCAAAACATCCATTTTGTGAGTGACCCTTCAATATCCGATGTGACAAAGCAATCGTTTATATCAAAATCACCAATATTGTAAGGTTTCCTTGATTAGTTAAACACCTAAATCACAAGCAGCAGAATGTACGGCTGCGAAGCAATCCAGATTCAGATTTATAAAGCATGTTAATCAACACACAGGCAGGAATCACATTACCTGGTATTATCATGATGGGGAGCAGGAGCAGAGGCAGAAGACCCTCCACGCAAGACTGGTCTGGAGTGTTTAGGAAGGGAGAGAAGGACAGAAAAGAAAGGAATGAAGACAGGAAGGACAGGATATATGGAGTCACTCAGTGATTGTACATACAGGAATCACAAGGGTCCACACTGAAATTAATCATTGGAAGTACTGCATGTCTCAGCGGTAGGGGTGTTAGGAAAGAGAAGAGGGGAGACATTCACCTGCGGTTGTCATCCAGCACATCAAGGACCTGCTGATAAGCCCTGCGGGTGGAGGTCTGGATGAGCGACAGAATGCCACGGGCAGAGTATAGATCTGCTCCATCTGCAGGGAGCGAGGGAGCAGGGCACAGGCGGCCTGCCGGGGCAGGTGGAGTCGGGCTGACCGGAGGAGAGCAGCAAAGAGAAACACAGAAGTCAGACGGTGTGTGACAGTGAGAGGTGGTCACATGAAAAAGCAGCACGGACGGAGAAGCACAACACGAGCAAAGGAAATATTACTATACAGCAGTTCTATGACAGGAGCACAAGAATCAAAGGAAAATTATAGCATTTAAACAGTGATACAAGTACAAGGGAGGTTAAAATAAGCAGGGGAGCCAGACTCCAACAAGACAGCTGAAAACTTAAAAATCAGGCAATGAGAGAAGCTGGGCAACACGCAATCCATGAACTGACCAATACTACTACTAGCAATGCCATGCAATGGATAGAACACAAGGGATCGGCAGGCAACCGCAGTACATTGCTAAATATTGAATTGTGGCTATCTCCGAAAATTATGCACAAAGCCACTACAGGCGCAGTTTGATCTTGGATCTCTCCATGAGCCTGCAGCGTTTCTGCTTCGATGCAGACTCATGGAGTGCTTCCAGCCCGAGTCTTCAATGTCATTGCTGACACAGAAGGGGGCGACATATACCATGTTAATGGAGGGGGAGTTGCTATTCCCCACACACAACGGAGTACAGTGTACTCTATCGCGATTGCCCGGGCAGCCCGTAATGCCAGGGAGGTTAAACATGCCCATTCATGTATATGACCACGATCAGGGGAGATCAGGCGTGATGGCTCACAACGCAGCTGATCGCAGCTGTGGGAAAGAGCCCATTCAAATGCTTGGGCGCAATTGCCAAAGTGGGGACAAGGACTTAACCTCCCTAGCACACTGCTGAGGTCCAGATTTCTGTACCTAAAGCGCACACTAGACTTCAATGGTACATTTTTCTTTATGTTGTAGGCATGTAACTTCCCAAAATCTGTCCGTACAAGGGTCTAATAGACATCCTGACTATAATCATGTTTGAAACAAACAATTATGTAAAAAAATAAAAAATATTTAAATTTTTTTTACGAGAAAACACAAAAATCAGGGCACAAAGCTATGCACTAAATCTCGCCCAAATAAAGTCTCTGCTGCCCCAGATGTGCCCATTTGTGGTTAACCCTCTCTAAGCTGGTGATGGATGTGGTAAAATCACACCAGGTTAGAGAGGGTTACTGCAAATGGGCACATCTGGGGCACCAGAGACTTTTTATTCTGGCGAGATTTAGTACATAGAAGCATAATGACAGCAGTTTTCTACATAGACTCCCCGATGTGACGTCATCACGTCACTCAGAGGGGGGGGGGGGGGGGGGGGGGGGGGGGAAGAGACAGAGGATATGGTGCCAGCCAGCATGTCACATCGGGGACACCGCAGTATGCGCTGCCTGGAGCCCCGATGTGTACTGGACAGCAGCATCTCATCCAGTGCTATAGTAGCAGCGCTGGACGAGATGCTGCCGTCCTGACAGCTAGGGCGGTTAATGTTGTATGTTACGTTTATTCCTTTGGAAACCTGGCCGGGTAATTATTTACAAGAATTTGGCAGCATAATAAAAAAAAAAAAAAAATCTACCCTACATGTCCCAATATGTAATATATCCCAAATTGAAGCAAACTGTAACATTTAACCATCCCAGAACCCTTATTTATTCTAAATACATAAGTTTGACTTGCACTTACAAGTTTTTAAGCAGTAAACAGGGAGAAAATATTAAGACAGTCATGGTGAATGTACAGTATATAAACATGTACAGGGCAGCAGTGGCAACTTTCACCTTTTTATAGAAGTAGATCAAAGTTATGGAAAACCATACATAGCATACGCTTAAACTTCATTTAGAAGGCCTTCCGCGCCAGATTGCCATTTAGGCATCACTAGCCTGGACCCTTTATCATTCCTTATTTTGGACTATACATCAGAATAAAAAAAAGAATGAACTCTTTTCACAATAAATAGGAAAAGAAAATGTTTTAATGTGTCACAACAAACTATTACAAAATCTTCCTGGAAGAAATATTTTCACTTTTAAAGAGCATCGTTCAGTCAGTGACCCCCTATACTGAAACCAGGTAGGCAACAGGAGATTAGTAATAGCAGCTACCATAACAATTGCAGTTAAAAAAGAAGGAATCCAAACTTTATTCCATAGAATGCCGATTGCATGGATGACGTAAAGCTGATCTTTTAGTTTCAGTCACACAGCAAGAATGTGGTGAACCACCAATGCTGGCAATTGGGAGAACACCAGCATTGTATAGTAATTCTGGGGTGAGTGGCACTAAAAGTAATATATTATTATCCTCATCATTTATTTATATAGCACCGACATATTACACAGCGCTGTACAATAAATAAAAATACTTTAAATTATTATATAATTTATAATATAAGGCTGAGGATCAGAACACCAAAAATTAAGGGTATCTTTCCACGGCATTATGGGCTCCGTCGACACCCCCTGCGTTAAGTGCATCCGTTGACAGATCTGAAGATAGCCCATCCATTTACACGACTACCGCACCACCTGTTTTCATGGCATTGAGCCAGTAGGTGGGCTGGAAGGTTAACATAGTGCAACACGTCATGTCCCAGAGTCCAGGTTCTTACCGGTCTGTTGAGGCTTTTGCAGCAGTCCTCCCTGACCAAACATTTAACAATTTCTCTAGCAGTAAAAATACTAAACATAATGCCTTTTAATGACATAAGGGACCCCGGCCTTTTTAATATAGTATGCGGACAACAAGTCCGGATATAATCATAGTAAACAAAGACTATATTGTGTCCCAGACAGTGGCACTAGCTAAAACTAAATAAAAGACAGCTTTCCCTTTTTCTGTAATGTTTCAGTTCCAGGCTCAGGTGACACCATTTAATATGCTGCCAACAAACCATTGAAGTATCTCTTCTAGGCACATCAGCATCCAAAATGAACCTATCCTCAAATAGCTTCCTATATATATACCCCAGTAAACTTTCTAATCAGATAACTTGACTATGATTTTCCAGAAAACGTGGTACTGCATATGTGCCCGCCATGAATGCGGACGTCAAATTGAAATCGAGTAGACCAGACATGGCCAAACTACGGACTGTGGGACATATGTGGCCCATTTAGCTGTTTCATCAGGCCCTTTGTCATGTTAATATTATATAGTTATGTTTTTCCAATTGTTATCAGGTCTCCAGTAATCTGTCAGAAATTACATCTGACATATAAGGATTTACTGGGCAGCCCTTAAAGGGCACTGGGTCCCAGCCCCCTCTGTCAAATTTAAGAACCCATTCTGACCCACAAGTCAAAAGGTTTGCTCAAAAGGTTTGCACAAAAAAAGGACTTTCAGTTACTAATGCGCGCAATGTTAAAGTCTGCTTTAAGTCTGTCGACCTTGAAGTTCTATGTTTGCAAATGCTTCTTAACCTTCTGAGCGTTCTCCCCGAATTAACTCGGGCTGAGTTTCATGCATCATGAAACTCAGCCCCAGTTAGCCGGAGGAGCGCCCGAGGTCTCGCCGTCTTCATGCCGATGCTTCCAGGTCCGCCCCCGATCGCGTCACCGGTGACGCGAAGGGGGCGGGGGTAGGCGGCGCCATAGACCTCCATGTAAATGGAGGGGCGTCGCCTTTCTCCAGCATAAGTCCGGCGTCTCCAGTGATGCCGGGCTTATGTTTAGAACCCTGAGCTGAGCTGGCAATCACGGCGGAGCACATTGTGCTCCGCCGCGATTGCCCGTGGCACGGTTATAAAAAAACCGTGCCACGTGGCAAACGCTCAGAGGGTTAAACCCCAATGAAATGTGAACATCCAGCTACATATCAGGAACACAAACCAAAAAGGACAACAACAGTACATAAAATGAAGCTGCAGAAAAACACAAGATTGCACTATACATGGCTTGTATCATCACCAAAATAAGCACCAACAGTACAATACACACAAGCTGCAGGACTGGCTGTACTTACAGGGAGTCATTTCTGACCAGCTGCCCATTGTGTCGGATGGTGTTTTCACTGACTGACCTCTCTCTCTTCTGACGTCCCATGTGACGTACCTAGAAATGTAACGCAAGCATGTATGGTAAGTAAAAAGGCAATTACACCCAAATATCAGTGTCACCCTTAAGCACGCATGAAGATATGGGCCAGATCGATGGCCGATTTGAGCACCGCTCACGGCCATCTATCTGCCCATTTAATATGCGACCAATCAATCCCGCTCGAAAACAGCCATATCGGACATGACAGTTAAATATGGCCAATGTCAGATGCTTTGCATGAAAACCGCGGGTCTCCATGCAAAGCATGGGCTGAGCTGGAGAGAGAGCAGAGCTGTCTCCGCCGATATCTGACAGCAGCGTGATGACGTCATCACACTGCTGCAGGGAACATCAGATGACTCCAATATTGAGCCGTCTGTTCCCTGCTTAAGAGTTATCTAGGAATTGCAGGGACTGTGAAAAGCTTACAATCATGATTAATTTACACAGAGCTGAAAAAATGTTGTACATTAACAAGGGTAATGCAATGAAACAAGTGTGCAGGTTTAGAGGTGGCCTATAGAGTAGTTGTAGACAGGTCATTAAAACTAAAAACCACCACAAGGCATCACTTAAGGCAGCTGCAGCAAAAGCTAGTCTGAAGGGAACATTTGTGATTTGTCTGTATAGAGAGGCCGAGAAGTTTTCCAAGCAGTCAGCATTTCTCTCAGCCATCTCAGCCTCGCTGCCATAAAATGGAGCATTTACCAAATCTGTTTGCTTATACAACACAAGCAAACACAACTCCTCAACACAGCCAGGCTACATACAGGGAGATGAGAAGCTGGATTCAGGTTTTTACTTTTGCAATGACACTTGCCTCTTCATTTTGGGGAGTGGCTATTGTGGATCTTTCCAAGTCCAGGAAGTCGAGAGGTCTCTCGCTGAGCGTCAGAACCCGTGGTGGGGTCTTCAGTGCTAAGGGCTCAAATGGAGTGGTCTGAATAAGGTCCAGATCTGCGGGCCTTGAGAAAGCTCCATCTTCACCTTGACCTGTAAAATTGTTAATTTACAAACATAAAATTACATGGGCAAGTTCATTTACTGACTTTCTTTCAAAAACATACTGTATTTTTGGACTATAAGACACACCCCATACATCAGAGTGTCTGATGACCGAAAAATATTTCTGCTTTCTCCTACTCAGCTAGCCGGAGCTCTATGCTCCAACTGGCAGAGTAGGAGTTAAAGAGGTGGAGAAGCTGTTGGACAGCTTCCCTGCCTGTAGCCTTTACCGGCACAGCTGTGTCTTAGATGGGCACCTTGTGCGCAAGTCCCAATACAGTGCAGATGGCAGCTTTCCCATCTGCACTGTCTGAGTTCAGCTAAAGCTGCCCAGCTCACAAACAGTTAACACACAGCCAGAGTAAAGATCTGCCCACATTGCTTGGCTGCCTGTGTGTGAGAGCTGGCAGCACGAGTCCAGCTTTCACACAGGCAGAGCTTGATGGGAGAGATGCTGGCTGGCATCCCTTTCATCCAGCTCTGATCTTCATTGCTTTAATCAGTGGGGCTCATCTGATGTTAACAATGCAGTGCAGATCCGTGAGCAGATCGCCCATCTCACAGCTGCTCCACCTCCCCGGGTAATCTTCTTGCCGGGAGAGCTGGCGGGGAGCCAAGGCGCGACCACCCAAAGCCGCCCGGTCGCAGGTGGTAGTGTCTTCAAAATATAAGATGCAGGCATTTCCCCCTTTCGCCCTTTTTTGAGGGGGGCAAAGTATGTCTAACAGTCCAAAAATATAGTATGTATCAGGATCTTAAATACCATAACAGAATGCTTCAAAACACAAGGCAATTTAAAGAAACAAGACAAACTAACTAACTAAACTAACTGCCCCCTACAAACCTTTTGGGACTCCCTTTGGGTTTAATATTGTCTGAGACACTGATCAGAAAAATCAAATCATGTATGTAACCAAAGTAAACATTTCTAATCTACATAAATGTTCTAGGCAACAGGCATTGTACCAGGGCCACAGCCTATATCCAGTTTTCTTATATAATACCCATTTCTATCACACATTTGATATTGAACATTAGACAACAATGAGCCACCTTCAATTAAATTAGTTGATTTAGTTCCCTGTCACATCTGGAATAGAAGAGCGGTGTATAAAGTATCTCCCACTCCTGTCAGATAACCTGTCACATGACAGGCAAGGTACCAGAGCATCTTAAAAGTACAGTTTGGTTTGTACTGAAGATCAAAGACGAATCTCAAAACATTTACCAATCTATAGATCACCTGACTACTGGCATCCCAAATTATAGAAAGCGGACATAGAAATCCTATAGAGCGGTATTTGAGAAAGCTATCGATGTTCATGCAATGCTTTTTATAATGAAGGTCAGCTGTAAACTATTTCTATACCATGTTATGTGATACTCACTTGCTACCACAATCCTCTCGGGTACCTGCATAATGGCACTAGGGTAATAATTGGACTCCGATTCTGCATTGCTTGGAGCAACCTTTAGCTTTTCTGGGATCCTCATCCTCTGACTGATACCCTCTGTATATTCAATCTCATACTGCATCCGGTTTATCTCCGCCATCTCTGCTGCAGGTGGTGAGAAGCCGCCGTTATTCATCCTGAAGAAACAAAAACGAGTGAACATTGCCGTTAGAATGCGAACATCACATACATCAGTGCCCTTTGCTTCCAAATACCATAGCCAAACAGCCCACTATAGGGCTTGGGGTCTGAAATTAAGTCATCCCACTGATGTGTATGAGGCTGACACCTTTAAATTAAAAACAACTCAGAGCAGAGAAGGGCACCCTGAACGAACAGAGACCATCACATCATACAGATTATACTGACCTTCCTGAAAGTGTATACTCAGAGATACAAAAGGATTCATCATCGAAATAAGCCAAATGATTGTGAGTGGAGGAACGAGCAATGAGACTGTATATCACACTCAACAACTAGTACCCCTCATTGTATACTCCGTTTCCCAACCTATTCTGGGATAGCCTTCATATGTGTGCCGTCCCGGTAGCCATTCAGTTAATAACCGAGGCGGAAGGGAGGTCACACATAATGAAGGATATGCTCATTTATATGAGTATATATGAACAGACCGGGTCTGTACTCATTCATCTCTACGAATAAGTCCCGAAATCTTAATGGGATGAAACGCGTCAGAAATGAGACCCCCAGGGGTGATTGTGCCTTTCATATGCTTTATGATTTTATCAAGTGAACGATAAAGATTTTGGAGAAAACTCTTTTACCAGGAGTGCGGGACCTTTGCCTTCTTTTTCGGAGAGACCTCCTGCGTCATAACCTGTACCTGTGTGTTATCTTGTGTTGCACCTCTATTTATTGTACAGCGCTGTGTAATATGCTGGCGCTATATAAATAAAAGTTAACAATAATAATAGCTAGTAGTGTCTGCTCTTAGGGGGCACATGGCCTGAAGGGTATTTTTGTCTGTCCTTGTATTGAAACTCCCTAGGGTTACGTCCTTTTCGCAAAATGTTTTAGTTGTGAAATGGCGCCGTACGGGAGATCAAGGCAGAGTACACTGTACTGACGTGCTTCCCCCAGTCTACACACATGTGGGTGGGGAAAAGGGTCGCCCCCTCCATTAACATGGAGATTTGTGGTAGGTAGGGATGAGCGAGCCTGTAGCGACACCGAATCTCTGCAGGCTCGTAAAGAACAGGCGAGTATGCCAATTTTTTAAAACGTTTTTTTTTTTTTTTTTATTTATCTAGTTCCCTTTGCAAGGATTACGGTATACTGTTTTTGTTCTTGTGTAATATGATGGAAGAAGAATTCTAACGACCAGGTGTTACTGTTGTCAGAGCGTTCATTAGACCAGTGTTTTTCAAGCTTCTTAGGAGGGCACCGACGATACGCATAATCGCGGCGCACTTCGGTCCCCGCCGGAAGTACATCATCAGCAGGTGCCCCGCTGGAACGCAGATGCGTACCAG